>JALMGF010000425.1:0-205000 GCA_023333645.1 Sceloporus occidentalis | reverse complement strand
GAATAATAATTATACGCCAGCTAGATGACCAGAAATGACCTCTGCTTGTAAAATGACTTTTGCTGAACAGCTTTTTACCCCACAGAGTGCAGTATTGGGTATTTATTCATCACATTTACATTACGTTGGATGGTAACACCAAGATGATAAACAGGGCAAGCTGATGTGTGGGTTTAAGCCCAACGCCTAGCTTGGCTCAGTTCACCTGGCCTATGGGTTTGGCCGTGCCTGATCTTACCTTGAGTTTCGCCTCTTCTACATCATTACTAAACCAAACATATATAATGTACAGAGTTATTGTATGAATCAGACATGCCATGTTATCTTTGTTCACTTACCTTTCAGATGGTTATTCCTATGAAAGAACTGCAATAGAAAATTGGATCAGTACTAAGCGGACGAGTCCCATGACCAACCTTCCTCTGGAGAATCTTCTTCTAACACCTAACAGGACACTAAAAATGGCCCTGAACCGCTGGACGCAAGCCACAAGTGAACTGCAAATGATGACATGTAAGTAATGGCTACCATCCAGGAGATCCCATCCCATGTAACTACTACATAATGTTTCTTTCTCTCTGAAAATGAAGACGGACCTGTAAAACTTGAAATACTTCTGTTCCTAAATGCTTTTCAAACTTTGATTTCTTTATGGGGGGGGGGGGTCAAATAAAAATGTACTATAAATACTCAGTTTGTGTATAACTGTAATCACCAGCTATGTATATTTTTCTGCATTTCACCAAGGAATCCGGATAAAGCAGAAACTAGTATTTAAATACACATTCCGTCTCACAGATGAGAAGCCATTCATGGCAGATAATACACCCCAAAACAGACTGTTTGTCTTATTTTTATCATTACTTGGAAATGTTACGGCTATGGCAGGATTTTGCACTAATTCTAACATCCAACTTCCACAAAGAGATTTTAAGATATCGTGTTTGAAGAGGGCATTTTTCCTTTGGAAATTCTTCTAGTGAATGTAATATTGTGTTAATGTAATTAAAAGTGTGATGTGTAATAATAAAATGAACAAAGTAATTTCACTCCACAATTCCTACGCTCTCATTGGGTTTATGTTTTGTGTTCATTATTTAATGACAATAATGAATTTGTATTTATGTTTTATTGTGTGCGGCAAATCCCAAAACTTTTTTTGTCTTATTTTTCATGAAAATATTGTAGTGATGTAAAAAGGTTAAAATAGTGTACATAATCCATGAAGAATTAAGGTACGATATTGGAGTATATCAGTTAACATGCCTATCGATTAATATTGAAAGGCATAGCGGTAGGGAGAATATTATCCTCTTTGAACCAAAGCCACAGGGAACAAAACTGCGTGGCCAGCTGGCGGGGGGGTATGTTTTATTTGCACATAATTTAAAGAGATTGAGTGTCTGAAAAGATGAATGCATACTAAAGTATATTAAAGTATTTTGTAAGTACTTTAATACTCATTCTTTGCTAATAAGGATACCATCCCTTTAAATATACATCGCAGTACTGGCAGCCGGCTACTGGGTATCAGATCGTATATCGCCAGCACGAAAACAAGTAAAAATTTACACGCCGTTATCATACAAAAATGCTATTTTATTCCTTATGGAAATACAGTAGATGTGCAAAGAGAGCTACAAACCAAATGAAAAAGAGACATTATATTGAAGTTGTAAAAATAAATAAGCTATATAGAGAAACCATACATATCTGTGAAAATTCTGTTAACATTTTTACACTGAACAGACGTACGATGTATACACGCAGTCCTAAAAATAGGAGGAAAGCTAAACAATTACTATGTATACAGAAATCGAAGCATTTTAGAGCCGGTTTTAAAATATATGCTATAGGAGTTCTGACAGACTTTAAAAGCTCCCCTAAAACACAAAACAGCGCAGAACGCACCGGAACAACGCAACCTGCAAACCATCTGCTCACCCGTCTGCCAATCAAAAGGGGTTACAGAAAAAAATAGATTTTTAGCCAAAATATATAACTAATTTCCCCCATTGCCATTAACATACTCCTGTACCTTTTTATGAATATACAATTATCACCTTAAAAGGTGTTTATATGAAACAAAAATAAAGTGCGATAATCGTTAGAACTGATATTTGCGTCAATATATATTACTCAGTGCAATAACCAGTATGGTTGAAGCTTAGGAAAAAAAAAAATGCGTGCGTTATATGGCTATGTATAGATTCCTTATACATTGAAAATAAGGTTACGTATCCACACGCGTGAAAACATAATATCCGAGCGTGTCATAGCAATAATATAAATTATGTTACAATCTATACAGTACGACCTGTTCACAAAGATCAGAGATTAATGTCTTCTCCTCTAAAATTCTTACATTGTTTAAGGTGGTCTTTTTCTTTACTAACCCTTCGGCTCCCAGTCCTCTGGCAGCAAGAGAAAAGTCGCACCGTTCTTTGAATGCCACAATTAAAAAGAAAAAAGACAAATCCTTAAAACCAATAATCCCTCTGTTTTTACTCTCTGTGTGCCAAAGAGTGATGCTTTGCACACACCTCCTGACACTTTAAGGGTTAATAGCTCCTAGCCTAAGGCACTCTGCTTAAAATAAATACTGGTTTTAATCTGTTTTCTCTTCAGGGATACATTTAAATGAGATTTACTTTTCTGTTTACATTTCTTTAAAAAAAAAAAAGGCACCAACAGAATCTCTCGGAATACTGATTTTCCAGTTTCTATACATGGCTGTGACATACACTTTGGGGGGACACGGCTGTGACATACACTTTGGGGGGGACACGGCTGTGACATACACTTTGGGGGGACACGGCTTGGAGAATGCGCATTAACCTGTTTCTCGATTGCACCGTGGTTTTTAGAATTGCGGTAATACATTTGTAGCTGCGCAAGAAATTCTTGCTAAAGTCAAAGGGCACATTTAAGGGGGCTTGGTATTTACCCTGGTGCTGTCTGGCAGACATCCTCCAGCTAAACACTCATTCTCATACTGTATACATAGATGGGCCACGAGAGGCAATAAATCCTGCAGATCGCGGGCCTCAGATACCCGGTGAGCACAGAACATGAATCTGCGGGCTGCTAAAACATCTTTGATGTGCAAATTGCTATTCGGATAAACACAAGCTCCTCTTACACATCAACAGTTTTCCCTTTAAAGCTCATTCCGGGTGCAGCGTAAAGCACGACGGTTGTAGAAATACAGGACGGTCGAAACCCCACATTGCGGAAGGTTTATAACAGACCGGCCAGAGCTGAATTTACATTAAAAGACGATCGTGCGTTCAAAATGCTATAAATTCCAGCGTAGTTACATAAAGCATGCGGACTTATAACATTTCGCTGCACTGAAGTCATGTTTGCTCAGCCTTGTCGCTATTCGTAACAGACAGGGATACCAAACTCTGCCACTAAAATGATAGGAAATACACTGAGGCTTATTGTACACAACCTGTTAGGCTGCGGTTCATGCTAATTATCCAGGGCTCATAAAACAGAGATAACGAGAATGGTATTAATTCCAGCAACTAAAAATATGCAATCAAAACAATGTTTTCAGTCCACACTGAGCCTTGTGATGAGAGCATGTATCACACGTTTGACTCTATGAATGATCTCTTTGGTTTTGTCGAGGGGACTGAACTTAGATTTGCTTCTTTAGAGATAAGAGATTTTGACCAGGCCATCGCCTCTTGGAACGACTGGCTAACAGTCTTGGACACCCTTGGTTCTTGGGGGACGCTTGGTGCCTGACACTTTCCATCCTCCGTGTCTTTTGGGTGCACTCCATTGTGGACATTCCCACCATACACATTCGGCATGGTTTTATTGTGATTACCATAACCAAGAACCGGCCTGGCAGGCAACTTCTCCAGGTTTGCAGGCTGTATGGGTCCAGACGAGGTGGTGTTTACTGGTAAGCTTTCAATCGGCTGATTATGCCAGCTACGGGCCAACGGAGTGTTCTGTTGCAAGGATCTCGCGGTTTTATCCATGATTCCCATGAATGGAATGTTGCGCGTTCTCTGCTCGGTGGCAGCACCAAGGTTCTGGTTGGTTTTGCTTTCTTTGCTTCGGACATCAGGACTTTTAACACCCTCTGAAAAACTATTGCTTGATGTTAAGCCATGGGATACTATTCTTTTGCTATCTGTGACTCCAGCTTGTTTTTCGTTACATGGCGCTTTTATATCTTGAGGTGCAGGGTGACCCACAAGTCTCTCGGCTGTCTTAGCCGCACTTGTGAAGGATGCGGATGCTTTAAAAGGATGTAAGCGTTCCGTCGGCTGCTTGTGAACGGCATGAGCCGTGGAGACTTTTTCAACAAACACCGAGGCATGGAGTCCCGTTGTAGGAGCTGCTGAGGAAGCTGACTTTGTCGTTTCGGCAACAGAACTTCTGCTGTTGACCACGTTTGCCGTTTGTCTTGCAGGAAGGGGGCTTGGTGGTGCTAAAGTTGATGAGACAGGACTCTTCATGGCAGAAATATTCCCTCCAGTCTTTGATTGTGACTGTAAAGAATTCATGTGCTGGTTGGTTTTTACAATCTGGGCCTGCTTTGTGGGTCTCTGTACCAGCGCTTGCTGCAGACCTATATTCTGAGGTGGGTGTTCCTCAGGAGAATCGGGCCTGTATTTCTGATTGACACATTCTGGTATTCTGCTGGATGATTCCTGCGGGCGTGAAATTCCTTGGTATTTATCCGCACTCTGTAGACACTCTTCCTCTTGTATCTCCTCAAAGCTTAGACGATTGCTGAGGCTCTCCTCGTCCTCCTCGCGGTCAGAGTCGTTACTGGCTTGTGGAGGTGGCGGATACAGCTTCTGTTGCTGCGACCTCTGCTGCTGTTTGAACTCTTCTTCCACGCGGGACAATAATCTCCGGATCTCTTGATTGTTTGGACACAACTTTAAGGCCTCGTGGAGATCGGCAAGAGCAGCAACAAACTGCCTACAAAGAGAAAGCACATGTAAGGACTGTTGGGAACAATATCAGAGAACTAGCTACTTGCTTAATGATGTTCGATGTTCAGGTTTAAGCTCAGGGCATTCATAACCCGTTCTCTAATTTTCAAATATGTCATCCAGAGCAATTACTATACAAAGCTAAACATTCATACATTCCCCCAACACACTATGGATAAAACCCAGTGATCCTTTTCATGGACAGGGGGGAGTGAACTGTCTGTAACACCTTCAAAAAGATTATCCATTGTGATTCTGGTCAACAGGCCAGTTGGGGGCATCTTTGTAACTGTTGGAGATCTAGCAGGCACAGACTCCATGGTGACCTCAGCCAGTGTAATCCGACAAACAGGTCAGTAGACATAAAAATAATAATATATTTACTATATTATATTATTTTGGATCATTTAAAATTTTAAATTGTACCTGCAGGTCCAGGTCCATGCGCTGTATACATTACGCCTGTGTCTAATATGTCTGCTTATTCCAGTCCTTACCTGCTGCTCCTTTTCGCTCTTGCCCGAGCGTAATAAGCTTCGTAACACTTTGGTTTCAGTTCCAGAGCCTTGCTGGCAAATTCCTCTGCCAACCCAAAGTCCTGCAGTATGGAAACACAGTTCATATTTTTTATCTGTGTCAAGATTTCCTCATTCTTTGCCCACCCTGCAAACACAGCCCCCCGGCACGTTCACGGGAACAGGCTTGATGTTAAAATGACAGACCGTAAAAACACGGAGCACAAGAATTAGTGAGGAAGAAAGCGAAGTTAAATCGATAAATGATTTAGTTCTGACACTGCAGACCTCAAATATTGGGAAGTTTCTTCAAAACACCTTAAAATACCTTCAAATCACAAGACATGGAGGGATCCGGGGGACAAAGCGTATCGTTAACTGGTTCTTCCTGAAAAATAATCATCATCTTGGCTCACTTAATACTTCACCAATATATGATTAAACTGCGTACCCCAATATTACAGGCCGTTCTGGAGCCCCCTATTTTCAGAATAAGCATCTCGGCTCACAGTTTGGGAAACGGTCTTGTTATACTCTAAGGTGCGCTATGAGAAATTATACCCTTTTGCCTAGTTTATAGAACATGGCAGCACCCTATAGAGAGGGAATTAAATATAATAATTGGGAGGGGGGTATCAGGGAACTTGAAAGGAAAATGGAGTTTGAGGTCAAAATTGTCCTTGACTATTTTGACGTATTTCACCTCAATTTCCAGTTTAGCATCTGATGTAAATAATAATGTTTATCGGGCAGCAGGTAAGCGCTGTGAATGAATGAATGAATGAATACGATATAAACCAAAAAGCAACTTTATATTCTCTATAATACTAAAGACTCGCAAACATTTGTGTCATTTCTTTTTTTAATGCACTGAACGTTCTCGACTCACGTTGGTTTTTCTTCGACACCTTGACAGATTCAAATACAGAGAAACGCGAAGTTCGTTAAAAGCTTTCATTTCTTCACCAAAACCTTCCCGTGGAAACTTCCGGAGCGCATACTGGTATCGCTGGGCCGCTTCTTTCATTTTCCCCTTCTGCAAGCAGAAACATACATTTTACTTTATAAAGCAAAATGTACAAAATGCCGTACCTATAGAATAAGTTGCCTCTCATATACAGTGATAAGAATGTATAACGTTGAGGGGTACTCACTCTGTACAATATATTCCCTTCCTCCATTAATTTCTGTAGGAGAATGATCAGGATATCTGGTTTGGAGGTGGCCATTGCCCAAGCCGCGTTCCCTGTTTAAGAAGTAAAATATATAGATAGATATGCAAGACACTCGAGTGATAAATACTGCGATAATAGATAAGACTTCATATCATCAGGTCTGATAGGGACTTCGCTGCTCCTTGCTGAAATTGATCATTTTATCACGCTTCCCATCAGATTAGATTAGGAATATTCACTGTTTTATGCTGACCTATTGAAAATGTATTACACAACCTTAAAAGTCTTAACTCTACTAACCAGAATTTAATATTCAAGTATAATACAAATACAAATCGAAATAAACACTTGAGAATATTTTTTTTTACCTAACTTGGCGCCTTTCCGGAGAAGCGTTACAACAACAGCCGTGTTTCGACATCCGATGGCGCGATCCAAAGGGCGCATCCCGCTGTAGTCCACGTGCTCTATCATAGCGCCGTTATCCACCAGATACTGAACCTAAACAGACAGGGGGGTTCAGCTTAACCAATCCTCCGGATTTATATAGCAACGCATGGGCAACTGTCTCGAAAACGCACAGGTAACTTGGCTCAGGAAAAATCAATTACACCTCCTCAATACAAAAAATATAATAAATACATCGCCACCTGAAGTAGCGCCATGCCTTGCCACGATCTGCTGTTATCTAACGCGGACAACACAGAGCATTCTTCATACATTTTTCACGTGGCAGCCATTGTAACGGCAGAACTGCTTGTTAACGTTTTATTCTGTTCTGCGGTAGCCGCGATTGCTGGCGAGCATTGGAGATAAACTTCTATTAACAACAGAAGTCGTATCATCCTCAGCCTTGAACAGATAACGGGGATTCCTCTTTAACGGGATGCGTGGCGGTGCCAGAGATGCTTTTAGGGAAGGAATTTGCTGTACTGGCATCCTTACAACGTGTAAATAGAAGATTAGATACGAACTCCAGTAGCAGAATTCCTGTCTTTACAATCCACGGAGGTTGCGTAAGCTTTGTGGAAAAACTAATATATCATGTAAAGACCCGGAACGTTTCAAAGCTCTAACCATCCATACAGTTCAAAAGGTTACTTACAATTTCAGCATCTCCATAGAACGCGGCCAAATCCAGAGGCGTCCGGCCGTTCCGATCCATCTGATCGATCGCAGAACCTCTTTCTACTAAACACTGCACCACTGTTTTGTGTCCCTTTAAACAAGCCCAGCTCAGAGCGGTCAGCCCTTCCTTGTCTAAAGATGCGATGTCTGCACCTGAAATCAAGCAGGCAGGTATCGTGCTTTACAAACATTTTATTGATTGCCATTCTGTCTACAATCCAGTGACCCTCAGCTACAGCGTTTGAGTTAATTGAAAAACAAACAGGTCTCTGATATCAAATGAGATGACAATAGCCATGTCTACCAGTCATCAGAATTCACTAGGATTGATGATGATGTCATATACGAGAATGGGTGGTTTAGGGACTATACCTGGTCAAATAATTTCAGCAGCTCAAATATTTCTTTAACTTATCTGCTGCTTAACATCCAAGGCATTAAGTTACAAGATGGTAAATTATTGTGAAATGTAGACATAACACTTCTCCTGATCATCAGGTATTGGCTGTCTTCATGCTTGACCTGCAGGGATGCCAATGGTGGCCCACAATGGCTTTATTGATCTACACATACATAACCCCTATGTGGCTTAGGAACCAATATACAATATATTCCACACGAGACCCTGGAAATATATCCTACGCGTGTAGATCTGTTACTCACCCTCGGAGAGGAGGAACTCGACGGTTCCACAGTGGCCCTCGCACGCAGCCACCATCAACGGGGTCCTGCCCTGCTTATCGCTCACATTCACATCACAGCCGTGCTGCATCAGCAACCTGGCGACCTGCAGAGAGCGGGGGGCACATTATATACAGGGCTGTCCATAGCAGGGCCATCGCCCTACTGCTACGTCTAAGTGCTTGTACGTGTATTGCTATGTCTAATGTTCTGCTAACGGTCATGTTTGTCTCCGGCCCAGAAGGACTGAATAATAAGATGACAATTCCTTCCCTGCCGACAGCCGTTCCCTCAAAACAAAAGAGAACCGTATAAGAAAAAACGCATACAAACAAAAAAAACTACCGAGAAAGAGCTAGCGTTTTATATATGTTAGGTCAATGACTTTTAACGTCACACAAACACGTCATCTGTAGGTGGAGCGGCTGATGGGCTTCATCATGGGCCTGGAGCTCTTAAAGAGTTCTAGAGGTCATTAGGACGTCTTGATGGCCGAGCTCCAAGCGCCCATCTCCAGCGGTCAGCTTCGCAGCATTACGTACAGCTCCGTGTATTGTCCCCAGAGCTGTATGGAGCATTGTGAACAGATCTGTCAGCACTTTAAGAGGCGAGCGGACAAAAAGGAAGGGCGAGAGAACTCTGCTGACACAATGAGCTGGACTGTCTCATTAGAATGTGTATGGCAACGTCTTCCAGGAGCAAAAACGAGCCTTTCATTCCCTTCTCGGTGCAAAATATTATTTGGCCGGCTTTTATGGGGCTCCCAGAACCTGAATATATTAGATCCGGGGATATAAAAAAACTCCCATGGAAATCACAGTATTTCTGCTGGACGGGAATAACAAATGCTTCCTATCGGGTTTCCAGAGTAAATTTGTGCCAAAATGTGCTTTTCCTCGCTAAACAATAACATTTATGGATTATCAGCTGCCCGCAAATTGTACTGCAGAAAATTCAGATTTTCCAGAAACCCCTCCAGTCTAAACCTTCCGCAATGTTTCTCATCCCGCTACACCGCGATTGGAAATGAAATCTAGATTTCTCCTAATCACACTTCAAGCAGCAGGCTCTGTAATAGAAGTAATCGCTGATCGCAGCCTCTCCAATTTAGGGTAAATTACACATAATACGCATTATTCAGAGCCACAGACATCAGTCTATTTATTCCTGTAAAATACCCAGAAACACCCATAGAGATATAGTCCACACTCATACCTGCCAATTGCCTTGTCGCACGGCACAGAATAACGGGGAGACCCCGCGCCGGTTAACACGGGATAAGACGGCACCGCGCTCCAGAAGCAGCTCGCACACCTGTAGCTTCCCGCGTCCCGCTGCGGCTGTGAGACCTTAAACACCAAAACAACACGTCATGAAAGCATCTTAAACATCCGTGTAAATGTGGCGATAGAAACGACGCGCCGCCATGTGTGCGATCCACTGGCTGTCAACGACAAAGGGTTAACAGGCATTTTTCAATGGGCCACACAGTCGTCTGGCACTGAAAGGGTGGTGTATGTAGGATTACAGCTTTGCATTAAATTATGTTCCTGTAATGATTATTTGTGTACTTTTGGAAATTTGCTCATTAAAAAATGTCCCTGGGTGCTTCGGGGCATTAACCGCTGCGTTCGTCTCGCTCTGATTCCGATAATAAGACTCGAGGGGCCGCGCTGGGAATCAGGTTAACGCGATAACACAGAAAATGAGAGAAATAAACAATGCTGTGAAAAGCTCGGGTTAAACACGTTATTGGTGTTTTTAAAAGAAAAAGCCCCTAGGAATTTGATTACATTTTCAGATCAGGGATAAAACATTAGCCCTGATTTAGGCAGCATTGCAACCTTCCTGGATCCATTGTGTGCTCTTTCTATACGCAGGCCTGGCTTTTTGGTGTGGTGGGAAAAGGTAAGACTAGGGGAGCCGTATTTCATCCCACCTTCTGTAACCAACATACACATATTAACATGCAAACTCACCCTAATACTCACCCGTCCAAACACCCATACACTCACTCTATACGCTTACACAGACACTCACAGCCTCCTCATCTCCTCCGCTATTCCCCTCTCACCACTAACCCTAGGCTCATCGCTGACACTCTAACACCATACACTGACACACGCACTCATGCTAACACCATACACAAGCATACAGGCACTCTAACGTCAGAATGTGTGTTAGTGTAACAGACACACAATAAAACCATACAATCTAACACCATATACATCCACACACTGTACACTAATACGAAACGCACACATTCACAACACAGATACAGGTACACACTCGCTTACACTATACACACACACACCATCTCCCATCATCATTACAGCTCACACAGCTCACTCTCCTTCTTACATCGCACAGAGCGCTTATTTCCAGTGCGGGACTCATTAATATTGTCAAAAATATTAATACAATTAAAAAAAAATCTTAATAATAAAGAATGCAAGGTTAAATCCAAAAGTGGGTCCGGGGGCCAAATTATCAAAACTACAGAACATGCTCTGCTTAGAAGAAAAATAAATGAAAACTAATTCCAGGAAAAAACAGCTAAAAAAGTAAAAGCAATAAAGAGAAAGAATGTTCCTGATAATCACGGGCTGCTGTTTGGCGTGGATTATGGTGACGGCCGCCAGCTACACCCTAAATCCAGTTTGCCATATGGGGAAAGCGGCTCACCCGGAGCGTTCCTAAAAAACAGGATCACCGCAAAGCTATGCTCAGGAATTCCGGCTATTCTTGTACCGAGAGCCACCTCTTATCAGATACTCCCCGGCTGAAACTATTTCAATTTAACCACTTGGATGCCAATGACGTTCCCTCCGCACACTGATAGCTCCCCGAGCTCCCGTGTCCAGACCACAAAGGGTCGTTTATTTTTTATTTATTTTTATATAATTTTTATTCCTAATGAACTAAATATAGCAATGATTACACCGCAGAAGACATGAGAATCCACCAAAAGGAAATGATTAATGCGATCAGTGACCCGGAGCCGGCAATCCTCACAGGGAGCGCTGATGGAACTGTTTTGGGGGGCTGTTTTTGTCTGGCAGGCGGATTAAAGGACTGGTCAGGATGGCGTTTGGAGTGCGGATCTCGTAATGTATCGCGCTCCTCCCGTAACGTATCGCGCTCCTCTCGTAACGTATCGTGCTCCACTTGTAACGTATCGCGCTCTTCTCGTAACGTATCGCGCTCCTCCCGTAACGTATCGCGCTCCTCCCGTAACGTATCGCGCTCTTCTCGTAACGTATCGCGCTCCTCCCGTAACGTATCGCGCTCCTCCCGTAACGTATCGCGCTCCTCCCGTATCGTATCGCGCTCTTCTCGTAACGTATCGCGCTCCTCTCGTAACGTATCGCGCTCCTCTCGTAACGTATCGCGCTCCTCTCGTAACGTATGGCGTTCCTCTCGTAAAGTATCGCGTTCCTCTCGTAAGTATTGCGCTCCTCTCGTAACCTATCGCGCTCCTCTCGTAATGTATTGCGCTCCTCTCGTAACGTATCGCGCTCCTCTCGTAACCTATCGCGCTCCTCCCGTAACGTATCGCGCTCCTCTCGTAACGTATCGCGCTCCTCCCGTAACGTATCGCGCTCCTCCCGTAACGTATCGCGCTCCTCTCGTAATGTATCGCGCTCCTCCCGTAACGTATCGCGCTCCTCTCGTAACGTATCGCGCTCCTTAATGATCACAGGAACGATGGCAGCTCACCGACACATTCATTTACCCCATTCATGCCTCTTACCGCTACCGTCACATTTTAAGAGGACGTCTGTAAACGAGTGCCCCAAATCTGTTTAGTTTAACACATTGTGTACATTAAGGATTAGACACTTTAAGGAACGTGGCAAAGACTGTGTGTCTCTAAAACTGTAGCAAGATGGGGAACGCGAGCAGATAGGATTTATTTAATTATTATTATTATTCTTTCATTCATATAGCGTCATTAACGCAGCGTTTCTTACAGCGAACACATTTAGAAGACATGACAGATCTAGAACCGACGGACTAAGACAAACCGCTAACAAACAATTTAATCAAATACGACAAAAACTAGATGGGGAATTCGGACAGTTTCTAGCCCCAAAAAATGACAGCGACCCAAATATAATAAAAATAGATGAAGAAACTAAAATTACTTTCATCATGAGGGTTAAAGCTAACAAAACAAACATAATAAAGCGACCATCTTCTAACGTGGCGATACAAAACGATCATAGACGAGGCGATCTAAAACGATCAAAGACCAGGCGATCTAAAACGATCAAAGACGAGGCCATCTAAAACGATCAAAGACGAGGCGATCTAAAACGATCAGAGACGCGGCGATATAAAACGATCAAAGACGAGGCGATATAAAACGATCAAAGACGAGGCGATATAAAATGATCAGAGACGAGGCGATATAAAATGATCAGAGACGTGGCGATATAAAATGATCAGAGACGCGGCGATATAAAACCAGGTCGGCCGCTTTAATACGCGTTCGCTTTTATACGACATCCCCGTCTGCTCGCATTATTAAAGCGATTTAATGCGGGAACGGATTAATGGGGCTGCGATGCCAAAATCTCCTCTGATGGATATTGCAGACGGGTTTTATAATCTGCTCAACCGGAATCCAGACTGATAGAAAGACAGATGTCCTGAAAAAACGGGAAACGGCATTAAATGCTCGGAGTGCATTCACGAGACCCCGCCAATTAGTTGGCAATTTCCTATTTTGCCTTTTTTGGCACAAAGTTTAGTACAACAGGAGGCAGCGTTACACAAAAACGCATCGCCCCGGGGACAGATCTTAACGCGAGGTTCTATTTCCAGAAGGGTAATTATTTCAATAGGTTTTAGGCATTGCGATTAACCCTTTGTGGGCCAGAAGGTGCAGCGCTGCTCCCTGCTTTAGTATTAAAAAAAAAGTTATATATTCTATGAACTTTCCACTCTAATAGAAAACAAATAAAACCGTTTTAGGGTACATTTGGTGGATGACTATGGGGCTCGTACGGTAATCAAAAAACCTCTCGTGTAAACCGTCCGTGATAAACCAGATTGACTGAGTTAGTGAAGTTACCCAACATTATCCAATATCTGGCGATACAGCTGCCGTGGGCTACAAGTGACATTTTACCAGGGGACTGATCACGAGGAGATACATACTGAAGGCGATCGATCAGAGAGGGGGGCACACATCTAGACTGGAAGCTCACGGGCCGAGCTTTGTGTCTGGTTGGCTAAGGCTGCCTCTGCATATATTATTGGAACCATAAAACAGATAATAGCTGGGACCGCAGAGCCGTTGTTTGTACCAAGGATACCTTCTGTGATAGAGTGATAGAGTGTGAGCTCTTTAGAACATATTCTAAGATCTAAATCAGGCTTTAACGCCCGCGTTATCTCCTCCTGCTCCACCGGACACTTTATCCCGCGGCCCTCTTTCATATGCTTTATAGTAAGTGGGCAAAAGCGAAAGCTGAGGGTCTGAAGGCAGACCCGCCGTGGGCATTCTTCATCACGAGTGTTTACCGGGTAGCAGGGCTCTCGCTGAACGTTCTCACAGGAGCGGCACCTTGTTTTACGCCACCCAAAAATACTATTAATGGAAACGTGTTCCCGGTTTGCATTCTCCGACGGGTGGAGGTTGCAGGTTTTCCGGCTCATCGACTAACGCAAGGTTTCGCTGCAAGTATGTTTTGGTGAGCCGGCATCGGCTATCACAGCTTCGAGTGCCGAAGGTTCCAGGTGTGGCATGAGAATGTCGTGTTACGCCAGAGAAAAGCTCTAAAGAGCCCTTGTTACACGTCAAAAGATGACCTCGATCACAGCGCACGTAATGTGACGTGTAATGGAAGCAACACATGCAAGAACAGGTCTAACAGCACGTAACCGGGTAATATTTATACACCCAGATCAGGGAAATAGGTTAATGAACCGGCCCGGCTCTCCCGGCTCTCCCACAACCCCCTCCCAGAACCGATCATTCTCATTTCAACCATAAACATTTTAAATGAGCCCTTTAATGAGAGAATCGGGGCGAGCGATCGGTCCGCGTGCTGCATGGATTATCGAGCAGTTGTGTCCAGATGCCGCCCTAACCTGGATTACAACATTCTGCGCTCTCAAGGGTTAAAGGAAACCTGCAGGGTTACTATAATAATAAATAATAATAATAAACCACGACCCTGTTATTTGCACGTCTTTCCCCGATATTATTCATCGAACACTTAAATATTTAAACACACACTACATTTATGCGG
Organism: Sceloporus occidentalis; assembly: GCA_023333645.1. Taxonomy (NCBI): domain Eukaryota; kingdom Metazoa; phylum Chordata; class Lepidosauria; order Squamata; family Phrynosomatidae; genus Sceloporus; species Sceloporus occidentalis. The sequence continues at coordinate 190,268 of JALMGF010000425.1, read as the reverse complement.
AATTATATATATATATGGAGGAGTCTGTATTGTTTCATTTTTTTTACATCAGGATGTACTTTTTTCTACTATCGGGAAGCTGCAGTTTGCAGAAAAATAAGGCTGTTTATGGAAAAAAGGGAGTTTCTAAGAGTTCCCCAACACCAGAGAAACGCTAAAACAGGAGGTCGTGGGTCAGTGATTTAGATGTAATGTAAGGACCTGAGAGGGTGGTGGATAAATAGAACAGCCTGCCATCAGAAGTGGTAGAAGTCAATACAGAGAGGGGTTTAAACATGCATGGGACAGACATATGGCTCCTGAATATAAGACGAGGCCAACGACTGGCCGGCACACTGAGTCGAAATGGTCCTTATCGGATGTTAAATTCTAGGTTTCCATCACTATGTATGATGAAGGCCAAACTCCGGTGAGCTTCTCCTGCAAGAAGGGCTGAGCTGACCCTGTACAATGCATACATCATAACTACATGTCACCAACATATGTGATAAAGCATACGAGGAATCACTGTACCTGTTTCTCCCCAAAGCGTGTCGTTTTCATTAATATCCACGGGGTAATCTTTCTCATGGTTAAGAAGACATTCCACCACCTAAAAAACCCATAGAAACGTCACGTAATGACTATTTACACTTATTGAGCAAAACACAGAGAGATCACTCAAAGTTTAAATGTAAAATCAAGTTGATTTAACCATTTTGTGACATGCCGGGGGGGTATTTCTAGCAGCCCCACCCCATAGAATGGAAATTTAACACTGCGGGTACCAGAGGGCTGTGAACGCCAAGACCACCCTTACACCTAATCTTCTCAAACTGATTCTTTTTATTATTTATAGTAGAGTGACTGCAGACTGCCCGTTAGATGCTATTCTTAACTAGACTACAACTCTCATGACTCTACATCAGAGACTAAAAGTCGTCTCAGAGAAATTGGTTTTGTAGTTCAGCGAAGATATATATATTGCAGGGGACGGGGCATGACGTTCTATATCAATGGGAACCCTGAAAGCTTCAGGCCGCAGTATAAATCGCTGCAAAGTATCCCGTAACCCCGGGTTACCGCCGAGCCCTAAATACAATGTACCGACTACAGCCCAGAGCCGCATCCACTCCATCCCAAGTTCACTTGAGTCCACTGCCGCAGAGTTGTTTCCGTAATAATATATAATACACGTCCCCCGGCAGTCGCTTTATTTATGACAGATAAATGGAAACCGGGTGCGCTTGTTTGTTGTTCGGAGTTAAAGAATTCAGAAGTGTTTTCAATTTAAAATCTAGAAGCTGGTTTGAATTTTATTTTCTTACTTGGGGTAAAACTGAGCTGTAGGAGAAATAACTACAAAAACTCACAAAGCCCCTTTACTGAGCTGTCTGCCCTCCCTGAGTGGGGGTCGCGTTCCATCTAATACCCCCAACATTTCCGGGACACCTGTGAGGGGGCGTGAAGCTAGAAGCAGGGGGGTGTGGCCAGACATATGAATAGGTGCGGTCAAAATGAGAAGACCCGCCCACCATTCCCAAGAGTCAGCTTCAGAGAGCCGCGAGGTGGTCTCATGGGAGATTCAATGGGGGTCTGAGCCGCAATAGCACCGACCTCCGCTGATTTTACAGCTCCCGGGGCCGGCCAGGGACATCAGCGGATCCTCCCAACTAGCCCATGATCCTCACTGCCCGCAAACACATGACAGTAGAGTAGTGGCCAAAAAATGTGACTGTCCTACAAAAATCTGGGCACTCGGGAGGTATGGCATCTATTCTTACTTTGTCCACTGTCACACCAGCGCAATCTCAGACCCATCATCCAAAAATAGTCCATCTAGTGCAAGTAACGTATTACTATACATCTTAATCTATGGGTCAAGGTATCCTTAATGTTTGGAAAGGCTTTTTCGACAAACCTGCGTTCTGCACATGTAAAGCAGCATTCGGGGTGAAATAAGAGACTGAACCATGTCACGGGGCACACAGTCCAGCAGATGTGTGTAGTGAACGCAGGGAAGGAGGGGCAGGCAGACTTCCCAATAAAATCCGTCTCTTGACGCCGTGCCACAGAAAGAAAATCCAAGCTTTTACGATTCCTTTTTAAAGTTTGTGAGCTCATTCTCTCTGTCTGGCTTTTAAATCTTCTGCACAATCGCATCTGGAAGGTGCCCCCTCCCCTCCATACTTCCTATTTTAATCTGGAAACGGCATCAAATATTCATGAGTATGATGTCACTGGAGGCAAAATATGCCATGCCTCGCTAGCACAGGACAGGTAAAGGAATGAAGAGTCCAAGGGGTAAATTCACTACACTGAATAGTGAGTTTGGAAAAAATTTGCAGTTTGAACTCGGAAATTTCACTGAATGGCCGGTCCAGGCGAGTCTGTCCTGCAAGTAAGGCTGGGTTGGCCACGTATGATATATACTTTAATCTGTGAGCCCATTAATTATCTATGGCTTATGTAGGGCCAGCTCAGACCTTCTCAAAGGAGAAATGCGCAGGGGTATAATGTATAGTGGATTCAGGGAGTTTACACTAGAAACTCACACGTTAGTGAATAAACCCCTAAAATTGCTATAAAATGGGTGAGTTCTAGAGAGAAATCTGGCAGTATTTGCAGAGCGGGTGGTTAGGTGACATCAGGCAGCTTCTAATGTTACGATGTTCCTCTGCGGCTGCTTTTACGACCATGCGGTGCTGCGTATTGTGTTATACTGAAGCCTCCGATATATCAGATGGCGTGGAAGTCTTATCTGAACGAACGGCTCCATAAAGCTTTAGTCTCTGGTTTCTGAAATATGAGCCTGTCCGCTAATGGCTCCTCGACTGCTCAGTGAAAAAACCATTGAGGAATGGAGCGATTATTCTTGTGCAGTAACTACCTTTATCTTCCTCTCAGCGGGGAATGATCTGGAGCGCACTGGGCTGTAATTAAGTCATAATTCCTCGAGAACGAGGCACTAATTGCTAAATAAGAATCTCTCCACCCAGCTGGGGGTATCTGTTCATAATACCCTCCTTGGAGCGTTATCAATACACTTGTTTTATTATTTCAAAAGCAACTTGTCATATAACCCCCATTGAAAATCCGAAGAGGGAAAAACGAAAGGGATACAATATTGTATTTATATATCCAAAGGCTACTGTTCAAAAGTTTGGGGTCACTGAGCTGTTTTTACAGAACGACATTTTTCGCTTTTTTTTTAGGCTTTTAAACTTAAATCACAGGAGTGATGGGAGTGATAAAGGGCCATTGGAACACAGGAGTGATGGGAGTGATAAAGGGCCATTGGAACACAGGAGTGATGGGAGTGATAAAGGGCCATTGGAACACAGGAGTGATGGGAGTGATAAAGGGCCATTGGAACACAGGAGTGATGGGAGTGATAAGGGGCCTCTGTACGCCTATGAAGAGATTCCATAAAAAATCAGCCGTTTCTAGCTACAATAGTCATTTACAACATTAACCCCGTCTGCGCTGGATTTCTGATCCATTATCGTAACAGACAAAAATTACATTTCTTTCCAAAAACAAGGACATTTGTGTGTATGTATATATATATATATATATATATATATATATATATATATATATATATATATATATATATATGAAAAAGGAAAGATGAATTACCTCCGTGTGGCCCATGCTGGCTGCAGCGGTGAGCGCCTGCTGCATTGCGTGGCTTTTTTGCACGTGGCTTTGCTGCGGTTTAGACGCCGTCCAGTCGCAGTTCAGTAAATATTTGAGGATGTCACAATGTCCTCTCAGAGCGCTGTGCACCAAGGGGCTCTGTCCTTTTTTATCTACGTGGTCGACCTGCAATAAAACACGAGGATTATACTTCAAGTATGCCCAAAGTAAAGTAAATGCCCAAATCAAGTTAAACTGTCATGTTCCTCCATATCAGCTGAACTGGCCACAGGCCACACGTGATCGCAGTCTGGATTCATCACAGGCCAAGCTGTGGACATCAAGGGAGCCCAGCATTATATAGTACTCCATTTATAAACTTTTCATTAAAGTTTCCATATATTTATAAAAAGCTAAAATATATATATCATTCTAGCACTTATATTGGGGGGGGGGTGAAAACCGCATTTAAAAAAGCTTACGAAACTTCACACTCCATCAAATGTCCTTTATCTCAGATTAAATCACATGCCTTTTCTGAATGTTTGGTTACTTTCTGAAGCCACAAACTGTCCCGTTGCTCTATTTATGGCCCTAATCTACAGTATTTCTTTACCTTTGCTCCTTTTTTGCACAGAAGCAATACAATGTTCATGTGACCCGCAGCGGCTGCGAAGCAAAGAGGGGTCATGCCGCCTTCCGACACCCCGTCAACAGACGCCCCAAATTCCAGCAAGAGGTTGACCATCTCTTCGTGCCCGAGGTGGGCCTGGGCGCATTGTATCGGGGCGTTGTTTAAAACTTCGGTCCTGTAGTTAACATTTGCTCCGGCTGAGATGAGAAGGCGGCTGACCTGGAAACATAGTAACAAAGTAATACAAGTTACACGACTGAGATTAAATTCTTACGACACATTATCTGAGATGTCGCTCTGGGGCCTCTTACTTGGGTCTCAATGTCCGCTGCCTTTACAACTTCTTCCAGCGTGAAAAATGTTACCATAAATGCCTTCTAGGATTAGAGTAAAGATAGTTTTCTATCTTTTCTATTAATACATATTTCCAAGGATCAGAACCTTACAGTAACGCGACCGTTTGGTGTTATGTGCGAAGGAAACGAGGACGCCCATCGTGTAACGGTTGTCAGCGTAACGGAGCCTTTGGTTAGTTTTAAAAGATGGGATTATATTCTCATAAAGTACAAAACCATTAGATGAATTACATCAACACAACGAACCAGACGATAAGGTGTTGAGAAGAAAAATGTGTTTTCCATGAATTCATGGGGTAACATTTCTGTAAGGTTTGCCAGACACTACGAAGGAATGCGAAGCACGATATGCGAGAATATACTAAAAAGACATTTCCATGCCAATGCAATAACTGTTCCGCAAGGCACATAACTTATACCCAGCCTTTTCCAACTAAACGTTCTCAAGCTTTTATCCAGAAGAAGCCAATTTCTCTCCGCAAGTCTACCCGACATCCAGCGAAACGAAGACTGCAGAAGAATACTTTCATACAGCCAACGATTTTAAAGGCAGCGGACACCCCGGCCAGCGCGCCGCTTAAAAGTTTGTCAGTGATGTGGGGGCTAGCGGGGGGGGGGTTGCTGCAAATCCCATTCTCTGAAGATTTGGTTTAGACAGCAGGGGTCCCCTTTGTTGATTAGGAGAAATGGGCCTGATTTTGGGTTCAGCGACTCCAGGCATCAATGCACTTAAATCTATATTAATGGCCTCTTAATGTGGCTCTCCTAACATAACCAATACCTGGGAACTCTCCGGGCGGGGGGTGGTGGGGGTGTTTGGCCACACCCACTTCCCCTCCTACTCCCTGCCCACTTAAGGCTGTCTGGAGCTAGCCCTGCCCCTTGCTCACACGCAACAGGCATGGCTAGCCCCACCACCATGGATGGTGAGCACCACAACGCAGAAGAGCTCCGGGTAGCCCAGGTATGAACATAACACGTGACCGATGTCCATCTACATAAACGTAGCAACGGTTGTAACACTGGACAGGAATTCCATTTCTGACATCCTCAAACGGGCAAAATGAAATTAACTGCACCCACAAAGCATTGAGAAACACATGTTTTTGGTAAAGCACAAAGAATATTTGTACGTTTTGTGATCTGGATGAGCTAAAACACGATGAAAATGATAAAAAGAACAATTTGATCTCTTAAATCTTCATGGCTTGGGCTGTTTGGTTGAATGAAATCAGCTTAAGGTTTCATCTGTCGCTAATACGATTGTCGCTCGTAACAACCGATGAACTTATAGTGAACGCAGGCCCGTCAAAACACTGCAATTAACACACAGTTGGAGGGATCCCTCGTAACCATAACCCTGTATTATCGGAATTGTGAAATTCTGGGTTTTGGCAGATAAAAGGGAATGGGTTATGAGATAAACGGTTCAGGACACGGAGGAGCGTGAGATTCAGGGAGAAGGTGTTGAAAGAAAAGACAAAAAAGTTGACATTGAAATGGGACAAAAAGGAAAAGGATTTAACATTCCCTTCCGATTGGCCATTATGTGCTGTACAAACTGCTTACACACCCTCAGCGAGCGAACAAGGAAGGAAAACACAACACAAACAAGAACTGCTAACAATACAAAGCACTTTGGTTCATTTAAAGGAACAATAAAGCAACAGATTAGGTGCAGCTTGTCGAAAAAGAACAGACTGGTTCTACCGAATCCATACAAGCTTTGTTATTAGAAATCTAGAGAGACGGCTTCATTATAAACCGGCTTGGCTCATAAAACAGGCCTCTGAATGTAATGAAAGCTCCTACCAACGAGGCATGTCATGGAAGGCGCGTGGATTTTACCAGCCGAGTGCCCTACCGAGGAATATTCAGCACCCTGGGTTTCATCAAAATAGATGAAGCGGAAGGAAAATTATGTTGCATTCTGGAAAGTAAACTATCCCATAGAAAACTTTACTAGCCCTTTAATGGCCATTTGTCTTTCAGTACTAAGTTAAAGGGACAGTCATATTAATAAGGCAAGGGCTAAACAGATATATATATATGCTACGAAGTGCTCACGTAAGAGTAATAATAAAATACCCCAGCCATGCTCGCTCTATGGCATTGAATATAACAGGGTTCTGTGCAAAGGGGTTTAAAATGGAGCAATGAGCTTGACGTTTCCACTGCTTGCTACTTGTTCAGAATATAACCCCAGAAGTGACCTTAATTCCTAATCCTGAATGTCTCTTAGTTGAGGCTACCAGGATGTCACAAAAGTATGGATCGATATAAAATAAATCTCCCCTGGAGGCTCAGTCACGCGGAGTGAAGTTATACAGGTTCTGCTGATGTAACGTCTCGAGTGATGTACAGGGGTATTGTTTAATCCCGATGAACATCCCCACTGTTTCCTCAGTTGACTACCATCCAAAGAGCAGAAGGGACGGGGAGCATCCAGACTGCCAGCCAGGTCTTTGTTGCTCCGTTTCACCAACTGGAGCGGAAATTCACTCCGGGCATTTTCTAAATACCTTCTTCGAAAAGTGCCCGGCCAGCATATTTCAAAGAGCTTTCAATACCTTGACATTCGGGGTGTACAAATTCCTCAGGGAAGAGAGGGCCGCCGACAATCCATCAGTGCTATATCCCACCCACAGGGCTTGCAAAGTACTGGAGGAGACGCCGCTCTTCTTACTGAGACCCTGAAAGACACGATTAAACACACGCTTAATACATTGTATTGATTTTGTCCTGTAAATGTAACACATATGGGTTCTAAATCAATCTGATGGGTTTGCAAACACCGATTGGCCAGACAGCTGACGGCGGGAATGCAGCATTTCCTTTTGGGGTGGAATTATTTTTAGCAATCCATTAAATGTCTGTGTCTACAGGATTGGCATTCAACATGTAAACAAATTACACATTTAATACGGAAACATTACATAGCAATCTTGTGAGTGAACATTGTAATTGAGACATTGACCATTAAGTGACATCATGACGTGCATCATGGCATCAGCCGGGTACAGTTAAAGGAACAGGTTGTGAATAACATGAAGACATCTCTCGATCGATGTCCACTTGGAATACCGTCAGAACATATGGCTGATTCTTAATGCTGTACATTCACACGGCTAACAATATTTAGGTGTCAAGGTGCATATGACGCACAATAGGACATCCGTCTCATCCTAGCTGTTCCCTACAGAGTTTCATTTCAAACTGAACGGAAGAAAAGACCAAATCGGCTAAACGTTTTACCCAAAAGGGATTTCATTTTCAGGAAACACCGTACCTTGAATATGTGGGCTTTAAGGATATGGTGTCCAAGCTCCATTGTTTGCTGACGATTTAACTTCCCTTCTTGTCGAGAGAACATAAAGGCCAAAAGTGCATGGCCACTTCTAAATGGGAAGAAAAAGACTCGATGTTATAAAGAATAAAAGCATAGCAGGGGGTTTGTAAAAGAGGGGAGAATGGATGTTAAGAACACTTTTGCCGGAGCTAAGAGAATGAAAGCTACGACACACAAAAAAGTTTCTTTTACTTTTATTCCTTATTATGTCCTCCACTACCTGCCACCTTCACAGGGGTAATGATATACTAAAAATCACATTGTCACATTGTCCCTACCTAAGCTAAGCGGGGCAGTTATGGACCCTACAGGGCGGCTGAGCCTTGACAGCTCTGTCTCCCACCTCCTGGAAAAGCTGCTATGTTGATTCTCCACCTCATACTCAAGTTTGAGTTAAAGGTTACAGATTGATTAGATTGTTGTGTATTTACCTTGTTTCTCATTAAAAACATTACAGGGCTCCTTGAAGTTACTTTTCTGCTCCATAAATGAGAATACTGTGATGATACAAACAGCAAAAAATAAATAACTAGAACTGAAGGGATAACAAAGCTCAGATGTGTGCGTTTGAGCCGCAGGAATTTTTTTTTAATCTCCTTGTGGATCTGCATTATTTAAATCCCCATAAACCCTCAGAGATATAACCTAGATTGGTTGCCAAAGTTTATTCCGTAGGAAGCTGTGACATCACCATCCTCCAGATGATATGGAAGCTGATGTCATAGTTACAAAAGTTTCCCAGAGTAGCTAGAAAACTGTGACATCTGCAGTAGGAAGCATCTGAAACTAGCCGGGAGAAGAGGAAGAACTTAAAGTCACTACTAATAAAAATACAATGGACCAAAAGCTCAAAGTGTGACCTTAAACCCAAAGAAGGAAGTAGCAGAAGGTGAGGGCATCGTTCATCCACCGGGTCCTCCGCATCAGGCATGGAGTACATTCCTAATGCTACGGGACGGACGCTGGATTCACGGAGATCCCAGCAGGTCACTGTACTACAAACCATGCTTAAAACAGACCTACAATGCATGGTCATGGAGGGGGAGGAGTGCAGCTCTTTCACACATACTGTAGCTTATACTCTAAGGAAAACATGTTCATTTTGTAGAGCAGGTGTACTTAGCACTTTACCCTGGAGGAGATGTACAATAAATTCAGTATGTATACAGAAATTCAACTTGCAAGCAATATGCACACATTCTGAATGGTGTTTCTGCAGAATAAAGCTATATTTGCTTCCTTTTTTCTCATTTATAACATTTAGGACGTAATGGAGACAAGAACTTGGTTTATAAAGAACGTCGAATGTCCTTCTCTTACCGCGGTTCGCATAAGAACTGTGCACTTTCCCCGTCGGCTCTCCACACAAGCCATTCCCTAAATGACGGGTGGCAAAACATGCGCGTCTTGTCCCTCCGTTTGATTAAGAAGCTGGAGAGGACATCCATTCGCTGCTGAAAGTCTTTCCAGGCAAGCTCCGGATAAACATTGCCGGCATTAATGGCTTGGAAAATTTGCTCATCAGTCATGGGATGCAGGGAAGCCAGGGCCAAATTCAAAATGGGAAGCGCTTTCTCAAAGGCGGAATTAGTCATGAATTTCATGTTGCACTGAAGCAAGTACAGCTCGGATAAAGAAACAGGCACAACTTTATAGCTGGAGCTCTTGATGACTAAATGGCCCCTCTCGAAAAGGTCGAGAGTCAGTTTCAGGTAGAGATAGGAACCCTGGCTCCGCGTCACCAGATGGTCGGCCAGTTTGCCGATGGTCCCCGCGTCTGCTTTTCCATTTAAAGATATATTGTTCACAATTTCCTGGCTTGTGCTTTGTCGGTATTGGATATAGGCGCTGAGGTCGTCGTAGATTTCTTTGTTCTCTGGAAAATCATCCAAGGAAATCTTGGACCAGGGCAGTGAACTTGTTATTTCCTGCGATTTAATAAAAAAAAAAAGCGTTATTTTTAATCCGCAGCTTTTCTACGTGAAATATTAATCTACAGGACAGCCGTGTTATAGAACAGTTTAGGATTACCCTCTTTGACGGTTTTCCGTTCCCTGAACTGCATTTACTAAATTGCCTGGCAGGCAAACGAGAAGTAATGTGTTCCCTGGGATCCAGAACGAGTTGGAGGTATTTGGGCGAGTAACGCAGAATTACCGGGATAAGAATAACCCAGACAAGCTGCCGGACCACGGGCTTTACAATGACAGGCAGGGTAAACTATTCTAATGGCTTCTACTTCTCATCCACATGACGCCACAAACCAGCAGGCTGAAATCTTTGGGTTTTAAAATTCTTGTATTCAATGTCATTTTCTTGTAGGAGAAAGATGACCACCGGAATTCCGACACCCTTAGCAATCTCTCTCTGTACACCTGGATTTCGCTCAGCTGCCCTTTTTCCTTTGGTTTTAAGACAAGCCTGCGACAATTACCCTTCAACTAGGCTAAGATTATTTTTCCCTTCGATTCTACCGCAGTTTGGCGTTTCGGAGTTGTTAGGATCCGTCGATGACATTCACAGAAGCTTCCACACTGCGCAGTCACAGAAAGCTTTGTTAAAAAGTGGTCACCGTCACCGATTTGAGTTGTACGATTAAAACTCAATGTATACTAAAACATTGAAATAATAAATAAAGCTTTCCTTTTTTAACATAAAGGCGTGAAACAAGTTCTGTGTTAATTCCCACGCTTCCATTCAAAGGAGCTTATGTTAAACATGTTTCAACAAGCAACACTTTGACACATGATTCAGTCTGGAAACTATAAAAGTGTTTATATGACCTCTTTCGCCAAAGAATCTGGGCTTAATAAGCAATTTACAGGTTAAAGAAAAAAATAACATAAAAAATAATAAAATAATAATAATAATAAAAAAAATAAAATATATGTTATATTACCTGAAAATTTGTCCGCACTGTCATAATGAGTTTTATCCAAGGAGGAAAAGAGCAAATCACTTTAGCTATAAAAGAAGCTATTGTGTCCCCATAGTCAGGTTTATGAAATTCAGCCTCATTTAAGCCATCAACCAAAATGATGAATTCATCCTCTGGGATTTTTCTTTCTGAGATTCAAATAATAAACACAGGAAAATGTCACGCGATTGGGCAATGTTTTCTTCCACAATAAATCCGGGACTTACAGCTTGCAAGATAACGTCTGCAGAGCAAATACATTTCTATTGTTATCACCCATAAAACCTGGAAAACTAACTAACTCCCCTGATTTGGCTTTTCTTTTAGAGAACTACAGAATTCTCCATAATGTTACAATAAACTTTAAAGGGCAAAATCCGGCAACAATCTGAGAAAATACATTCCATAAAGAGGTACCATAGCAAAGAAACTCTGATTCTAGGGATCCAAACTGTACACCAGCAGGGACTATTTTTTGGATTTTAGGAAATTAAACGCATTAACCACAAACAAAACGTAATTTTCTTTTCTTACGATGAAGTATAAAATAACTGCGTAAAAGGGGATTTGTTACCTCGTCGAAGGCTTACTAACGGTTCCAGGACTCCCCTTCGGAAGGCTGACACGGGGTCCTGGACGCAGGATCGCAGGCTGAGCATGCTCTGCAGGTGCGGTTCTCTAATCAGAAGTTCTCTGTAGGACGCCAGCAGTTGTGACCGACAAAGAAGAGCCGCAATGCTGTGTACAAACTCCGGGACCAGGCACGTGTATGTGTTGTCCGCTTGACAGTAATGATACGCAACAACCTGTACACAACGAGCATCAAGAGGGTGAAAAATCCACATTTTCTATTTTTTTTGCCTAAAACGCAGCAGAAAGACCAACCTCAAAGTAAAACTGCAAGATGTTGGCAGGCTTCCGCTGATGTGTACCATGAAGGGTTAAGTCACTGTTAAGTGCACTTGACATGTTTATTCTTTCCATCATTATGGTTTATTGATGAAGCTCATGTTTAAACACTGTAAAGACTAACAACAACGATCTAATACAAGCACCACTTGGGCACAAGGGGCTGATCCTGTAATCCTAAACCAGCCAAATTCTGGGGTCCTTGGGGATCCTGCGCCAATGTTATTAAATCGCATGCGAAAAATGGCAAACGGAACATGCAATTCACTGTAAAATACCTCTTTTGCAATAAATAGTTACGTGTTAATCCCATCACACCTTCATGGCTTTAAAGCCTAGCGTGGTGTAAGGAGGAGTGAAGGCTCCTGCGGGTTCCATGTGCCGAGGACCAATAGCAGCCTTTGTATGTCACCTGGTCACTAATTACAGGGATCATGCGCATTGGCATCAACACCGGGCGACCACAAAGTAACCTAGGGCAGCAAGAACATTAACTTTGAGCTCCTGTTTGTTACAAATGGTGTCCTTTTACCTTTGAAGCAAGATGCTTTAGGGAATCGTCCATAAGCTTTTGATGCTGAGGGCTTCCACGGCAGCTGGAGGTCTTCATGGTGTTGGACATGGTGAGACTAAGCGGCGAGGTCTGGGAGAGAGGGATCTCCTGACTGCGGTCGATGCCTGTTTACGTGAAGACACAGCAGCCGCGTGTGAGTGCGCATGCACAGCGATACACATTTTTTTGCTTTGGAAGAAAATACGCTGGGGGCAATAAGGTCTAACTTGAAGATTTTAAGCGGTCTGTCTACGTACCCTTGGGAGAGGAGGAAGGACTGTTGGAAGCAATCTGCCTCATGCGTGTCCCGTGGCAACTAAGTGCTACTAGTTTGGAGATTATCGCCGTCTTTCCAAATCCTACGTTGCCAACAATCACAGCTCCCCTGTTGTCCAGCAGCTCGGAGCTCCTCAGCGTTTCCTCGATCTCCTGAAAGAGCCAGCCTCTTCCGACGAACACAGAGTCGGTCGTTATGCTCGGCACCTCGAACAATAAAGGCTTCAGCAGAATGTCTTGGGGTTTGTAGGGGATACACCGCGCTGCAAGGCAAAAAATATCAGTATCAGAAGCAGCAGGGCAGAGGGCTGGGGGTAAAAACGGACAAATCAGCTTAACAGCCGGCAGAAGAAGCCAGACTGATGCTAGAAGTCATTTCTACGAGTGTAATTTATTAAGACTTGCATTATAAGTCCGCATCTAAAGATGTCAAGCCGCTGGGGTGGCCAACCACCTTGGCAAACATTTATATATATATATATATATATATATATATATATATATATATATATATATATATATATATATATACACACACACACACACACATATATATACACACACACACACATATATATATATATATATATATATATATATATATATATATATACACACACACATATATATACACACACACACACACACACACACACATATATATATATATATACAGCATTACGTTGAATAGACTCTAGTCGATTACTCTATATAAACAATGTTGGACTTGGTTGAAGTTTTTTTTCTCTTTTGATTGTAAATAGAACCCCGGTTTATTGAATAGCTGGATTTACCTTTGATGTCCTGTTGCATTCGTGTCCCTGCGGTATTATGCCACGGCATCCTGATCGAAGTCCGCAACGGGGCATTTCTCTGCACATCCAGATAGCTTAAGTCTTCCAGTTTTGTTGAGCTTGTTGCTGCAAGAACAACGATATTTCCTTTCTGTGCAATATATAAACGTGTGGTTTCTGCAAACCTCGCACAGGCACGGACAAAACTGCATTTCCCTTACGTGAAACCAACATTGGGTGTGATTAATCTATGCACTCCGCTCTATTAAAGGAAAATTATATACTTAAAGGCTGAGTCAAGTTACTCTTCATCAGAAGCCTTTGTGTGAGTTTTTGTATCTTTCTACAACTGCAGGTGTTAAGCTCACACTCACAAAACATTAAAAGAATACCGCTCCAGCATGCTAGGCAAAGTTAATCACATTGCATTTGACCCTGAACATATTAACACAAAAGTAGAATTTTCTGCTGCTATCGCAACAAGGCCTTCCAGCGAATGAGTGTAATTTTTGACATGGTAAAATAATTGTTGGCATCCACACATAACACAGATGGAGATCATAATGCTATATTTTATAAATAAAAAGTAAATAGAAAAATCACTTTTGGCAGCTCTATATTATTAAAAATACAAAGGGTAAACATAACATAAAGGCGCCCAAAGATGTACCAAGCAGGCCACCATACAGAACCAGAACCAATCGGGGTAGCATTAAGCCCACAAACGCTAGACATATTCGGACTTTCTGTAATTAATTAGAGAAGACTATACTCTAACTATACTTTACATCAGGAAGAGGTAAAGGTAAAGGTGGAGAATTAAGCAAAAGTCCATCAAAAATCCTGGATCCGAGCCCTGCTTGTGAAGTTATATGAAGCGGCCCGATTCCTTGTCATGATATTACACACCAGCAGCGATTACAATGGAGAACCCAACGTAAATACTGAAGACTCCATTCAACTGCAGTATTCCGCTTAAGCTTTCCTGGCCAATATACCGCTGTCTTATCGAGTGGCTTCCAACGTAAACTCGCTGGAATATTCCTGGTTTTCATATCAATCTTCCGTTCCCCTCGTTTCCCTAACACTGGGTGGCCTCTGGCTTCTCGACTGGATAAATCAAAAGTGATAACAATCAATTATCCAAGCATTCTCTGGCCGGCTTCCCACCCACAGATGCTCTTAACATCAGCATTCCCATGTACTCGAGGAGACCGGCTACATCCGTCAATTTATTTTGGGGCAAACTAAATAAATAAATGTATCAGCTGAGTACAAGTGAAAGAACCAACAGAAGCCGAGGCCAGATGAAGTACTTCCAGGTGAAGTGACAGCAGATCTACCTTTTGCACTTAAAGACTAGTAGACTTTCTTTCCAAGAGCATCAAGACCTTGACTTCAATACTGTCCTTAGGTGTTCTGGCCGGAGTAGTGGTCTTCTAACACTGGCTGATGGAGCCTTTTCTGTTATTATTAATTAAAATTCTGATGATGACATCAGAATGGTGTCTTTGGTGTTGACTATTCAGTGTAGCATTTACTTGTTTAAATTATACTTTTTATGATGGAAATAATATTCCAGGTAATACCCTTTACTTGAATATTTTGGAAACCATACTGCTCACAGCCTTTATGACTGTTGTGGGCAACGTTGGATTCTTTGATTTAATAAATAGGGGCAAGATGAGTTCATCAGCAGACGCTATGAAAGGGAACACAATTTATTTTCTTTGCCATGACATGCGTGGACTTTATGCCCCCCATCGCTGCCAGACCCAGCCTTATTCCACCAGACAGTTGGAATAATGATGCGAACCTGAGAACAGAAAGCTTCTGATACACACACAGTGCTGTTTAACCTGCAGCTGCCATTCCATGGGTTTAAAAAGTCTGCTGAACTGTAAAAGATAGGATTTGTGAAAGTGATAGATCTTCTCTAACACCTTGCAATGCCCCGCAGCCTCCATGCATGTCAACATTTGTCAAGACTCGGATAACAATCTTAAGTGATGTTAACTGCAGAAGCGTATTACATCTCCTGATCCCCGTTAACATGCCGTATTCTAGAAATATATGTTCCCATATATGTTCTGCACTCACCCTGCCTGCCCTGTACTGGAATACGCGTTGAAACATACACTTTGTTTCCATAAAACAAAGAATACATTCATATGACTGATAATTCCTCGCCATCCTTCGGGATAAAGTGGGTCAACAAGCTTGTCAAAGCAAGAAGACTTTCAGAAACAACTAGGTCTCCACCTATATTATTCAGACTCTTTCCTTGATATGTGGTTCAAACCCCTCGATCGGCTCTCCTCCCTTTACACAAACTGCTCGGTAATTTAGTGACGGGCCTGTTTAAGTCAGCATGAAGCAGAGAGAGCAAACAGGGCAGACACACACCTACTCAATTCCTAGTATATCAGGCCCTCTCCTTCAGAAGCCACCGAATCCCAGCGACGGCTCATCCCGAAGGAATGCCGCACAATTAATACGGTTTAAAATGTGCATTTCCCCCTCTGTCACAAGACAGCCTTAAGCACACAAGATGGGCCATCACACAAACACTGCTATACAAATCAAACACTAAGGGGTCACCATTAAGGGGTCCAGTTAAAGAATTCTTTTTTTTGTTGGTATTTTATGTTATCTTCATGTTTATTTATATCTGCAGCATCCTAGCAAGAATTCTACATTCCGTTCTTCCTTCTAAAAGAACATTTCAGACCAGACTGGGACGCCAGGCTTTATCCATTCTAACCCCTGGCTTTTCATGAGCAGGGTGTGCCTCTATTCTGTCCCGTCAACACCAGTAATTACCAGTACCAGTAATTATCAGTTATATCGGCCTGATATAAAGCACAGAGCTAACTGCTGGGCGCCTGCTTCTAGAATGATATTTTAGGAACAGATCTTTCTGTGTAAAAACTCCAAAACTCTGCCACATTGTCATCTGAATAATGTCCAATTCCCCTGCAATATCAAAGAGACAACCCCCAAGCCAGCCTGCTACATAAGAAGACCTTTAAAGATGGCAGCCCCCTTTATCGCACTACGCAAAGCTTGCTGCAGACCTGATCTAATTCTCGATAACCTTCCTTTCCCATGTATTAGCTTTTCAATCTTAGTTTTTGGATGGCTTTATTAGATCACTCAGCAGACAATAACAGGATTCCTCCCAAGATTCCCAAACTTTGGTCAACTGATGGAATATTCAGAGGATTTCAACATATGGCTTTCTAGTGATCAGGAGATAAGAGCCGTCACGGAAGGGACAAAAAAAACCCATTAAATTCAGCACAAGTAAAAGTGACGGCAATAATACCAAAGGGATCTATTAATTTACAACTTCCCAAATGTTCCACAACGTTCAGCTACACTTACAACATGCGCCCAAAACGAAAAAGAAACATTTTACTTTGATTAAGCCTTTACCTGCCACAGAGTTGGGTCTCTGCAACATCAACGAGCTGGAGCTTTGTGTGTATGAAATTGGTCCTTCTCCACCAGGTGAGTCGCTTTTTGGCAAGTTGTCCATGGTGCCACAGGATTCTTCCTCCAACACGGGCGAGCAATTATCTATCCTCCTCTCGTGAATCATCCCCTGATGGCTTCCGGCCCTTAAACTGCCATCCTTACACCATTCCAAGCTGGATCCGCTGCGGTCATCATTTTCAGAAGAGCTTGTGATTGTTGCTAATGGATGAAGACACATAGACATGATTTAATGAACGAAGAAAAGAAAAACCTCAGATGACTAATATGTATTTGAGATTGTTCCTCGTTAAAAGAACGTTATTTGCCGGCTGGAAATTGACGGCTGGAGCCCTCGAGTCTTTGCTGTATTTCAGAGCCGATGAAATCGTTACGATGAGCTCTTCCGTAAGAGACTCGCTCTAGAAACTAACAAGATCGTACTCCTCCACTACAGCAGACCAGACTCAAGTCGCAGGAATGTAAATAAATAAGAAAGTCTTGGGCGCTTACACGCAGATGGATGAGGCAAGCGAGGCTGTCAGCGATACTCGGAGGATACTTATCTGCTTACAAGCAAAAAGAGAACTTTCTCACACGCTCATCGTGCACACCGGTTAGCCCTGGGCAGCTCTAACATCTGCTCCAATACTTTAAAGCGTTCAAAGTAAAACGACCAAGCTCTTCTCTCAAGGTAGGTCTACGGGCAGAAGATTATGGTTGCTGGCTTGTATCTATGTGCAGGTGGAAACAGCACCACAAGGAATCAGGTTGACCTCCAAAACATTACCAGTTGCTACAGAACATCTTGTGAAGGACACACACGACCACCGGATTCCTTCCCCTTAAAAAAGGCGCTGTTCCACTAAACCAGTACCTCCATGCACTAGTATGCTAAGAAAACCTAAGCAGTCGTTCTATCGCTTTCCTGTGAAGGGTTAATCACTTAAAACAACACAGAAACTATGAAGAAGATATTAAATTCCTAGACGAACAACCCATGGAGGTCTTCCTTTGAAAGAAAAATATCAAAGAGGCAACATTTTACACGATTAAGTAATTATTTCTGGGAAAGGTTTGGGCATTCATCAATTATAGAAATGTTGTTCCTGATGCTGAGAATAAAACATCCAACAGAATAGGTGGACGAAGAGAACCTTTCATGAACCAGAGCTCAGGCTGCTTGTTGGCTTGTGACGCACTTTAATTAGCCATCATGTTTAAAGACCAAAATTTACACCACCGTTCAAACATTTGGGGTCACTTAACTGTTTTCATGGAGAACCAGGACATCGCTCGCTGTAACAGAATTACAAAAGGGTTTTGCTAATGATCCGTCAGCCTTTTAAACAAACTAGAATCAGTGAACACAACGTGCCATTGGAGCACAGGAGTGATGGGAGTGATAAAGGGCCATTGGAGCACAGGAGTGATGGGAGTGATAAAGGGCCATTGGAGCACAGGAGTGATGGGAGTGATAAAAGGCCATTGGAGCACAGGAGTGATGGGCGTGATAAAGAGCCTTTATACGCCTATGAAGAGATTCCATTAAAAATCAGCCGTTTCCAGCTACAACAGTCATTTATAACATTAACCCCGTCTGTGCTGTATTTCCGACCCATTTCACGTTAGTTTAATGGACAAAATGTGCTTTTCCTTCAAGAACTAGGAAATTTCTAAGTGACCCCAAACTTTTGACGGTGGCGTACCATCACATAAAACTTCAGTATATGTTTAAAAGTTGCAATAGGTGGCTTTTCATCGCAGCAGGAGTCTACACTAGCCAAGACGCGTTATTAATCAGGCAATCATCGGCAGGGCCATTAAGACTCATATTGTTTCACTTCACAATTTTCTGTAAGAGTATCTATTACCAAATAAACTTTCTGGCTTACAACGCGCTGCAGGTTCCCCTGAGAGATAAAATTGGAAAGCTTTTTTTTTTGGCCCTGAAACATAAAACATAAAAAAAACAAAAACTTTCAAACGTGAGGGTTTTTTTATTACAGGTATTAATATTTATGATCATAAAATAATGGTTACAAAATCCCAAAACATGAATCCCCGGTTGAGGCAGTCTGAGGATTTAAATACTCTCTCCCCGGGGTAACCATGACCGGGGCACTGACTTAACAATTACATTTCATCGTTACGTGGTTTTTAGCTGCTGAAGTTTGGAAATGCCGGAAAAAATGCACCCAGATGAAATGTCGGCAGCGTTTAAACTCACTTAACCTTCTGAGTATTAGAGATGTGAGCGACCGCTCAGCCCTCCGGCAATAAAAGACTTAAAGGGCATGTTTTAAAAGGCATGTCTGAACATCTTGTATTGCTTTTGTGACAGGTTGTATTATCTCATGACCCAAATATATTCAGTCCAACCGCAATGGGCGATGCAAAGACTGCACGATTGCCCTGGCTAAATAAAAGACCCCCTATGACTGCAGTTCAGGTGGGGCATACAGATAACGCTATATAGAAAGTGTAAAACAGCTGGTGTGAAGATAATTCTTGCAATTCTGGAATCATATACCGAAGGAGGAGATAACCCCGCTGATCTGATCCCAAACCTGTTGTAATAGCTTTCGGGATTATTGAGTATCGCTGTTGTTTTTACTGCAGGGAAAACTAATGCATTTATCACAATTTGTAGAATCAGATATAAAAGACCTTCCATTTTTTAATGAATTTGCCCTTAAGGGGACCCGTATTCATCAAAGAGGGAGTTAGCAGGAGAGCTGCAATTTCAACCCACAGACCTCACGATGCATTACGAGGGGCCATCCTTGTCAAGTTTTATTCTTACAAGAGCCCTGCGTAACGCCTAGCTTAATCAGTGATGTCTGATTGACGTATCAATACGTCATACAGGGTCAGCGCAGCCCAGTTGGGTCGCCCTTCATGATGTAGAGCGAGGACAGAGGGGATGAAATGGTTAACTCTCCTTAGTTAACTCCTGCCTTAGTGAACACGATACCTTATGAGAATGCATGTGTGCCACTTGGTGAAACATTGAGTTGTGCCTCTGTGCAACCGAAATAACGCGGAAAGAATGGACACAAAACACAAGCTAAATCTCATAAGGCGATGAATTAAACGCACTGAGCCGCGAAGACCCTCCATAGCCCCGCGGTGGCATTTCCCAGGGCAGATTCAGCTCTGCCCGCTATCCTCTTTAGCTGAAAAGTTAAACCCGCTACGTCTCCATCGCCCGAAGCTGTGTGCAACTCGCTGGTTGTGCCTTCTCGCGTCACGCGATGTTAAACCAACGCTTCTAGATTCCTGTGTGGAAGAAACATCAGCGAAGACGCGGACGGTTCAGTAAAAAAGAGGACGCTGCCAAGTGATAGAAGCTCTGACCTCTGATGCAGAAGTCCAAGGTCGTCGCCTGCCAAGCTTGGGAAACGGAGCCATTTCTCCAGGGACCCCCAGTGTGTTGCTAAGTAAACCTCAGCATTGCAAACAAAATAAGCCGGTATCTCAAAAATAAAATCTATACTTCTCTACATACCGACAGGCTGAGTCATCAAAGAAAAAATAGAATGCAAAACTTTGAGGCGGGGCTCCCGCGCATGTCCGCCGCCGGCCCGTGGACCTTATCCAGACTCTTACCTATGATCCCGCTGTCTTTGCTTTCCAGCGTGGAACTGGGGCTGCTAATGGTCCCGGTGGGGCTGGTTTTGTTGGCGGTTGTCTTGCTGATGCCGCTGTTCAGGGTTGAGCATGGACTGGCATTGCAGGGAGACGCCGTGCTGTCTGTCAGTGTGGAGCAGGGACTGATCCCATGGCTCGATACTGTACACTGGGGAGGAATAATTACCATGAAAAAGAGGCAAGGTTACCTGTGTGTATTTTCCATACAGTTGCTCAGTGTTTATCACTAAATAACGTACTTTATCAGAACCCCGTTATTTCAACCTCCCCAAAGCAACGACAGCCGGCACGGCCATGAAAACCCTCTGAACAGCATTAAAAAAATGCACGTAGGGCTAGCACGATACGGGGGCTTGTGAATGGTCGGATAATGAATGGAGAGGACAGCAATAAAATATTACGTTGTTTTTGTTATAAAGTATAATTTGAATATGAAGGCACTTGGCGGAGTCACAAATATGGTAGATATAATGATTCCCAACCTACACTGAGCATCTTAACGAGCCTCGGAAAATATGGCGTCTTTTGTAAGCTACAAACATTTAGCGATATTACAGTCCAACTGGACTGATTCTTGGGTCAAAGTACTAAATATGACGTTTTGTCTTAATAATCCTCGCCGGTAACGAGAAGAAGAATAACATTCTGTCCACGCCGTAATCCTGGATTTCCTAGAAGGGCGATAGTGTCCAGCCGCAGACAGTGTACCCAAGGCATTGACGGGCATTAGGGACGTAGACGATGTGCCCAACTTATAAAAGACACATCGGTCTCACCATCATTTCATTTTTTTCTTCCATGGATGCTCGAGTAGATTTCGGAATGCCTTCCCCCAGCAAGAATCCCAGTCTCGTCATCAGTTCTCGGGCAGCAGGAGAACAGCTGGAGCTTTTATCAAGTGGTCCTTCTGGATTCAAGATTGGGGGGGAAAAAGGAAATCCAACAGTTTAAGAATCATCTAGTTAAACAGAATAAAACGATGTAAGCAAAACATTTCACACTTATCCTACACGGCAGTAAGAACAGCTCGTTATCTCCGCAGGCACATGCTTAGGAGCGGTGAAAGCGCTCATTGTGTCCATATCTACCGGTTCTAGCGAAGGCAACGCGCGCACCATACTGCGCACGGGCAGCACAATACCGCCATTCATGCGCTACGTGTAGCATCCGACGCCAACGGGACGCCTAACAAACCGTATTTCCAGGGGATGTTCGGTATTCTAGTCGATACGAACGTATCCAGGGGTTATTGTAGCACTTGGGCTGCGGTGAAGTTCATTAGAGGGTCTTAAGGGTTTATTCACTAACCGGGGAGCTTGCGGGTGAGATAAACATTTCCACGCCCTGTAAACGATGCATTATTAAGGGCCGGGCCAGCACTTTATAAAGCATAGTTCATGCAAAGAGATTTCTTGCTGATTTAACTATGCATTATCCGGGGCCTGCTCAGCTCTTCTTGGCATTAGCCTTTTATAATTCATGGTAAAAAAGACAAGATTAAACCTTGAAGTCTTCTGCACACTCCCGGCTTAGTGAATAGACCTCTGAGTTTGCATGAAAAGTCCTAGCGCTGGGCAAACCATTGCATTGCATAGCACCGCGGGTCAACGAAGGGTTAAGAGCTCGGCGAGGACTTGAAGCAGCCCTCATTGCGAGTCCCGTCCCGTCCCGCTCCCACATACACATTCATTAGTTGTATTCCAATTATGTCTCTGCCTCGCTGTCAGATCAGGGAGATGCTGGCGTGAACGCCGAGCCTGCGCAGCCGAATTAATTATCGCTCAAAAAGAAGACGGGAAAAAAAAAAGAAAGAAGAAGAACTTCAAAAGAAGATTATAAAACGTCCCGCCTGTCACCGGCTGACATCTCCTATCTGTGCCGGGATAAAGTTAGACAGGCAAGTTTAATGCAGACTGCTTGCTGAGCACAAAATAACCAAATAAAAAAAAAAATACATAAAAAGGATGAAGCCGGGGTCTAGGGACGTACCCAGGGGCTTTCAACAGATAACAGAACGCAAGCAGCCGGGGAACGGGAAGCGCAGAGATAAAAGGGAAGCGAATCCAAACACTGTACTTCACTTCCCTATTTATACCCCGAGCGAAGTGTACACAGACCGTCCGCGCACACAGACACCCCAATTCCTTAAGTGCCGGAGGGGCCGACAGGACGCGCTAACAAACCATTAATCACGCGCTGTGTATATAATAACTCGGAAGCCGGGTAATGTATATATATATATATATATATATATATATATAATAATGTAAATACCGGCACATATGAAAAAGAAAATGCTTACATGTCTGCTTAGCAACAAAGGAAGGACCTGTCACCGCGAGCCCCGGACAGGCTAATAAAGTTCGGGATATGGGGGGGGACATTTTATCAGGACTCCCCTCCCCAAGGCAGCCGTGTTTTATCTTTAAGTAAAGCAGCGCGCCTGTCCCTTTAACAGTATGTAGAATAATAGGATTAGCGGCAGATCAGTCCCCTCTAGCCTGCACGTTTAAAGATTCAGGAGCCATTTGCCTATCCTATGTATGTTTAAATGCCTTCACTGTGCCACTTCTGCTGGGAGGCTGTTCCACTTATCTACCGCCCCTCCGAGCAAGGTACGAGCACTGGTGTTGAATTCCCCTGGAAGCAGCTGTCTGTAGCAATGCTTGGCATCATAAGACTCAGCAATATCGTGGTTAATCTGTAGTTTGCGAGATTTAAAAAAAACAAACAAAAAAAACAGGATTTCCCCAGACATTTATGGTTTCGTATATTCTGACAACTAACAAAAAACCCCACAAACCTTATTTTTCATCATTTCTAGAAATCTATTCCCGTATAGGGCTATTCCCACGGGCCCCAGATATTTGCATTCACAGTTTCATCCCAACCCTTTCTTTCCTCTTCCTTCTTTCTCCTCCCAGAAAGCCAAAGCCTCGGAGGCTCCTGCCAGCACTAAGTTGTCATGCGGTTTCCGGGCGATGTTCTTTGGCCCTCGCTGCCCTGGGAATTGTATTGATGGGGTGTAGCTGTAGTGCCACTTTTCGCAATGTGTCATGTGCCGCGGCATACTGAAAGGGTTAACTGCAACAATTAACCCTTTGACAGACTGGGAGAGCCTGTAAGAAACAGGTGCCGTAGCAACAGAGAAAATAGTGCAAAAGGGGGGTGGGAGATCTAAACCGTGCGTCCCATGCGGCCGATTTCATCAGCACCACCCCGACCCCAGATTATTAATATTATCCTTACCGGTCACGCTGCGCTGACATTACATTCTACATTCCCCAAACTTTACAGGGTGACTGGTGTACGGGGCTAAACAAGCAACTTCTAAGAATAAAAACATCTAAAAACACAAAGTTTTGCATTAAAGAAAATGCAGCTCTCCAACTCCTGCACTTGAACGGTTAAATAAACAGGGTGCTGAGATTACAGCCGCGACTATAACTTTAATCACCGGGCATCTCCGATAAAAAATAAAAACTGGGTTAATGTCCAAGCTGTCTGGTGCGGCAGTAACTTTAACCCTTCGAGGCACAGAGCGGATTAAGGAGGCACTTTGCTGATCAATGCCCCTCCATTAAATGTTATATTACAGCAGAAAGAAAGCAGAAGCCGGGGAGCACTCACCATTCTGGTTGGAATCCGGCAGCTCTGAGACTTTTCTCAATGGCATTGCAACGGCGTCTCCTGGAACTCGGGGACTTTCAACATACTTTGGCTTCCTGATTGGTCCTGCAATGAATAAGGTTGGGACATGTCTTATTCCTTCCAGACGGGACGTGCGAGAGCTTTCATTACACGCCGGCCCCCGAGTTCTCACACTCGGATTAAGCCGAGAGAGTTTCTCCTGCAACAAGCAAGTGCTGAGCGAACGCTGACAGCCGAGTGCCGTCTGAGGGCTGCTCACGTCTGGTATGTAAGCGTGCTCCGGAAAATGACAAGCAATTAAGCCTACTGAAAGGATCCTGAACTGCTTCCAGAGAGGAGCGAGCGGGGAACGCCGTCTGCGCTGCGAGCATCACTTTGTAGCACTTATCCCCCCCCCCCCGGTTCGGACATTATTTGCGGGATCTAAACACAGCAATTAACGGAGAAAACCAGAGCTTTTTGGTGCCTCGGGGTCCATTTCTTATTTTGTCAGTACCAACAGCTTTAGCCATAAAAATGTGCCACGCTGAAATTAACCCTTTCAGTTCCAGAGGGGGGGTTGCTTTTACATACCATAGCAATAAAGGGGGCCAGACTCTCACACTTCGGGGTCTATTCACTAAAGGGAGAGTTAGCAGGGAAGCCTGTAAGAGAGTTCACTTCACTATCTGTTATAAAGGACCAACAAGCTTCCCCCTGCATGAAGGGCTGAGCTGGCCCTGTATACTGCATAATTCAATGTGTAAGGAGAAAATTATTATTCACAAATCTCCTATAAAGTCTCCAACTCTCCCTTTAGTGAATAGAGCCCTTTATCATTCATAAGAGCGAAACTGTTGTGATATTGACACAGAAAGGTAAATGTATAGCTATCAATAAAATCCTGAATAATAAAAATAATAATAATATTAACAATGATTATTTCTGCTGACACAAGTGCTTTCCAAGAACTCCGGCAGCGTTCCCTAATATGCCGCTTTTACGAGTCATTATAAAGAAGGATAAAAGATTTCATTGATCTAATGGGAGTGAACCGGTCGCACAAGGGATTCTACGAACTTACACTAAATTTGCAGCACATATAAAAAATATTCTTTCTGTATGTATTGATTTTTATGCTAAAAGTTTATCGCAAAAAGAGTTTACAACATAATTCACTTATAGGACCCAGCGAACATTTAGGAAAATACTTTGTATCAATGGAACAGAAACAAAACCATGTTACATATTATCTATCCTTATAAAGAAAAGAAACACAACATCCTTTGGCCTTCTACCCGGACATGAAGGGTTAACCATTTGTTACCATATTTAACCGGCAGCCAGGGAAGGAATGCATAACAATGGCTGGAAGCAATTAAGAAGCACAATAGACGTCTTCCTGTGGGGCGAGGAAAGGACTACACGCTGCACTGCCGCCTAGTGGCCATGCGCAGTAACACGGATGCAAATACATTCAATTATAAAAATAACAAAAATAAATCAAATCTTTCCACACATGGAACTATTTCCATTTGTGTTTTATGAATGACCCAAAATACAAAATTTAATTTAAAAAATCGTCACTTTAGACTATGTAACACAATACAAGACTATCTGAAAATCACAAACAGAATCTGGCCCGAGCCAAAACCCATTATTTTTCTATGTTTACCATTCCGCGCATAAACGGGTATACTGCTTGTATATTATATTCTTATATAACATCATTCCTACATATACATTATTCCCATATAATACGTTCCCAGTTTCAAAGCAAACTAAACATAAAGTTAGCCCCAATTAATTATACATTTTAGCACAATGTGTAAAATTGGCCATTGCACAGAATTATTTTAAATAGGTTTACGTTGGAAGATCGCATCAGCTTATTGTTATTATTATTTTATTAGAAGCATATTTATGTTCTTAATTTAATTTTTGCATTTTAAAGAATTTCGGTCCTAATTACGTATGTATACATACATCTACATACAAAAAGTGCTACGAGTTATTACAGTTTAGCAATAACTTTAAATGCATTCCAAGGCTGGTAGGGTTAAAGTAAGCTGCAGCTGCTCAGATACTGATGAATGCAAGTCCCATTATCCAATATCCACAGGAGATTAGTGAACACGGCAAGATAACAGATAAATGTTACTACCTTGACGGTGATTTTTTCTCCCCATTGAAACTATTAAAGGTGTTCTCATTAAAGTTGGGTCTATATGTGACTAACAAGGCCTGCAGGTAACATGCCACCCACTAAAGTAAACACAAAACAACCTTTGTTCTTGGGCCAGGCTTCGGTCAACTAGAAATCGAAGAAACTTAGTCTACATTTTTATGACGATTGAAATGGAAACTGATGGCAAAATTAACAAACTTTGTCCCGGCTATCAATTGTAACCATTACAAGTTACTTCTTGTACTACTTATTTGGAACCAGCCCTTCTCAAAGCGTGGGAAGAGGTGGGTGAAAACAGAAAATTCCACCCACAAAAAAAAAAGTTTGTTTCACCATGCGTGACATCACTGCATCACAACAGGAAGTGGCGTCATTATCCGGAGCTTGATGTCATTAAGTGAATATCCTGAGACACTTCCGCACTACTTCTGCAGATGTCTGCGTTCCCACTGAAGCAGAAAGCGATGATGTATCTGTACCCGCTGGAAGAAAATAATCATTTCTCCCCAGTTCCCCCCATAACCAGGTTTCTGCTGGAATTTTAGTTTTTTATGAATTACAGAAATGTATGATATTTGCCAGTATTTGTTTCATATTAGGGAGAGAGGTTTATACCCCATTTGTACAGCGCTGTGGGATATGACGCTATAGTTTATAAATCAATAATCATTCTAGAGTTGGAAGAATTGCTGGATAAAGCTTCCCACACATGGTTAAAAACAATATGCTGTTAATAATGCTTTTTATTCGATTTTTTTTAAACACGGGTTTATTGTTGTCACTGACTGCACATTAAGCTCAAAATGCCAGAACAGCAACATAATTCAAGATCGGCTTTCAGACTCTATGAACCCACTTGTTCCTCCCCATTCAGAATGTCTATGAGAAAAGAACTGGCCGTGTAATTGGTTTGCTTGTTTTTAATATTTGCAGTTGCTGACCGGGGTAACTTTACACCTGGCGCTGCTTGTTCGACGCAGCAGAAATTACTGGCGAGGTGGGAGAGAAGCGGCCCCCCTGCTCAGGGAATTTAGAAGATGAAATTCTTTGCCTTTTGTGCGTTATTCCTCCCCAAGAAGCTGTTTTGGGGGTTTACCATATTCAGCATTTTGTGATCCGATATTCATTCAATGAAGTTTTATGGTGCAGAGAATGGTGAGAAAAGAATGACGATCGTATTTCCGGCAAAGCGTTACAAAGAGTGTAAAAACGCGCAGCTGGAAGGCGTCGTAAAGCTAATGTCCATGCTTCATTTTCATTCTTTGCTCAGGAACCGAAAGGGTTAAGGAATGGGTTAAGCGTTTGAATTCCCCCTGCTGCACCATAAAAACTCGAAATATGAGCCTATTGCTTTTCAGTTACGTACCGTTACTCGGAGGGTGGTAGATAAGTGAAATGGCCTCCCAGCGGAAGTGGTAGAGGTTAATATAGTGAATTTAAACATGCGTGGGATAGGCATAAAGCTATCCTGGATCTAAAACTAGACCAACGACTGATTAAGGTTTGAGTCTTTACATTAGGAAAAATGGGCATCCTGTCGCTCTTTATTGCGGTGCAGTACTGTAGATGGAAGTTTAGCAACCCAGACACCGAGCCATTACCAAGGGCCGGGCCTTTTCTAGACACAATGAAGCTGACCCTGCAGAATGCACACTAACGGCGCATGGACGGCAGAGCGTGTGCTTCATGGAGCCTTGTGTGTTGTCACGTGACATTTCTTGGCCCCGCAGACACCTAGCATGACGGCAGGTTCATATTGTTGAGGCACTGGTGCAAAAAACAGTTTGCCTGCCGGTCTTGCCAGGATCAATCAGATCAGGGGATTCTACCTAACAACAATTCACATACTCTCCACTAGATGGCGATATATACATCTTACACAAAAACTACATATAACACACATAGAAAATGTAAACATAATTTCCAAAATATTTATTATTATTATTATTATTATTAAACATGCTGAGCTAACAAATTTAAGGTCATTGCAAGGCCACTCACAACTTTGTACAATGCTAACGATGTATAAGCATTACCGGAAACATATACATATAGTTTACTGCAGGTCTGAAACCAACACTTGTGTGCTGACAATACCCAACTTTTCTACTACTGTTGGGGTAACCACAGCGACCTGGAAACTTAAAGATTAATAATAAAATAATGTCCCCTAAAGTATATAAAAAAGCACATTGAATTGCAGCTACACCTGTGTGCAGATTAATGCGCTCCACGTTTATCACACATGCTTTGATTAAACACCCGCACTTTCTCCAAAAATCTCACCTCTTGTGATCGACTTTACAAAAGGCAGTATCTATACAGCGGGGCTATCATCCCCTCTCCAGCTGACAAATTCAGGGTAAACACAACGGACGGCTGCTCTCGCTGGCACAAAAAATGCGTAACAAACATTGTACCTTGTGCAAGGGTTGATTTATGACCTGAAAGGGCCTGTCTCTTTCAGATATATTATTATTATCTTTTATTTATATGGAGCCAACATTTTCCCCAGTACTTCTTACAGTGCATGCATTCAAAAGGACTAGAATTGACAGACTATATTATATATATATATATTATAGAGCAGACTGTAAGTGAATCTGTCATCGCTTACATACTTTTGTGCCCAGGCGCTATTCATGCCAGTCCGCTATCGAGTAGAACCATGGAGAAGCCGTCTGTCATCACGCACCGGCTATGCCCGCACTCAAGCGCCACCAGGCAGATCCCGCCACCGTGACCTGTCCACACGACAGCCCCTAAACCCTTCTCCGCAGCTGCAGGCTTGTTAACACTTTTTTGTAAAGCCCATTAGTGAAAATAACAGGTTTCATCCAAATATGCGAGATGAGTCAGTATGGTCAAGACACAACGGCCGTACCCAGTCCGCCCCATTCCGTGTGCCTTGGTACTGCTTTACAGAGACTAGACAGCCGACTGTAATAATACTCGTGGCCTTTGATCCTAACCATATCCCAGTATTATTTTTACAAGCGCTGGTCTGGACAGCTGGAAGTTCCTGCAGTTGTTACCCGACCATAACTCCCA
The DNA here is from genome assembly GCA_023333645.1 of Sceloporus occidentalis. NCBI lineage: Eukaryota > Metazoa > Chordata > Lepidosauria > Squamata > Phrynosomatidae > Sceloporus > Sceloporus occidentalis. Next base: position 160,859 of record JALMGF010000425.1, on the reverse strand, counting down.
CCATTTTTACCCAAAGACGTTTGCATTTAGAGTCTAATGTTTAGAAACCTGAGATACTGCTGGAAAACCAACCTGTAAAAGGCACATATTTGCAGAATGAGAAGGTGCTCACCATCCCACCTGTTAAGGAGTGTGATGGCAGATACGGTTTTCTATTGACCAAACATTGTCCGTTGGCACAAACCTCTTCCCCATTCTGATGAACACTCTACAAATTAGGATACAGGGTTCTGAAGATAAAATAAAGCAGAGCTACTTGTGAAACCACATTAACCCCAGCTTGTATTTACTCAAAGACCCTCGAGGGATGGATTTAACCGCCCAGACAAACACACAAACAAAAACATGCAAAATAATCCACTTTTAAGTGTTGCGTTTTCTTGTCACTGTGCGGCACTAATGACTAATTTCCTGGACTCATTCACGCCATTCTCCAAGGATTAAAGCATTATGTGTAGATGTGTGAGAGATAGAGAGTTATTATCCTTGATAAACACCGTCTATCTAGCCTTCGGGTGCCAGAGGGCAGGAGCATTGCATCTGTAGCCAAATGATTAAAACAATGTATTCTAAACCAGATCAAGAGCACCATTCCCCGACTGTCATCATCTTCAGACAACCAAGTGCCGGCTGGTGATGATGAGAGGTTCAGTTCAGACAGGTACGAGGGCATGTAAGCCAATGCCCGGGGGTATTACATTAATATCCAAACGCAGTCCATTAGTAACATATGATATGGTTAAAACTCTGACTTCAGAATCATGTAACCAAGTATAATATTCACTATAATTTATCACGATGTGTTCTAATAGACCCGACAGGTTCTCCAGTCTAACGCACGGCCGAGGTACTTGACCTCGACTGGGCTCAGGTAACGGGATCTACACAAGGTGAATGGTTAAACCCTTGATCAATAAAAGATGTCTCAGGCTGCCGCCATAGACGGGTCACTTCCATCTTTCAAAGGTCACGGAACCACGAGTATCTGCGCAAAGGGTAAACGGTACGAGGAACACATGCCAGGCAACTCGGTCACTCACAATATTTTATTGAGATGTAAGTCCATTTAATGTTTTTGTGACATATACAGATATACAAAAATAGTATTAAAAGTCTAAGTAAACTAAGTAATATTGTATTCCTGTATATTATAAAGATTAAATAATCCTGTTATTGACACTCGAACAATCAATGTTATTTAGAGGTTATGAAGCATTGTTCATGGGGATGAAAGCATTCATTCTACTTGATCCGTGCAATAAAAAGGACAATAAGACTCTTTACAGCAACCTTTTGGCCGCCCCTAAGGGCCGGTAATGTAGAAACTCGGAACACATTTATCATACAACACAACACACACCATGCAAAACTCCCATAACTTTCTGGGACTGACCCGGAGTCTCCACAAGAGCACTCCACGGGTCTCCTGGAAGGCCATGCCCACTTCCCTCCCACTTCCTCCCCATAAAAGGTTGTCTGGGCATAGCCCCTCCCATTCATAAAGCTAGCCCTGCCCCTTCACAAAGCCACTCCCCAGAGTTTCTGTGTCATACTAGGCACCAACGACTCTATGAGAAGCCACAAGCAACTTAGCGGAGGCAAAAAAAGAAAACTGCCTAATGGGGCAACTGTCATCCCTCACAGCCCTCCAGTAACCTCACTTTTTGGTAATATTCCAAGTTGATATCCGAAGACTGTAGCTGTATATGCAGGGATAATACTTAGACAAGTAGGACAACTTTTCAGGTAAGAAAATATAGTCGATATTACCAAAAGTATCAAATCTCAGACATCGAAATGCAAACATGTATCAGGTCGATCTTCTTGCCTTACAGAGCTTCACAAACCTGACATTCCTCACCGTATAACAAGCCAAACGCAGCCTATAGAAGACCCACAACACACAAGATATTTAACACAACCAGCTGGAACTTCCAATGTGATTGTCGTAGAGATATCTAGGGGAATTCTTACCCAATCAGAATCATGTTCAGAGGCATGTAATGCCAAACCTGCATAATTAATCACTTCCTTTTTTTTGTTACTCTAGTTTACATCACTTCCTGTCACTTTAAATTTGAAAATAATTGACAATTCAATATGAAAAATGGCATTTAAAATATAGGTTTTCTGTGAAGCCGAATCTATATTTTTTTTTAATCAAAATGAGAAATAATGCAGCGAGTGGAATATTACTCAGAAACTACAAAAGCGTACCTGGCGATTTCTTGTGACCGCACTGCTGCACGGAGTACGTCTGACGAGGAAGCAGCGGTGATGACGGTAACGACACGGAAACTCCTCTCGAGAACCCCATTCTGTACAAATCGTCTTGTACGCATGGGTTACCCATCGGAAAATCTGCATTGTGACCGGTGAACAACATATTCTGTGGGCTCTCATCAGCTAAACAGAACCAAAACAGAATCAGAAGAATCAAATATCAAACCATCGCATTCAAGATTTATTCATTTTTCTTAAAAAAAAAAAAATGACCAACATCATCAGTTTATATTTACAGATTTACATTTTTATACAAAAGAAATATATGGAATTTTTTTCTGGTAAAAGGTAAGAATAATCTGTCAAATGAGCCAACATTCCCATACATTAAAGATGACCTTGCAATAAATAGGTTAAATGCTAGAAAAAAAGGTTCTCCTGTTGGCGTAAACACAATAAAAGTGTTTTTAGAAGAGGTTACGATGGGATTAAGAGTGTGTCAATTTCCTTCCCTCACCATCTTCTCATCTTTGACAGCTAAGCCTTGGGGCCAGATAATCCTGAGAGTTTGGTCTCCAAATAATGACCCCTTAGGGATAGTCCACTTAGAGAATTTCACGGTTGCCATGGAGATACATATACAAATACAGAACCACCAAAAAAAGCCATAATTTATAGGACAGTGGCCATGTTTTAGGTCTTCATTTATCTTGGCATACACTCAACTCTCCCACCACGTTCTAGAATAATGACGCAATGCCCCCAATTTTGCACCGTTGGGTTTCATACATTGACTTTTGTAACTGCGCTGCAACATATATTAGCACTTTACAAGTTATCGATAATTGTCATGATTTATTGGAGCTTCCATAAGAAGGAACCAGGACCTTACCCTTAAGAAGAAGCCATGACGAGGGGTTAGTATGAGGGGCTTCCCGTTACAATAATAATGAAACCAGCAGACTACAGCATATAATTCGGTTTAAATGTCCGGGGCAGAGCAGTTTATCGGAATGCGCACTTAAGCCGAGGAGTTCTACAAATATAGAAGTTCTTGGCTCTGCAACTTTCAGTCTCCAAAATCTAAAGTCTAATAAAAGAACCGCGTCCCAGGCGTACAGTAAAATAAGAGCAAAAGTAGCGTAAGATTTGTAGTTCCTTAGAAAAAGGAAGTAAGAGAGGGGAGGAAATCCATTTGCGTCGTGAAACAGAGCGTGTAAAAATACAATACACGGCTCATGTTATTATACCGAAGAAAATGTTTGCCCCTGAACCTGAAGAAGTGGTGAAAGATTTACCGGAGGGATGGGAAAATAAAGCTAAAAAAAAAAAATAAACTCAAGCAAAGTGGCTGCCTATAGTTTCTTTTTTTACCATCCACGTCTGTTTTATCTAGCATTACGTCTCCCGGTCTCCCCCCAATCCCCCCAAACATTTCCTGACAGAGCCATCTAATTCTGGCTTGGCTGAGACCCAAGAATGGAGCCAACGCTCCTCTCCAAACATACAGATAAAAATCAAAACATTTTGGACACCCATGTCAACCGACAAGTTTATTATATTGGAAGCTTAAAAGTAAGCGATACGTCCGACTAGGTGATTAAGACCGAGCCAGTCTACTGTTTAGAGTCAAGATATGTATCTAGTAGATTTCCCTTATATATATATAAATGCTTTTGTACTGATTGATTTTTGGGGGGCCGGTGGGTGCAGATGAGTGAGTCTAATCGTATATGAAACCATATCCAAAAAAATGCATAGTTTGAGGATAAATCCTCCATCTTTTTTTCTATCTTGAAAATAGTTTCACTGAAAGAATAAACACGATATCCCCTTTAATTGGTGATCAGGGACACCGGACGATAGTCACCAAAGGCTTTTATTATTCTGCTGGAAAAAGTTCTCATAATGTTAGTATTCAGGGAGTTTTCTGTTAACACAAAAGGAATTTGGATAAACAATAGACTTAAAATTCACTTAGATAGCATTTTTATCCTTGGGTTTTTTCCGCTGCTTCTAAAAGTGTGACTAAGAGGAGATCAAGTGACCCCCTTTGTTCTCTCTCCCTCGGCCTGTTACTCGTATTAAACTCTGTATCTGTGCGCCCGCTCAAGAACAGAACAGAAGAGAATTATATACACGGCATGGATTTTCATTATAAGAGCTTGGTTCCCAAAAGTCAGAGGGAAATAATCCAAGTGTGAGAAATCAAAAAAAATCCTAAAAAAAAAAATAATAAAAAATCACATAAAAAGCTACACTAACCCCAACTCCCATAATCCTTGTCTTGCCATAGTTGGCGAGCCCCCCCTGACTGGTTTTACAAATGTACTCAAGTTATATCCTTAATTTGATCAATCAAAACAATTTCTACCAGCATTATTATTTAGCGATTGGCATATCGCCATCATATTCCGAAGTGCAGTACAATGAGCGAACAGGACAGAGCAAGTAGTAAATTGCATAACTAAAGCGTAAGGTTGGAAGGGTCCTGCTCAAACCACTCACATAATTTTACTGTCAACATCCAGGTAAATCAGATTTAAAAAAAAAAAGGCTGCAAGCGTGTGCTTTATATTGGTAATTATACCCCATTATACCCTTTAATTCAGACAATTGAAACATCCCCCGCGTGACAAGCAGCGCTAGAGGCGACACAGTGTCTGCTTCTCAGGTGGAAAACGCAGACCCCCCACATCCCTTTTTTCCTTTTTTTTTTTTTTTTTTGGTGTCGCGCACTGTTTTTTTGTGCTTTTCTATGATTGTTTCCAATAGATTCCCTCCAATGGCATCTCACAAATTCCACTGGCTCCCTTCCCGCCGCTGTGTTATCCCAATCGTGACTCTTCCATGTTAATGTCAGAGCTCCGTCTCCATCCACCTAGGTATCTCACGGCATTTTATCAGAGCTCCAGAGCTGGAAACCAAGCCATTTCCCCAGTAACAAGTCTGGCAAACATCTATAGCAACAATGTCAATATTTCCGAACGGTGCTCGGGTACAATGGCATTCTGCGTGTATTATGCGTGCCTTGAATAAACACAATATCGTGTGTACATTCAGCGGTGATTAATCTTGCCGTGACATTTCCTTGCCAGTTTGTTTTACAAATGATGGAATTTAGGAGGCGCCCTGGCCTCAAAAGCAAATAACGTTCACCTAAAACCATAGAGAAATCCCAAAGAGAAGCAGATTTATCTCGTCCAGCATGGGGACCTCATACAAATGGCCCCATACTTTGGCCAAGTCACAGAGGGCAACACAAGATACGCACACAAGCCCGGTATTCTTGCTCATGTATTGTCCACTGGGCTTTGGTAGTCTGTTGGTATGCAGAAGAAAGTGTTCTATTTGTAAGATAATATAAACGCATAATCACCGCCATATGCTTTACTAACCATAAGCGGAACTTTAACCATTGAATGTGACACGTGGAAACGGCAGCCTCGTATAAACAATCACAACCTTGTTCCCTGAAACACTCGGAGAATATCAAACCGTTATTAATAATGAAGGTCGCTTCTATGTATGTGATGTTTTACATTTAAATATTATTCACTAATCACAAGTGGAAACGTCAGTTCACGGTGCCCCCAGGGGACACATGAAACTCTATGAGAATCACATTCTTCCCAGTTACGGTTCAGGAGAAACCACAGCGTGAATGAGAGAAAGCGATGCCGAGTAGAATTTATTAGGTACGTTTGACAATGTCTAATGAGGCTGGTATAGCAGAAACCTTGTGGGGACTTTGATCGTTCTTTTGTACAAGGGCCACGTGAAGAATAGTTTCAAATAATAAATCAAAGCCTTTTTCTATACCAGATGGCTTCGGGGCCACGGTAACAAGACCCTTTCCTGTAGATATTTATTACCGTATTGGCGCTGTGCATGTAACTCTGAGCTAAATTACTGGTACTTGCTAACCTCAACCTTAATTCACCAATTTGACTAGAAAAGGAGATCTAAGTGGTACACAGGAGCAGCGCAACACGGGAAACAGACCATCAATTACTGTTCCACATGGTTTAGAACAAAGAGGCAACGGATCACGTTCCATGAAACAATAAGCAAACGCCTTTCACAGATACCTATCACCGACACTATTCCGTTTTTTTATTAAATGTTTGGGTTCCTCCCAATGGGAATGATGGGATTTGGGTCTTGGAATAAACTGTCCATGCGTAGTTGGCTAACCCAAACTGATACTAATGAGACTGAGAAGATCTGGAAGTCCTGTGATGTAACCACAACACGATATCGAAAAGAAATTTCAAAGTTGGCCAAGTTGAACTTAGTTTAAGTAGCAGCATCTGGGGGAGTGGCTTTGTGTGTGGGTGGGGCTAGCTACATGTGGAGCCGTGGTAAGGCATGCATAGGTTGGGCTAGTCACACGTAGGGGCGTGCCTAGCCTCAGACAGAGGAAAGTGGCCCGGAGACTGGAGCTTCAACCAGAGACCCCGAGCCAAACCCAGAGAGTCCCAAGTCTGGTGATGGAATGATAGAAACGTGCGACGTATACGTCTTCTGTCAACATGCAGCGGGCCCAGATTAGCCACAAAAGTCAAAGAAATGAAAACTGTTCTTTCAGAGAAACCATTTCTATCCATTGCGTCCCGTGACGTGTTAAAGGTCCGTGAAACAGCCTACAATCGGCCGGGAGGTTGGTGACAGGGACACAAGAATCCTTAAGTTTTATACACTTGCCTTAAATGTCTACTTAACCGAGCTTACTTGGAATTATTAACTACGTGTGGCATACTGCATTGGAATGTTTGGCACCCAATTACCATATTAAAAGTACAAATGGTGAGACTACAAAGATCCAGATAAAATGTAATGTAACATGAAAAAGCCCACAAAGCCATACAAAGTGTAATAAATGTTTTTGTCTACTTTGTCTTTAAGTTTGAAGTGCTAGACACCGGTCACTAACGAGGCTGACGAGTCATTTCGTCTGTTTATGAGTCATTACCTGACTCATGAGTTTATGGTGTGACCAAGCTCTGTCCTCATGTCGTGCCATGTCAGCTTTCTCTGATTCAATGATGTGACATACTAGAGGCGAGTTCACACATAATTCCTGCTGAAAAAGCAGGGGATGTATGAAAGTAAAAAATAATGCTTTTTAGTGGAATAAGACCTTTATAAAGCCCCATTGTAAAACGCTGTAGAATAGGAAGGTGCTATATAAATTGTAAGCTTGCGAGCAGGGCTCTCTCCACCAAATGTATCGGTTTGTCTTAGTCTGTCAATTCTTGTCTTGTCATATCCCTTGAATTTATGTATTGTATTAAGCGCTGCGTAAACTGTTGGCGCTATATAAATAAAAGATAATAATAATAATAATAATAAAACATTAATAATAATTAAGCAACTACACCCTTAGCCTGCATTTACCTGAAACAATTTACTGTAGCTTTTCGAATACCGCAGGATAGTAAAAGTGTCCTTCACGGTTTTAACCCCTACCACAAACTATATACATTAAACATTTATATATATATATCTATCTATATATATAAAGTATTAATTTCAGTCTAAACCGTATACATAACCTTGGCTTGCGTAATATGTTTTGGATCTGAAACATGGGTTAGAACATCACAAGCTACTTTAACATGATATTAAAGCCAAATAGAATCCGATGTAGCAGCCAAATAATTAATTTTCAAGGAGTTACATAAGAAGAACCCAAAACAACAATGAATGGCTCAGAAACAGAGCTTTGAAGCCAGCGATATAAATGCGGCCCTGTGTCGTACAATTGTTTCGTATCGGTAGAAGTTGGGGAGGGTATTGCGCCATAATTGGTTACAGCCATAGAGAACTGGGCAAAGCATCACAGAACAAGCCAGGAACAGTGAGACGTTCTTCAAATTAAACAAAGGAAGTTTTGTTCTAGGAATTTTTTTTATATTAAGTTACTGTAGGCTGCAAAGGCTGCAGGAAAAGATCTGAACTTTGCTTGTAACAGACTCACACAACCCCTGCTGCTTTATCAACCCTCACAATACTACACCAAGGGGCCGAACAGGACACAAAGCTGAAAGGATGGTTACAGATGCTGTCCCAAAAGTGGAATTGTAAAAGGTTAATAAAATGTGGTATTGATATACTTTTTGTCACACTATTAGGTACTTAGGTGATTTTCTGTCGCCCTGGAAGGATAAACTTTTATAAACGACTAGACAAGTGCAGTTGTATTTTTGTACATGAAGATTAATAACTTAAAAACATTAAGTTGTTCTCTTGCCTCTTCTTGTTCTTCTGTCTATTTTCTTCGTTTGCTTCTCCCTGTGTCTTCTTTCTTCGTCCGCTCCTCCCTGATCCTGGCCTCCTGGTGCACTTCCACAAAAGGGCAGAGCTGTCAAAATTTGCAGAAGTGCACCAGGAGACCAAAATAATCCAGATAGATTTGCATAGAAAGAGAGGTGCAGAAATGCTTCTCTTTCTCCATGAATCTACCACAAAAGAACATGCCTTGGGGCAGCGAATTGTAAACGTCCACCTTGAGTAACATTGGTGCCTATGCCTGATTTTGTGTCACCGTTTAACGTTGCATAGGGTAAGGTTTTCCGCTATCTTTCTGATGCCTCGTATGCAATAATTACACAGGCACACTGAGAGCATACGGGGATCTTTTGCTGGACAGATGTTTTCCAAAAGCTACCCTTCCTACCGCCGATGTCCATTTTCACACCTGATAAATTATTTTGGTTTTGCGCCAATATTACATTACTTCTTTTCATGGTTTTTGACAGCTGTTCAGCTCTCGCAGAGTTTTATTTCCAAAAGAAAAAGCGTACAAGACGGTGTCCTAGACAGGGGAAGAGCGATTAGTGCCTATATATAGCATCTCGCTCAACAGCCTACAAGGTTGTGTGAGGCTCTTCTATTCCAGAGATCATTTTTTAAAGCGTGCTCTTTTTATGTAGCCTAATAACACCTTTCCCAAATGGTCTCTACGGCAGGTTTACTGAACGGAAAGAAAGGTTTATTTCTATCCTACACGCAGGTTATTTAATAACACAGAATCCATTATTGAACAATATACGTCACTCCAGTCCTCAAAGGGATGGTTTTGATTGCTTATGATGTCCAATAAATTGATGGCTCCAACGTTCTAGGAGACCAATTTAAACTACACAAGAAGCACGGAGAATGGTGAAGCCAACTAACAGTATTTCTCCAAAGCTTGGAAACACTGCTTATTCATTTTCTGATGGCTACCATGTCAGCTAAATCCCAGTATCTGGTCGTGTGTGCCCAAGCACTGCGGGGTGACCATTCCCCACATTATGCTTTCTCTCTATTGTGTAGTTAATCATAAAAAGTTGAGCAGTCATTTAAAATACCCAATACTTTTTTTAATGGGATTCAACTCGTTTGGAACAAATGACAAAAACATGTTGCTTACAAAAAAAAAAGAACACATTCTAGAATTCTTCTTGCCGTTTACATGCTCCATAAACTATGTTCTGTAAAAACAACTACTTTAATTAAAACCATAACTGCTCTGGTATACTACAAACCTGAGTCTTTCTTGCCAGGTCGTCCGCCCTCCCGGCTCTTTTTCAGAACGGCCTTCAACATTTTTTCTTTCTTTGTCCTGAAGAGAAAAAAAAATGGTTTTGTTATAAGCATTGTACTTGTATATATTCGCAACAGTCGCAAAGCCATAATAGGCTTGGGAATTCATTCTACTCTTAGTAGGTCGGGTTTTATGGAAACTATTAAACCAGATGTCATGTTACACCGATGCAGTTTGTGGCCGATGGAAGAGGTCACCTGCCCATTAACGACACCAAGGTCGATTCAGTAAAACTAGAAGCCGTTCTCTTGGGATTTGGAACGCTCAATCAATGAACCTTTAATGGTACATAATGGCGCAGAGAAGTGGGGCATCAAAGGCAAAGTCGACTAAACTGTTACAGGTCCTTCAGGACTAGGGTCATGATTGAATGAAGTGCTTGATGTTTGGGTGTATATGTGATTGGTTATAATTTTAAATCGGCCAAATACTAGTGGTTTGAGCCCTTTATCTCACGTTAATACAAATGGAACGCAAAAGGGATTTATCTTTCCCCTACAACAATAGTAGTGGAATGTTTGCAAAAAATCATCACCGCTGTGGTCCGCAATGCAAACGTTAATGGCAGCAAAACTTAGCAAAAGCTAATCCATCACCACATTTCTCACTTATATTTTGTGAACATTGTCATACAGCGACTTGGAGAGGTTGCTGGAGGTCTTGCCATTGTGTGGTCCCCAGTAGAGGACTCATAGAGACGAGACACTCATTAGCCTTAATAATGCATCAAAAACTCTGATACATCCCGAGCGAGAACTCCAGATGTCCTTGATGAAAGAAGTAGACGCACAAAAGCGTCTTTATCTGTTAAAATGTAGCAGCAAGTAGCCTCAGAAAAGTTTAGGGAGCATAAAGCGACATTATCAGTTAAACACTCTCTATTTAAACCAGAAACGGGTACAGAACAATAACACAACTTACATTAAGAAACTCCAACTGTCTTGTAAAAACAACAGCTATCTCAGCTTTAACGTATTTCAGGTTAAACAGGACTATGTGCCATAAGGCCGCTATTTACTAAAATGTAATTTTGCTCAGATGCAGAAATCTGGACACTATGATTGTAGTTCTCACGCAAAGATAAGAGTAGAGAGCGTGAAGGGCAAAAATAAATGCATTTTTGTATAAGATGCCAAAAAAAAGAAGAAAGCATTCAAGCTTTTTACATTTTTGATTAAAACGATAAATGCCTAATGCACTGGAAAACCATCAGAATAGCTCTTATCGGTCATAAGTAGAAAGCCTCCAAACACCAGTGTATCCCATATCTGTGAGTTACTCAAGTCAGCGAGTCTTTAAAACTTAGAATTACAGAAAAAATACGTTATCAGAGTAGTGCTCTGTAAAACATTAAAAAAAGGATTAAAATGGTGAAAAAAACCATATACTGCGTTCTCTGCATACCACATGTTATCAGGGTTCGGGGGCTCAGCACGGATCATTTGCTTAGAAGCTTGGTGAAGAAATAAAAACGCTTGGCATTATACCAACGCTATAAGAACACAAAGCTGGAGATCAAAACGCATAGAAGGAGAATCTGATCTGTTTAATATTATCAAATGTTCCATTGCTCGAGGGATCCAGAGGGCTGTGACATATGTTCCTGTTCTTTCTAATAAACTATATCTGTTTCCGTGACATAAAAAGGAACCAGAAAAAAAAAAATCAGTTCTGCAATCTGCTGCACTGCTAGTAAAAATGCGTAGAAAAAACCCCATAAATTCTCCAAACCGATAATTAATTTTGTATGGTTTTTTTCTCCTTTCTTCTTCTTCCATTCATGTGAAAGGGAACAAATGTATTTAGTAACCTAGTTGACAAAACGCATGCAAGGTCAATGCTATAGTGGAAAACTATTATTTTTTAATATTGTTTATTACTTGCCTGGTTTTCTGATTTTCTAACGATCTTAAAACTTTTAAAAGTTGAAATACAAATACATTGTCAGTGTCAGAAAACGAGACTTTGGTCTCATTTATGTCCCGTTCTGGCTGCCTCTACTGAAACTAGCAAGCATTAGTACATCAGGAGATAAACTTCTTGCACATATCCAGTCGCCTATAGCAAAGCATACGTTTTGGTATAGCTTACATGTGATTGGCCACTGCTACTAAGCTTAGCATCCATTGATTAGAATGTGTGTTCTACTGAGCATGTGCGAGAAGCATATTGCAGTATGCCCCCTGCTTTTAGTGGAGGCGTCAGGGGGAGGAGTTAAATTAGAAAGCAGTCTCAGTTTATAATGCTTATAACTAAAAAATGTCTGCACCAATTTGCATGCAGAAAAATGCACCAGCGTCCATGCAAAATTGACTTCAATATGCATTTAACATTGTGCTGGAGTGCTTCTTAAAAGGTGCTATGCACCTCTGATACCCAATAACCATAAACAAAGCAAATGCAGGAGTCTTTTGACACTTTCTTCTCAGATATCTCTTCTCACACTATTAACATTTACACCTTGCCCTTCGGCAAATACTTCTTTGTACTTCGAGCAAAAGTGATCTTGAAAAGTGATTATTGAAATAGTTTACGAATGCTGGGAACAATGGAATGCCTTAAATAATTATCCAGCATCTGGCTACAGTTCCCATAAGCAACTGATAAATTGCTTTCTTTCTTTTGATACAATTCAGTGGAAAATTCAACCATTCCCATTCCACAGACCAAAGTGCCCAGGTGAGGGGCCATGGCTCAGTGAACGAAATGAGACGAGTTGGGGACAATTCACGAGTGTGCTCCGGGTTACCATGTTCCGGTCACACTGTCTGAAAATACATCAAATGCCACAAAGAAAGTCCACTCTAAAGTATCAAATGATCCCACTTACTTCCATTACATTATCGTCTGCACCATGCACATGCTTTATGGAGGAGGGTTCAAGGTCAAACAAGGTGACCCTCAATTAGTGATACTTTCATCTGGACAAAAGCACAAGTTACACATTTTGACAGGTTTTTCACTGGCCCAAGACTTATACCGTCACTGGCGGGGCCAAGGAATCCTTTATCAGTGCAAGCAGACAAAATACCCAATGCAATAGCATTTGAGAGGAGATGTTCATTTAAAAACATATTAACGACGATAACATTGTTACTCCTAATCTAGACAGATGGACGTACAAATATCGAGATCCTCTACAAGGTCTGTATCATCAGGCAGCCATATTGGGTCTTATTCACTTACATGGGAGTTGGCAGGACAGTTGCTTACACTTTAGTGAATAAACCATAGGTGTGTTTTACTCACTAATCGCAGCGTAAGGGGTTTAGTAGCCAATTTACTAGATATACAATACAACTTGTTTACGCACTTAGTGACTTTATTCTCCAGTGAGCAGCTCAGGGATGTAGAAGGTTCTACTGATTGATGTACAGACGATGAATGCAGTAAATCAAACTCTTACTGTTACAACACAGGGAGGACAGAGAATAAGCCCACTAATCCTCACATGTGCCCCATTGGCACTAACTTAAGCAATACCGCCAAGCAGCATAAAGAAATCTGCCTACAATCTAAATTAATAAGACCCTGAAACCAATCTCTGGCCCAAACTCGGATGGACCCTCAAGTCTACTGTTTCTGGATTACATTAAGGATGTGTAGAAAAAATAACCACCGAACCGACAATTTATTAAAACATTAGCCAACATACTCTGTTAGTATGAATGACAACAAAACATTTCCGTGTATTTCTGCCCCACGAGTTGACAGATGTGTACATGTTCTGAATAATTTATAATTGTCTTCTTCTCCCCAGCCATCCAAAAAAGTAGACCGATAACATTTTTACCTTTCCAAGCATAACTGTCCCCTTAAAAGAAGTTCCAGACAGTTCTTACGTAATACATAAAATCAGCAGACTGACGATCTAGCAGACATTAATTAAAAAGTTTAGATGTTGGAATGTTATAAAGCGTCAGCCTCCCTGTAACCTCTCCAACTTGTCACGGTCACTGGCACTGTTTGGTCTGGAAAAAAATTGCTCTTTTTTCCCCTCCAACAGCAAAGAACTTGGCAAGGGTCTTCTCTGTGCGCTAATTAAAGGATCGCGGGACAGCAGAGCCATAATTAAAATAATTCCCGAGGTCCAATCTGCAGAACATCCACACGGAGATAACTCGCAATCCGCTTCATCAGCAGGACTTGCCCTCGCTGTGAGTCATGTTGTGTAACTGTGTGCGATTTTGGCAACGGCAACTAAAGACTATAATTTAAAAATGTAAAACATACACTTAGATGGACATTTTCATTTCACTTTCCGGAGCCAACTGTGCTTGGGTTTTGCGGACCCCCACAGAGTAACAGAACTAATGTAATTTGACTGTAGTGTTTTGGTGCAATATATGGTCTCTGCTGGGTTTCTGGCACAAAGCTATATTATGTGTAATTAGATTCTCCAGGTCTAGTCTAAATTCCAGGCTAAATATATGGTGTAGTAGGGCCATATTTATACTGTATGTTGTAATGTGCTGTAAATGGTCTGTTGCCTACAGCAACAATCCAACGGCTCTCCAATTCACCGCCGTCTTTACATAAGCTTGACTTTTAACCTACTATTAAGTAGCTGTCAAGCTCGGGAAAAGACCTCTGGAGTTGCGGTGGTACACGGCAGTGTAGTCAGCCGCTTAGGTGACATATGGTGGCAAATTTCTAAAAGAAACCGGTTATGGAATATTCGCTCCCTGCTGCCTCCCGTCATAAAAAAGTGCTGGGTCAATTAAAAGCGTTACGGGGTCAGCGAAGTGGCAGAACCCCTCCCCACCGGTATTGCACATGAGGTATAATGATGGAATGCTGTCCCCTAAAGCATTTCTTATGTTTTCCATAATGTCTTAAAGGTGCGTTTAAAATGAATTAATGAACAAACTGGGTGTTTAAAAAAACCAGCAGAACTCTCTCCACCTAATGTATCGGTTTGTCTCAGTCTGTCAATTATCGTCTTGTCAGACCCCTTAAATATATGTATTGTATTAAGCGCTGCGTAAATTGTTGGCGCTATATAAATAAAAGATAAGAATAAAAAACTTAATTTACATTAACGTGTCATTGTACACTTATCTCCATTACTATGGCATTTCTTATTTGACTGACATGATAATAAAAGCTATTATCCCCACCAGGAGGGCAGGTGTTAATACAGTGAGATCATTTAAACCCCGACACCGCTAGAAACAGGCAAATGTATTTATTTAATTGGAAACACTAAAATGGAGTTGAAATATTTAGTGTAAAATAAAACAGTCAGCCTCAGTCAGTGGGCGTGGCCTATTCAAGACCCTGTCTGTTATGTCATAAAGCAACCCAGCAGCTGCATTGTGATGTCATAAAGAGCAGATGAGAGGAGTACAGGGTGAAATTCATAAACAAGTCATTGCTCACAGAGCAGGCGACGACGTGCGAAGCACAAAGCGATACTGGTGTTTTTTGTCTACATTGGTGCTTTTTTAACACTGGTTATTGAGATCAGTCAGTGTTGAAAGGAGAAGCCTCTTTTCTCTGAGGAGAAGACTTTACAGAAGAACATCAGCAATGTGTCTTTACTGGAGACTAGCATTATTGCTATCTTTCCTATTTTACGCTTCATGCGAAGACACAGCGTCAGAGGATATAGGGCCTCACATGATCATGCGCATCTCCCAACTCCTTACACCGCGTCAATGCCAAGATTTCTATCAAAGAATCAAGAAACCTGAGGCAGATCTTAACAAACTTATCAATTCCCTGTCTGAACCAGAGAAGGGACTCAGGCGCAGGCGCAGGGAGATTGTGACTACAGAACAGTGCAAGGAGGCATTAAAGCAATGGATTGAGACCCAAGGAGAGACTGCTTACTGGGATCACATCTCAACTGCTTTGACTATGGTGGGACGCTCAGATATGGCCAGAGAACTGGAGAGGAACATGAATGAGGACAAGCTTCTGGAGCTCAGGAAGTACGTGGAAAGTTATCACGAATCTGCGAAAAACTTAAAGTCACCACTTATACTTCATGAGAACGACATAGAAGGACTTTCACGCATAGAGAAAGACTTGACCAGCTTCGATGAAGAAGACTGGGAACTAATTGTCGAAAGAGAGCAGCTTCCTCCCTATACTCGAAGCCCAACAGCTTGGGTCTTGCCTCTGGTAAATGGTATCCTCATCGGGTTCATTGGAGGAGGCATCCTGGCTGGACTGATGCTTCTGATCGCTTATTGGTTTACGAGGATGGATAATTCCCACACAACTTTCGACTATACTCTCTATGATAAGCTGTACCCCTCTGATTAAGACACAGATGAGGTCAAGAAATATGGTTCACAAAGTTACTTAACTTTCCTCCTATAGAGAACTGAAGGGGAAATGTTTGTGACGTAGCTTTTAGAACAACCGGCTTTGGTAACTGAGCTCCAATTAAAATGGGCAGCTATTATTCCATCTTTCAATAAAATTTGGTTTAAAAACTAATATGGGCTGCACGATTTAATTGAAAATGTGGGTCAATTTGATGTGTTTTGGCTGCTAACAATTAGCATTGTGAAAAGAAAACTAAATTATGATTGTACACGAGTTATAAAGGGTTACAAACTATAGTCTGTAGAAATATGAGGGGTGCTGAAGAAGAAGACAAAGTGTTAGAATTGCAATAACTGAGTGCAAATTGTAAAAATGAATATGCAATCTTCGTTGCTGGGGCTGCTTTGGACACTGGAGCTCACTGCTCATCTGCATCTTATATGTACAGTAATTGTCGGATGGACCATTATGGTTAGTATTAGGATTCTTTAATAAATCTGGTAGGTGGGGATATGTGTTTCTTGTGACTGAAGAGAGTATGCATCAGATGCCAGCGATTAAGCTGAAAACATACGTGCGTGTATGTATGTGTGTGTGTGTGTGTGTATGTATATATGTATGTGTGTATGCGTGTGCGTGTAATAGAATCCAGCTTTTATTCAAAGGCTTTGCAATCATGCTTTATTATTGAAAATAACTTTCTGATTAGACAGCGAAGGAAGGGATTATATTCAGAAAAATTCCTTTATATAGTTTTCTTTTTCTTTTTAATGAAAAACTAGAGCAGGCCTGGGGCGCTGTGCTTGTTAACTAAATATCCTGTTCCTCTCGGCAAGTCTTCATAAAGTCAAATAAAGCACAAGCATGTGGACTAATCTTCAGAGCGAGAGGTTTTTTTTTGTGCACAAGTAAAAGCCTTATTAATTTAAGACCACATAAAAAAAAAAAAAACATAAAAAAATCACGTATACAGGAATTATTGATTCATCGATGAAATCTGTTAGTCCCTCAAGAGAATATAATTCATACTTTTTGTTGCGTTTTACGTCGATTGGACTTCGAAAAAGTATTTTAGGATTCTGAAAATGTTGTCTTTGTTACGTTTAAAAGAAGCCAAGCTGCCTATAGATTATTATCCATATCTTATTCTTTTATGCATTATAAATCTTTTTTTATTTAACATAACCTTTTAAGAGAGACATTCCACTGACTGCAGAATTTAGAGGGACACCCCAGCTATCATATAGACTTTAAAGCATAGGATACATGAGAGGTCCCTTGTGTTCATGATGTCCCCTTGCAAATACATAGTTCTTGCAGAATCCCCCCATATGCAGTTCTTCCACCCAAAAGCTATCTCCCATTCAGGAAACCCATCTCCTGACACGAGATTTCCTTACCGCCAGCCAGCACTTTTATGGGGGGGTAACAAGACCCACCTTATGTATTTTTGAGAAGCATCCCCATTGATTTAAATGGGAGCGCTTTCCTGTCACAGTGGCACAGAAGCTGCAGTAATGATATTTAGTACCTACCATAATGCAAATATTTGACAAAAGGTTTTATCTCGAAAACCAACTTCTCTGTAATATAAAACTGGAGACTAAAAATCCTTGAAATATAAGGAATTATATATATTATATATATATTATTTCCTCTACAATAGTGTTCAGCTATCAGTAAGTATTCTCAGGAAGTGTTGTTGTTACATGTTGCAATGGCCTAAAGTTAGAAATAAACATTTAGGAAACAATATATAGGGGATATTTAACATGCCCACAATAGTCTGCAGCATTCAAGGAAGTTACAGAAATACATATAGAAACAATGTCATCTCCGGTGAACCGGTTTCTCTTTTCAGGACAGAATTGACTCCCCCCAATGGAATTTAGATGTCTTTTTTTTAGATTTTCTCTTCCTGAACCCCAGCTAGTTAACTCTTTAATGCATTTCTCATATCCATCTGTTACAATTATGCAAAAATTGCTAAGAAAAAAAAAACCTTTATTCCAGAAAATTCAAACTACCCAAGTGCCATCGACAGGCTGTACGCACAGTAACCATGTGCAGGTTGTACCCAAAGTTAAGCAGTAATTATGTTGTATTTGTATAAATTCAGGGATTTGTCAAAAGAGAAAAAAAGAATAGCCTATCCTGTAAAGTAAAAGCAAAACCAGATGTAAGAAAAGGGAGATTTGTGTAATAATTCATGTAGTCATTCATCTTTCTATTGTCTAGAGCTACAGAAAAAGGAAGGTGTGCGCCTGTCTGCTCTTACAGATCTAAGTCAGTACTTCTCGCTTGTGCTTTACAGAGATTATAAGCACAATGCCGACTCGTGTTTTATGGAGGACGGTGATTTATAGCTATTCTTCCTGTTACATGATGTAATATCCATCCTGTACGCTGTCATGACTGCCTTAAAGGGACCGCAACGCAAATAACTATGGGGCGGGGGTAATCGCACTGAGCCTGCCCTGTCTATATTTGGACTGTGAGACTCTGCGATTTATCTTCTGTTACAATGAGCGGAGGTATGAGAAGCTGTGTCGATGGCGTTGTGAGTGGGAAACCCAGGAGTCGTCTTCGTGGTTCGAAGAAACTTAAACAGCTTAGGCTGCCAAGTGGAATCACTTGTTCACTGTAATGCCAACGCAGAGCTGCTGCAGAACCTCTTACGGTCCTACCATATGCTAACTAGGCAGCCGCCACTGAGATGGCAGGGGACACTGCTACTTTTCTACGGCTTAAGCAGATGTCTGCAGGGGGAGCGCATGGGGGGCTTAGCTCCACTTGGGTGAAATGCTACTAATCTTTGGGCCAAGCGAGCAGGCCCTCCTTGCATCCAAATGCTCTGTAGTGTAGATCCACTGCCTGAGAAGCAGTTACTAATAATATAACCCCTGCACTGCATTCAACACCCCTCCTGCATTGAAATGGTTAACATTAAAGAATAAAATCTGGACATCTCCATTACAATAGTGAACGCATGTAGAGATCAGCTGTATATAAATACAATATTATAAATATATATTATATACACACACACACAATTTTAAAATATTATTTGTTTTTGCCACATGTCCAAATTTGTCAATAAACCTGAAAATATGTTTTGACTTATTAAGGGTTAAAGTAAAATGTAACCAAAATGAAAATAAATCCATACTTTGGCTTGCAAAAGGAAAATTAAATTCACATTTAACGAATTCCCCATAACCTCTACCCTCTTGGGGAAAACTCCTGAATTCTTTCGTGGATCATTATAAAGGCTTCTTTTAAGGCACGGTTAACACAGCAATAATTTGCAAACCCATTTAATTAGTATTCTTCAAGCCGTATCATATTTCCCTGACAATAACTACTGTGTTGAGAGATCACCAATGGAATTATCAAATTACTCGCCAAGAGCCAAAATACCTTCAAATTGTTGTTAGCCAAAGTTTATACGGTGTGACGATCTTAATCCCTGCGCTGCCTGTTCCACGAGAAATGTGTTGGAAGAAGTGATTGATATTTCCTTTACTTTTCAAAAGCTTCCAGTAGGTTGGATCGCAGACCTCGATGGCTATATCAATCTAATTCTGGCAGTGTGTTTGGAGATTACTATTTTAGGAACACAAAGCAGCAATCATTGGTACAGTCAAGACATGGGTATTATATAGACACAGGTCGGCCCAACAGGGCCCCAAAAAATGGCCAGAGGTCCCTGTTTGATTTTGCCCAAAAAGTTCCTTGGTTTGCAGAATTCAAGGGTTAATTAACCAGGAAGGGGACACCAAGGTGGGATTTCTGCAACATTAAAGTCAGATCTTCAAAAAGAGAGTGGCTTTAGGAAGGAGCAGGGCCAACATTAACATGTTGGTGGAGCTAGCCGTGCGTAGGGGCCGGGGCTAGCCGCGCAAAGGGGCCGGGGCTAGCCGTGCGTAGGGGCCGGGGCTAGCCGTGCGTAGGGGCCGGGGCTAGCCATGCGTAGGGGCCGGGGCTAGCCGTGCGTAGGGGCCGGGGCTAGCCGTGCGTTGGCACTTTATTATTTCATCATGGAATAACTGAATAATTAAATTACTATTGATACAAATTACTATTGATACATAAAGTGCCATGAAGATCCAGTGGGCCCATCTAGTCTTTGCTTTTTGGATCATACCAACTTTCTACATATTAAACCTTTGAATGCAAGATGATGGAGGGGGGAAAAAAAAATAAATCACAAAGCAGCATTGAATTTTTCTCCTTTGCAAACAGGTGTGCGAACCAGCAGATCAGATAGAAACGTCCAGCATTCCGACCTGTTACTGGCCCATGAATGCTTGGGATTTGTATCCATCATGTGAAGGCTGCAAAGGTTTAGACCAAGGGTATGAATGTGTTTAACATACCATAACTTATTGCCGTACATTACTGATGGGTGATGGCCTCATAAATAAATAAGAATATTCCGACATCTGAAATCATCTGTTGTTAATTACGCTGGCCTCAGACTGTACAAAAAATAAATAAATCTACTTTAAATTATGAAGTGATTTAGAAAGCTCTCAACTGACCCTTGCAGAAGTCAAACAGCATTCTCTACGTTATTTCTTTTTTATTTAGTAGGTACTGAAAGACTGGAAGCAATTTCAATGCCGCTCACTAAAGAGGCCTCGTCTATTAAACAAATTGGACCGTTCCCCCAGGGAAACACAAAAACGCCAATAAATACAGATCAGCCTTTCCATTTAACATTGTAAAGTAAATACATATATTATAAAAGCGTTCGGAATGATATTGTCCATGAATATAAAGGATAAAAGAATCTCTCTAATAAAGAAATGTTAATGACTTTGATCTTCTATTCTCTCTCTCTCTCTTTGGGCCACTTACTTCTTCGGTATTGAACTGAAACACTGTGAGCTATTACTGTAGCTGATGTGCCTATTGTTAGCCAGAGCAGATTGATATTGCAATTAATATTAAGCATGTTTATGAGATTTATAGAATGGATTTAATGATTGGATTAAACCATTTTGCTTGAGACACTAAACTAAAAGCACAAGACTTTTATTTGACCAAAACAACTCGTACTGTAAAGAGTACGGTTTGCATGTTATGTATGTAAAGTTAAAACAGAGGATATTTGGTTCTGGGGTAAGAATTTCCTGCCAGACATACCGGTAGATGGGAAGGTCTGGGCTATTGCTCAATTTTGTGTCTGTTAACAAAACAAAAAGAGTTCTGAAGCTGCGTATTTAACACAAGCACTACAAAATAGCACATGGCAGTTCATTACCCAGTAAGTATGTTGATAAATAAGACTTTAGGGTGTTGGACGTATATCCTCCATCCAAGCAGAAGATGACTCAAAGTTAACACTCAAGTGTTGAGAAAGCCAGGGACATAGAAACGTTAAATGCTCCTTCCTCGCCTTCATCAGCAATTAATACTTCAAAAAAGAAAGATAGTTGTAGAGTAATGTGAAAAAAATAATTAGGAAGTCAGATCCTTGCAGAAGGTGGATGGAGGAACCTCAAAACATCTCATGGTTGGCCATCCGCTATGTACTTGGGGACTTGGAGACAATGTGTCACACAATGCCTCTAAAGTGGATATTTCAACTGATATGTTTTGTTTCATGAGTTAAAAATCAACACACAAGTTGTGATAACACAAAATATTAAACTTATATTGTGAGACAAATGGATTAATACTCCTATCGGTGACATACCACATCTAGGCCCCAGGTGGTTTGTCACCGATAAAGAGCAGGGGTTTGTGAGCAAAGCGACAAATGCATTTGGGGGATTCTGCATTTACAAGGGGGACATCACAAAAAATGTAAAGGGACCACACAGCTATCATATGCATTATTATTTATTATTGTATATGGCGCCGTCATATTCGGCAGCGCTGTACAATGGATTAAAGTAGCACTTTAGTAGGTGCTGCTGACTGTATATCATACAGACGGCTCTTGGCCTCCTGACTCCAATCTTTAATTACGCAGCACGGCAAACAGATCGCACCCAGGAAACTGATAATTATACACACAGACCGTAACAAACACGTCTCGTTCTTCCCGGGTGAATATATAACGTTTGAAATATAAGCCCCGGAGCACCGAGTCTCGAGGATCATAAAAGTTACACAATAGTTTAGGGTAAATCAATGTTTATTAAGGTTTTTCAGTTTTATGGGAAAAGGCAGGGGGAAGGGTACAGAAAATCAAAGGAATCGGGGGGAGGGGGGGAGGAACGAGTAGGTACAGCTGACACTGCGCACATACAGTTATCACATCGACAGTACATGAGTACAATGGAAAATGATCACAGCATGGAAATATAGCGGTAAAAACAGCACGGCAGGAACAGGGTGCTCCAGAGCAGTAGGACACATAGTTACAAACCCCGTCCTCGCAAGGACAGAGCGCATGAAAAAGGGGGGTGCGTAGACCCTCCAGCATTCGTCACCCAGAGAAGGGGGGGGGGCGGGCGTTCCGCCCACGCGCCAGTAGGAACAGGGGTGTTAAGGCGAGGCAAGGAAGCGTCAACATCCCCCGTGCAACCTCGAATGAGCTCAGCGTGATAACCCGCACGGACACCCCCAGCACCTAACCTCAGAGGCAGAGCCCTAAACCCGTAGAGAAGGAGAGCAGCAAGGGTATGAGAGGGAAGGGATACACAATAGTTTAATTAATAATCCAATTAAACAGCTGGGAGGAGCTGACACTCTAATTGGAGAGTTAACTGTATATGATAACGTAATAATTCATTACAGCGTATGGTAAAGGGATCTACTACTGATCGTTTAGGCATTTTATTATCTCAATAGGTTTTAATACAGAAAAATACAAAATGTTCCTGGTTCAAGGACATCAAACATGTCATCCTGCCAAGGCCTCTATTTGTGTCACATGACTATAGCCCACAATTCTTAATTCCCTGATAAAATACGACTGGGACTAAATTAGACTGCAGCATGAATACAAACAGATTAATATGCAAACATGACTGCTATCCAAACACTGGGGTCCAAATACATCCGCAAAATATAATTAGAAGCTGGTCTTCCCTTAAAAGTTGCATCAAAATGCAGGTGTTACGTTTGGTCTGTTTTTAATACATTCTTTAGCCCAAAACCATCGTTCCTCCACTGATGTCACTTTTCTAGGAGCGTGGAGTTTGTTGGGTGTGAGCATCACAGTGTTCTCCACAGGGACTTGGAACAATAAGAGGGACTGCCCCTCCTAAAGAGGGACACTTAGGTGGTATAGAGGACAAGAAACTTCACGACAGCACTGAAATGTTTGGTCTCTATCAGGAAGGATAAATAAAGCTAAAAATACACGAGTTCCCCACACCCACTCCACAGACCGTAATCCCATCAGCCTTATCACGTTAG
This sequence comes from Sceloporus occidentalis, assembly GCA_023333645.1. Lineage (NCBI taxonomy): Eukaryota > Metazoa > Chordata > Lepidosauria > Squamata > Phrynosomatidae > Sceloporus > Sceloporus occidentalis. The sequence continues at coordinate 137,386 of JALMGF010000425.1, read as the reverse complement.
AAACCAATTAGCCTCGTTTACCAGTAAGCAACGCGTCGGGTATAATACCGAAGATCCAGCGCAATTCTAGATTAATTCTACAGCATTAAAAATAGATTTTACGAAGAATTACTCTGTGCCAGACAGCACCGGGCCTGATGACTCTGGCAAGACTTTTAAAGACACCCAACAATTCTTTCCATGCGTTTAAGTCCTGGGAGGGATATATAGCTGACGAGCTTCCGCCATATACATCAGTTTTACTTTCCCGTCTGAAGTGATTGCTTCCTGAATGCTGGAACGATACCTTATTCTTCTGTGTTAAGGGACATTCCAGCCATTATTTGATAACTTTAAAGGGATATATTTGTCACTTTAAATTTATGTTGCGTCCCTTTTGCAAATGCATAAGAATATTCTGCAGAAACCACCGTATGCTGCCTGTCTATTTAGATTTCTGTCTGCATTTCAACAGAAACTGCCTTAAAAGGAGTGCCGTACCTTTAAGACATGAAGTCCCTGCATATGATGTCATATCTCTGAGCTCAGAGTCTTAAAGGCGCAATAATGCACACTATCGGGGCTGTGCCGAATCAGCCCTGCCTCCGTAGTGTAATACTCAGCGGGTTACTCGGGGGGCCTAATCGCCGAAGAGGGTGATCTGGCCCCCGGCTTGGCAGCAGGAGGACTCGCGCCCCCCTGGACCTGGCGCCCAGGGTCAGAATACATCGCTGGTCACAGAGTACTTAAACACGCATTCTTCTTTAGCGGGGCTGCCACAAAAGGCTTTGGATTATAATTGGAGAAACAAATGATCGAGAAAATCCCAGTTCACATGGTAAACATTTACAGAGTTTGGATTCATATTACAGCAGCCGATCCCGCCAACGACAAGGAAACCAGGGACGGGTCTGAGGAATTCTCTCCCTGTAGCAGCTGCTGTAATAACACTTCAGTTGTCTGGATATTTACTAGCGGTATTTTCCCCATATGGCTGCCCCTCAAGTCCATGGCCGCCAAGCTATAACTTTTGGGGTTGCGAGTGGCGTCAAGACGGCTATTTCAGCTAATCTTGTCGCTCTGCAATCTAAAAAAATAACCCCCCCTCTTTCGGGGGCTATAAATGGGATCCTGGCTTCTAAAAAACGCTCACATTTGATATGCGTTTAGAACGTGCAATGTGTTGTTTTGATGTGTCGGGAAGCCCTTTAGCAATGAAAAGGTTAAGAGGGCATGTATTTTGAGACTGGTCTGTATTATAGCTGCACATACATTAACTAATATTTTTCTTTTCATACATTTTAAAAATAAACAATGTATCCAACCTACTAAAAGCCTGCAGTTTAATGTGTGGTTAGGGGAAATCTAAAGAGTATTCAGTGACCACAAAATAGATTCGGACAACAAAAATACCAGAAGCTCTTCTATTAGTTCTATTGCCGTCTCATTAATGCGGACGATGACTGGAGTCTGGCAAACAAACGTGGGAGTCACGCCGGAAGGGCAAACATTGGCAGATTTAAACTATGCGTTTGCTTGTGTGCGTTGCTTTGCATCGATCGGCTAGCATGAAACTTGGCAATTAGATCATGTGATCATTTAACCCTTTCAGGGTGCAACAAACATACAACTAAAAGTTGTTTATTTTTTAAATAAAGAAATGATCTGGTCCCCCGACTGCAAGGGGAAATTCTGTTTTCCACATTATTTTGCCCTGAATTATCCAGAATAAAGGTAAGCTGCATAGAGCGCCTGCTCTGGCCGTTAATTATCATTATTTTCAGTGGCCGGATAGTTTGCCATATTCTAATTTCCCCACCACAGAAAGGATAACATGATTTGCATGATTTAATGACTGCTTCTGTTCGGAAAGACTGCACATGGACAAAAACAGAGCCACGCACTTTATTAAAAACAACAACAAAGTGTTGACCTCTGATCTTTAGAACTCGCACTCCCTCTCTGAAGATCGCACATCAAACAAACCTCCTTTAGGGCGTCTCCTTTGGCGTTGACCAGTTCCAGGCTTTGGCGGGTCATCTGAACGCAAGCGGTAATCATCTACATACAGCTCTTGGTTAAACATTTCTAATTAGTCACCCTCTTAGTTTTGTTAAACTGATTTAATTGCTGTAACCCTTGAAATGCCAAGAGGTCCGCGGCAATGTGTTGCTCATAAGTAATAAAGTTCCTGCTTTGATTTCTCTAGATTATAAACTTGAGCCGGGCCTGCTTTACTTTGTGCATCGGCTGGTCCTTGTCCGTGACTGGGAAGAAGCTGGAAGAAGCGCTGCGTTAATTATTAAGGAATAATTAGATGTCTGGAGGGTGAGAATAGTACAGAGCATGGCTGATTGTTCCACGGTTAAAACATTTGATGATCTTACCATCACTGTTTAGGTATACACACATTAAGTGTATGTGTCTGTCAGTAGTAACATGTCACAAAGTAAATAGTTGCCAACAGCCCTGAATTTCCTGGGACACTCCTATTTATTTCAGGCCTGTCTCGTCAAGTTCGGGTCTGTCCTGGCATAAAAACCCTGCCCATGTACAGCGTACCGCAGGTAGCATTGGTAAATGAGCACCAGACACCCAGTTTCTGTACTGGGTAGACCGGAGCTCAATGCTGAAGGGTCATGCAATGCTGCATAACTCTGTACTGTCATGCTGGGCCTTAACTTCACAAACACAAGCATTGAGGAAGTGTGTGGCATAATGTATAGGAGAGGAAGTATCAGCCATTCCGTAGTGTGTGCCATAATGTATAGGAGAGGAAGTATCAGCCATTCCGTAGTGTGTGCCATAATGTATAGGAGAGGAAGTATCAGCCATTCCGTAGTGTGTGGCATAATGTATAGGAGAGGAAGTATCAGCCATTCCGTAGTGTGTGGCATAATGTATAGGAGAGGAAGTATCAGCCATTCCGTAGTGTGTGGCATAATGTATAGGAGAGGAAGTATAAGACACTCCACTGATAATACTGCTCCTGTATTACAGTTAATTCACTGTACGGTATGTGTTTAGATTCTCCATACCATATGCCGTAACAAATTATTCTCAGCGAACCAGTCCAGCTATATGTTTGTTCTGGGACCTTTCAAACATTAGCACTTTGTGTGGAATGTCACTGCTAACCTACTATTTGTGAACACTTTGTACTTCAGAAAAGGGAATTCGGTAACCGTTTCCGTTGCACAGATTGTGGCTGTCGTTTTATTTACACTTTTTTTGTTTAGATCTCTGCAACAAGCGAGCCGTCTAAATAATAATAATAATATTTTACTTATATAGCGCCAACAATTTCCGCAGCGCTCCTTACTATGCATACATTTAAAGGATTTCACAAAACTAAAACTGATAGGCTTGCACTCCAGAGATCTTATATTTTATATAATACAAGTTTCTGCTTTATATTGTTTTTAAAGTTTTTATCCCGTCTCTTCCTTACAAAATAGCCTCACACACACATGCTCCATAACTCTGCAGCATATAATATATATATATATATATATATATATATATATATATTTTATTTTTTTTGTATATAATATATACGAATATACATGTTTTACATACAAATCACGTGTGGCTTTTGTATGCTTCTAAAAACAGGAGTGTGTTCTTTGAAAATCATGAATGGTAGCCGAGTGCCCAATTTCAGGCATGCCCCAACATGAAAATAAAAAAAAAAAAAGTTCTTTGCCCTTTAGAAGTATTCTAACTTAATATACGACGTTCTCAGCCTGTTCCAGTAAATAGCTCCAAGCTTTGTACTTTACCGAAACACACAAAATCAATTGTAGTCTTCTACCATAAAAATCACCGCGTATCATCTAAAAAACACAGACGCGGAACATGTGGTTTTGATTAGCTAATTACATTTAGGAAGCAATGGTTTCCATTACTGAAGAATGCACAGAATCAAGCCTGATCCTGGTTTGGGAGCTGGTTCTGTAATTTACATTATCTTTTGATTTATATAGCGCCATCACATTCCACGTCGGTATAATACCAGCAGAGGTTTATAAAAAGCCACATTCTCCGATGCACACGTTGACATATCCGCAGATCCATTCATGGGTTTATTAAAGAAGGGGCCGGCTGGCACAGCGTCTGACTGCAGCTTCTAAACATACACAGAAACAAAGTGTCAGAGATCGGGGCTCCCCTGATTGGTTGCTTCAAGGAGCCTATAAGTGACAAGAATCGTCAGACCACTAAAGAGGAAGGAAGCTGCAGCTTCTACCTCTAGTAGGTCTAGGCATGATTACCCCCTTTAAAGCTACATAACAGAGATGTATAATCTGGAAAAAAAAAATGCCGGGTTTTTATTTTATTCAGATTTATTCAGAGATATCAAACTGTTTAGTTGGAACGTGCGATGGAGCTCTTACATTGGGCCTACCTCTCCCATGTGCCAGGAAGGCCCATCGACTTATTTCATCCCATTACTGAAGCTGAAACTTTAGGAGGAAGAAACCACAAGAAATGTCACAAGTTCTTGAGAGGCGAGTGACTAATACGCGGGTAAAGTACCACAAAGCAAACCAATCACAGCTGGTGACTCCAACACGGCCAAAATCCTAATCTTAAAATGAAAATATTCTACAATGCGTTAAAATTACCTCTGTGAGTGCTACTTACGAGCATGAATAAGAGGAACTCCAATAAAACATTTTAACATTTTTTGCTGGCTCTTTTGTCCAGGAGGAGCATTGTATCGTCACAGTAATTGGCTATTCCCCTTTTAAGACTGAACCAGTCACCCACTTAAAAGAAAGCCCTGTTGGCTCCTCTGGGAGTTAAAAAAAACTAAAAACAAAAAAAAAAAACTTTCTATATATTTCAAGGTAAAGACGGCATGTCTATTTGGGTTATCTTTGTGATCTTGTTCAGGGAGGGAGATTAAAGCCTCCTTAGATGTTCCTTCTACTGATCACGAAACAGCAACATGCCTCTCATCTGGAGACTCTGGAGCAACCAAAATTAAATGGGATTTTATGGGTAATTTTCCTTTTCATTTTAGAGAATTCCAGGAGAATGAGAACATCCAGGGTCAAATTCTTCATTTGGTTAACTAAGTACCCTGACTATTTTTAGGATTGCTAAGGTCAAGTGGGTTTATCTTAAGTGTAGTTCTGCCCATAACGTCCTCCATTAAAAATAATTTAACACTAAAAATAAATGTGATGACATAAATATATGCAAGGGTTTTTTTTTTTTTTAAAGAGCAATTCCCCTTCTCCTGCCTTTCACCGCTCCAATCCATCCCGAACACCGCAGCTAGACTCATTTTCCATCTGCCGCTCCTCTTTGCCAATCACTCAATTGACTCTCCATACCCTCCAGAATCAAATTCAAACTTCTGACCTACAGAGCCGTGCATCCTTTCTGTTCCCCACATGACATGCGTCTCTCTTCTACCATCCTTACATTTTTACACTTATGTATTCAGGATTTCTGTACCGCTCTCTGAAATTCCCTCCCTTGTTCCGTCAGACCTTCTCTCCTGTACTCAAATTTCAAAAGCTCTCTAAAAACTCACCTTTTTACGAGAAGCACACAACGTTTTCTCTTAACACTCTCAGCCAGCATTCTATTCAAGTCACCTGCAAGAGCAACAACCTCTACATATCATCCTTGCTTCAATCAACTCATCTACAGCCAAGCAGTCCTCTCCTACGGTCTTAGATAAGTTATGTAATTATTTCACACCGAGTACTTAAAATGTTACAATCTATGGTATTAAAACTGTACGGGAGGAACAGTCAACTTCGTAAGTATCTGTGAAATGTCTGGATGTTCTGTTCCTGTAACGACCGCAGACACACCTGAAAGTACATTCACTAACATTAATCTGTCTTAATTCCCAAAAACCTAACATTACCGAATTGGACTTAAATTCTATTCACCTACCAGCGACTACATGCGACCTACACGCTGATGCAATGTATTCGAGAGCGGAACACGTGTTCTGACATCTGCCCAACTCACTAAATTATTAATTGCCCGGCTTATATACAGCCTCTTACATGCCACGGGGTAAGGAATATTCCTACAATATTGTTTATCACAAGCCCATCATCCTCAGATGTTGTGTCCGTAATGCCATATACAGTCTTAAAGTGCTTAAAAACAGGTTAAAAAATAATCCAATAACCGAGACATTACAGAAACTGCTTTCCAAAAAATATAATTTAAGATTACGGAATGTCCATGACAACCGTTCCCACCAGATTCCTACATTTCTTTCTTATTTAGATAAGTGGATGCCTTTTATGTAATACTATCTGTAAAGCGCTTTAATCCCAACATAGCGAGGTGACTGATTTACGTGCATGTTTTGTGCTTTTTATTCCACGGGAATGTCCAAAGTTCAAACTTGGAGAAACTCCCATCGATTACATTATTTAATCCATCTGCTATTTTAGAGACCGCAGTAAGCGCTGGTAATTCGGTTCTCGATGAGAAACAGAAACAAAACAGTACGAGGGTAATCCGGACTGAACGTAAATGCAGGGTTCTTCTGGAGAGGCTATAAGTATTTGGAGGTTAAAGACTATGTTTAGGAGACAGGAGATGCTTTGTTTTAGAGAATATCTTTCTCTATGATTTAGCTGTAGGACACATTTGGCCAAGTAGTGGCCGGCCGGCAGGTCGCGTAACGTGAAGCTACATGATGGGATGCAGTGCCCCATATATTTAAGTTATGATGTATTATTATAGTTTTGGACCATTTTATCCTTTTTTACTGGTTGGCCTCCAAATCTGAATGTTAGTGAATCCACCATCAATGGTCAACATGAGCACTTTTGGATCTGTAGATGGCTGTGTGTGTGTGTGTGTGTGTGTGTGTGTGTGTATATTATATAATATATATGGTATATAGATATAACATGTTTCTCAATGCAGATAGTTCTCTTGCATTATTGCATTTAGGCCTCTTAGGCAAGATCCATAAAAAGTCACCCAGACACACACAAAACAAGAGACATTCATAAGACACACTTGCTGTGTGCATGATATATGTATGGGGCAATTGTAGACACTTACACACACACACTCACTATTATACACATAAATACTAATTCACTGCCATCCCAGGAACACACAAATAAACAGAACTCCAACACCTCCAAGACAGACAACATTTTGACCCCCTTCATTTTTGTCTGTCTTTTGATAGCCTCATTATTCCAGGTGCTCCTGCATTGACCTCAAGAGGTCCCTCGCAGTCACTTTGACCATGCCGCACCTCCCTCCCCATGTAGCAGACCCACAAAGCTGGCCCTGTATAGACTCCATGTAACAGGCTCATTTTAACACCAGAGATCCGGTAACACCAACCACGAACTCGGTTAGCAAAATAAAAGTGCTGAGTTGTAGTGGCTCGGATGACTCTAGCAGACATGACAAGGAATATCAAAGGGACCAGACAACACCAGCACTTTTGGCAGGGTTGTTCTAAAGATAAGCTGGAGGGGCAGAGATGGGCAGAAAGCCTAGAAAAGAATTTTAATGATATGATAAAATGTGAGGAGTCCAGACAGTGGCCAATCCATCATGTGGATCTGTCACCAGCTCTCTGGCAGGCATTCCTAAGCTTCCTCTGCCATTCTCACTCGGGTGAGATCCAGCTCTGTCCCGATGCCTGCAACTATTTGCCCTTCGGAATGTCACAACCCGGGGAAAAGAGTTTATTCCTTCCCTAAAACACTGACTCCTGTATATGCCCCCCCCCCCACCAAGATCAGTCCTTTATAAATGTCTATAAGGATTTGGGTCGCAAATAACATACTGTAATGATATATAAAATACACAACAGAGGTACTTGAGGTTTTTACATCGACAGAAATGGATATTTAAGATCTTTCAGACAGCTGGTGTGGACTACAACTCCCATTTAAGTCAGCAGAAAATCTCCACTTGAGATTTTGATTAAGTTGTTGAATACATCAATACCTATTTATAATTCAGGATATTTGAAAAGAATGAATCATTTACATTTTTGTTTGGGAGAAGAAAAAGAAAAAAGAAACACTTGCCATAGTTAAATCATTCAATTAACGGCAACCATAATTAATGATTAAACCGGGCAGTTAGTTGCAAGAATTTTCACTTTGTTCAGCTGGTATATAAAGTTAAAGGAAGGCAGACTCTCCCAGACCCCAAAGCAGGACTTACAAAGTGCTGCAAAATACCATGTGCCGGACTTTACGCGGCATCACACAATGTGACGGCATGCTACGCAGCGGCACGGGAGGCTTTCAGCTAATAGCGGAATATCAGGATTCTCCTGGCGCTACATTCTGAACACCACGGCAACCTCTGCCAAAAGATATCAGCCCCCAAAAGACCAAAACAAACGGTATTATCCGACAGTCCATCAAAATCTCGGTTAAAGAGAATTCAAAGTTTTCCTAATTAAACAGCCGTAGCGCTGGACAGGCCCTTACTTCATTTTTTTAACCTATGCGTTGTGGAAGCCAAATTGCGATCAAATCTATAGATAAAAAATCACGTAAAACTGAGTATGAACAGAAATAACCTCTTACAATTTTATTATCCTGAGATATTTTGTTTGGGATGATTGATACAAATAGAATTAATAAAATGCAATCTTTTCCATAACAGCCACATGATGTATTTAAAGACGAGATAGTAATGAGATTTAGACATTCATTTGGATTCATTTTCCTGTAATTGTCCATTTAAATGTATACCCAGCAATCTCACGAGGAAGCAGCGCAGTCATACTGTTACTAAATGTTTATTAATTAGCAACTATTATCAAATATTATATAGGAACAACAAATTCTTACCTGAAAGAAAAAGTGACATCACCAGTAAAAATAGATTAAGATTACCCAGCATTACAAAGTCACAGGAAAGCGGCGAACATGCAGACAACACCATGCGTTTCACAACAGGGGTGCTCAGGGCCGGCCCTATAATGGGGCAGACTGGGGCAATTGCCCCAGGCGGCACTTTTGAAGGGGCGGCACTTTGCCGCCCCAAGTGCCGCTGTTTTGCCATCCGATGCGGCTACCGGCGCCGGTTTTAACATAAATGTAAAACCGCCGCCGTTTAATTACTTAAAATCTTGCCTGCCGATCGGTTCGGCTCTTCGTTCCACCCCCTTGATGCGCCGTGACGCTCAAGGGGGCAGGCTCACGCAGAGCAGTTGCCCGTCACCGCGTGACAAGGAGAAGATCTCGAGCGAGAAGAGGCTGAAGAGCACGTCGGTGGAAGAAGAAAAAGTAAGTATTTAAAAAAAGTAGCGTCATTGAAGAATGTGGTTGTATCTAGGCTATGTGAGGGAGTACAGTAATGTCACACTTTCGCTGTCAGATATGGGGTAAGACAAACTTAATGTGAACAGAAATACAACAGCACACACGGTAAATGATCGTAAAGAGGCCACACAAGACACATTGCAATAAATCTACATTCATAAGAAAAAAAATAAACCACTATTTTTAAACAGGTGTTGCCCTTTTTTGGGTGGGAAAGGTAATATAGGCTATTTATTTTAAGGGGGAACTCTTTTTATTGTTTTTGTTAAAATCAGAATATTCTTGAAGTTAAATATAAGAGGAGCTTGACGTGTAAAAGACCTCACAACATTTTCTTTAATCTAAGGCAGACCTTCCAAATCCTGTAATATTAATTATTATTATTATTATCTTTCATTTATCATATCAACCAAATGAAGTATATCTTCAGTACTTTTTAGCTGCATTTTGACTTACAATGAACAATGCCTTAATATTAGCATAAATAGTTATAGGTTATCCATGGACCTAAACAAGTTTAAATCTGCTGGGGCTTTTTGTGTTTTTTTTATTATTATTTTTTTTAAAAACAGCAAAACCCCAAGTCTGAAATTATCCAATCTAATATATTCAACTCCTGCATATATGATATATTTGATTAAGAACCTCATATATTTATGAAGCTATTTCAGTTACCAAGAGACGGATCACATAATAAGAAATTGGAGAACAAAAAAAATAAAGCACTAATAAAAAAAAAAAAATAAAGCACTAGGGATATGTTAAACTACCCTAATAATGTTTTATTAAGAACACGTGAAAGCCAATGTTAAAGCCTGAGAGGTGGGAAGGACATAATTTTAAAGGACATATTCATGCCCCTAGAGGGTGGCTGGGGAGTGAGGACACAACAGGGTGGTTAGGACGATCTATACACAAAGGGGGGGGTGATACACATGGGTATAGGGGGCATTATAATTAACCAGTACAAAAGGGGGGGCATCAAAACACAAGGGGGGCATCAAATAAATCAATGCACAAAGGGGCCTGGCAGGGGGCACAGTCAGATACACACAATAAGCAGCAATGTGGAAAGCATTTTTTATGCTCTTGACAGGTGTCAGAGCCTGTCCTGGTGTGTATTTGGTTATCTGTTTCCTGGCACTTTACTTACTGTAGGGATAAATAGAACTTTGTAATTTTTATTTATCCAGAGACAAAACGCCTTCCTGAATTTCTAGTCACGTCAAAGGACAAAACTCCAGACATCAGTGTGAGGGAAAGTGAAGGTATCGTGTTATTTACTCTATTTCAATCTGAATATATTATGAAAAAGGAAACTTAAATTGGTTCTTTGGAGTTTGTGAAACACAATTGCTGATTTCATTATAGAGGGGACTATACACCACATATTGCTCCTTACTATACTTACTATATCTTTGTTTTTCTCATTATGTATTTGCGCCCCATGTGGAGGAGTATGCCTTTTAACCCCCTATATGCCACTCTGCCTTCAGAAATGCTCTGCGGGGATCTGGATCTTAGTCTCATAGTCAGACCTATAGATTATAAAACGAGGGGCAAATGCTCTGAAAAAACCTTGTCTTATAATCGAGCAAATACGGTATATATATATATATTGACAGCAGGATCTAATATTTATACATATTGACAGCAGGGGCTAATATTTATATATATATATTAACAGCAGGGGCTGATATAAAAAGAAATTGCACAGTTCAGTTGTCAATTTTAAGTCATATTTCAATCAAAGTCTTTTCTTCAAAGAGATAGGTACTTATTATGTAGTTAATTTTTTTTTTAATTTTTTTCCCCGAAGCGGGGGGGGGGGGGCAGCATTTCACACTTCGCCCCAGGCAGCACAATGTCTTGGGCCGGCCCTGGGGGTGCTTACTACATACTTACTACATGAACCGAGCACACTGATCCCCAGAGCCACAAAACAACAGATACCACCATATCACACAAAGGAAAACTATCTGAACAAATGACCTTGCCTTCTAATCAAGGTCGACTTTTATTCAGACCTCAGAAGCCTTGGGGTTTGTTACTCACACTCACTCGTGCTCTCATGCTCTCTCTCTCTGAACACTTCTGTCTCCCAGCCTCCTTTTCCGCAGCTTCTCTTCTTGTTCTTCTGTCTTCTTTCTTCGTCTGCATCTCTCCGATATCAGCTTCAGGTGCCTCCGCAAACGGCCTTTGCCTACTTCCGGAAATACCCAAGGAGGCCAGAATATTGCAGATGGATCTGTGGAGAAACAGGAGGTCCAAAAAGGCTTCCCTTTCACTACGTGAGAGCGAGAGAGCAACAAATGCAAAAACAGCGATTTTTGTTTCTCCAATTGGGTCATCTTATATTCAGGACATTTCTTCTTTTTCTCCATTAATATCAAAATTTGGAGTGTCAGCTTATAATCGAGCAAAAATTGTACATAGGACAGGAATCAAACGCACCAAATGAGGGCTCTAATTATGGGATAGACAAGCCGAATAAAGGATTATGTAAGAAGAATTGGTAAATCATAACTTTAATCTGTTGTGTGCATTAAACCCCAAACCGCAATACCCTCTGTTATCTTCTATAAAGTCTTATTTTTACATTGTTGGAAGATTAAGGGGATGTTTAACAGATTTGCCAAAAGCCTAACATTAAAGTCAAGAGGAACACACACCATACAATTTACAAAGCATCCGGGTTCTGTAAAAGAACAAAAGAAAACGGACTAGGACAGAATAAACATATTATTTAAAGGTTTGGATCGGTTTCTCCAGCCATATAATGGATGTCTCACACGATACCGCGTCACCTTCGTACTCCCTTCAAATGTTCATTCCTAGTTAACGATGAAGGCAACTCGAGCTAGACACAAGCTCGGCTCAACTCAAATACCATCTGTGAATTCCTTATTCACACTTCATATTTACTGGTGATATTCCATGTACCCTACTGTTCAAAAGTTTGGGGTCACTTAGAAATGTTTTTGAAAGAAAAGCAAATTTTGCCCATTAAAATAACATGAAATGGACCAGAAATCCAGCACAGACAGGGTTAATGTTGTAAATGACTATTGTAGCTGGAAATGGCTGATTATTATTGGAATCTCTTCATAGACGTACAGAGGCCCTTTATCACTCCCATCACTCCTGTGCTCCAATGGCCCTTTATCACTCCCATCACTCCTGTGTTCCAATGGCACGTTGTTTTTTTAAGTTTAAAAGGCTAATTGATCGTTGGAAAACCCTTTTGCAATTATGTTACAAATAGAAATTTCCTTGTTTTCAATGAAAACAGCCGAGTGCCCCACACTTTATTTTTTCAGCTTCTTTGGAAACAATGTTTCAGTGCATGCTTTTGTGACAATAAACTGTTCCCAGCAATAATGATGAGAGAAGCAACATTTTACATGCTTATAGCATTATTTCTAGGAAGAGAATTTAACAGTATTAGAAATTTGCACCCTACATGAGATGGAGAGGTTTCTTGTTTGGCTCTCCGCGGGACCCTGTATTGCACCTAGCAGACCTCAGGAACCCCCCACTGACAACAGCTAAGCAACCGGACTGACGTATTAGAGAAAGAAATGGAAAAGGACCCACCAAACCGTAATCTGCCAAAATAAAAAACGACGTTAAAACGAGCAAAACATATCAGATATCCAAAACCAAAAAAAGAGAGAGTTTTGGACGGCATAAACCAAAAGAATTTGGACAACGGCCTAAAAAAGTTTCCATGTCTGTAAAAAAAGATGACCACTTAAAATGACAAAACACACTCATTAAGTAAAATTTTCCATGTAACTTGGGTGGGCACTGGGCACATACCATGGGAAACAATCATTCCATTGTACAGCGCTGTGGAATATGATGGTGCTACATAAAGCAATAAATAATAATAATTACAGGCAGAACACAGCATGTAACCCCCCCTGAGAGCCACTGGGGTGGTGAGTAACATCTATTTAATATTAAGGATATATATTATGAGACCTCGCATTCCACGGAGATACAAATTCTAGCGTGTTTGGCTGTCCTTGAAACTTTGTTCTTCGTTGTCAAATAGAAATACGGATTCATAGGATAAATTCCGCTGCACGGAGGCCATCCCCGCAAATCTAACATTGACAGTTAATCTATGAAAATGACACTGAGTCTACTCCTCTTATTCACATGGCACGGAGAACCAGATTGGGTATTTCTAATGGACCTTTTAGCAGAAGGCGGATGGTTCCGTTGGCCTTAGAAGAAGGATGGTGGAGATAGGATGAGACCAGACAAGGATCCAGTAGAGTTGGTTCTGCTAGTTTATAAAATATAGCCTCAGATGTTTAAGAAACAAAAAGCATAAAAGGTACAGAGAAATTCCGTATATACTAAATGGTGCAAATAGATGTATGGATGAAAGGTGTACTTGGCATCACTGACACAATGTCTAACAAATTAAGATATAAAACAAAGTATTTTGTTTCTTAAGATAATAATATACTGCAAAAATAATTAAAAATTTCAGATGCTCCAAACAGATAGAAATAAAAGCTATTTTAAAAATATATATAATTTAAGTACTAGTTAATAATAAATTATCTTTAGTATATTTTTTTATATTATTCGGTTACTCTGCTGTTTGCTGGCAGCCTATAGGAAGGAACAGCTTTCAGTACTTGGCTGATTTATTTTGCTTCCCTCCCGAGCGATCATGTTAACATACAATTCATTAAGCGTGTTGAGGGCAAGCCAGCCAAGGTTTGAGCATTCCTCTGAAGTAAGCCAAAATGTGTGCTCTCCAACCATCCACACGAGCGCCATATTTTATTATCATAGTCTACAAAAGCAATTCCATCATGAAAGTCCTGCATGCAATTACTACATCGTTCCTAATTAATTTTACCAACCCATTGCTAAAATATTCTTGTGTGCGTGTGTGTGAGCGCGTGTAGTGGCACTCAATGGAAACTCTGTGCCTCAAAGGTACTGTTCCTATCAAATGACAGATTAGAACAGCATCTCCAGCACTGTCAAACTCCCAAGAGGAGTTATTAAAGCAAATAAAATATAAATTTTAAAAAATAATAATACCGTATTGGCTCGGATACAGGCCGCCCCCTAAAAGTTTGGTGCTTTTTTAAAGAAAATTTTTTTTTAACAGACATGCTGCCACTCTGTCTCCCCCCCCCGAGATATGCTGCCACTCTGTCCCCCCCGAGATATGCTGCCACTCTGTCCCCCCCGAGATATGCTGCCACTCTGTCCCCCCCCGAGATATGCTGCCACTGCCCCCCCCCCCCGAGATATGCTGCCACTATCCTCCTCCCCCCCGAGATATGCTGCCACTCTGCCCTCCCTGACTTACCAGAGCAGACTCCCGGGTGTCTTGCGGGGCTGGCGGGGGACATCTACGCAATACACGTATACAACTTCCGGTGCCGGGACTCAGCGGATGTGCCGGCACCGGAAGTTGTATACGCGTATTGTGTAGATGTCCCCCGCCGGCCCCGCAAGACACCTGGGAGTCTGCTCTGGTAAGTCTTGGGGGCAGAGGTAAAACGCATCGTGCGGACGGTCACCGCTGCCGGTGAACGTCTGCACGATGCGCTTAGACAATCTCCCGTGCCGGCACCCCCCCCCCCCGTGGGAAGTGCTGGCAGGGGAGGCTGTCTGAGGGGGATCTGTATCCTAACCCTGCTGCCTGCCCGGCGCTCGGAACTGCATGTCCCGGGCGTCGGGCGCTAGACCCCAAATATAGGCCGCACCCCCACTTTAAAGACTTAAAGTGGGGGGAAAAAGTGCGGCCTATATTCGAGCCAATACGGTATATTAATTCATAGATTTCAGCCAGCAACATTTAATTGTCATATGTTACAAAAAGAGGCACCTTAAATTGTCTGTTTTATGTGATTAACCCTTCGGAGGAAAGAATAGAATGGCATATCTGCTAAGGTTTGTTTGCTTACATCTGAAGGAGAGCGATTAATATCTGGACTAAGTGGAGCAGCACCTTTCATGCAAGATTCTACTAGTTTTCTTTGTAACTGACTGGCGAATTCCAACGATGCTAACTGGTGGATCTCAATCACCTTGAGCCCAAACCTAGCGTTACTTGGGTTTTAGGGAATTACTTTACACTCTTATGGTAAATGCAGCTTGTGATGAAAGGAGCTCAGAGTTTTGGGGCCCTGAAGCAACATCCTACGGCCTGGAAAGGGTTCTAAATGTAGCCAGTAAGAGCACCTAATTACGAAAGGTATTCCCTCTGAATTCAGTAATGGTTTCTGTTAATAAATAAATAAAATAGAAATAAGTAAAGAAAAATAATTTAAAGTGTTTTTAAGTATTAGCACTCATTTTTGGTGCTTTTTTGTTTTTCTCAGCCCCCGCGCGTCAGAAGGGGTTAAACGGAAAACCGTGGGTATCTATGAAAGGAGCGAAAAACCAGAAATGCAACAGCTGTGCGCAACTTGTTTTGCTGCGGCTGATACGCGATAATCGAACACTGGAGACATTGTGCCTTTTATGCGTTAGGAATCCATGAATATTTTATCAGAGATAAAACCGACATTTTCTGACACCTATTTGGCTGGAGGGCGCCGCGCGTTTATTATAAAAGCACCTATTGTTATTGGGTTTATTAAAAGGTATTTTCCTTGTTACTACATGTTGCTCGCAAAACACATGGGACAGAGAGAGAGCGGAGGGGGGGGGGGGGATCATCAGAGGAACCTTGATCCTAACCGAAAAGGTTAACGGTCAGCGACAGGCATCTCTGTAACTATATAATACTTAACCAGTCATGTGATGTGGGTGGCTGAGCGTTATGAGAACTGCTTGGTATGTCCTATCCCCTTATAACTCTACCTCGCCATACAGGGGGGCACATGCAGGCTCTCCCCATTTATTTATTACATAGTTAAGGGTTTACATTATTGAGAGGGTGGTAGATAAGTGGAACAAGCCTTACAGCACAAGTGGTAGGGGTTAATACAGCGAGGCAATGTAATCATGCATGGGATAGGCATATGGCTCCTGACTCGAAGACGAGACCAAGCCATTACATCAGGAACAAATGGCAGACTAGATGGGGGAAAAAGGGTCTTATCTGCCTTAATTCTAGGTTTCTATAGCGTGGAGCACATGGTTGGTTCCGAAAGAGTCTCTTTGGGGGAGATCCCTATGGGCTGCTTGCTTTATGAAGAAAGGAAATCAAACTCCTCTGTAAATAATGTTTCCCTCCTGACAACGTTCCTGCCGGTGGAGTTCTCCAAACAGAGCCGCCACTACATGTTCTTGTTGACATCTGATGGTCCATGGCAGAAATCTGCACGTAATCCACCGAACTACCACGGATCTGGAGAGCTTCACCGAGACGAAAAGCAGGACTCGGGGGAAGCGTGTGATCCCGCCGTCATACGTGTAGCCCGGTCCAGGTACTGCTCAACCAAGTGAGATAAGCGTGTGAAATAAATGTCACGGACCCACTTTAACGGCGTGATATGCCATCCGATCCTCGCTATAATTACAATACATACAACGCAAGAGAATTATCGATATATCCTGCCGTTACCAGCGCACGCCCCGTCAAACCATGAGCTGCTGCTGTAGCAGGCCCCCGACGTAAGACAGAGCCGGGAGATGGA
This sequence comes from Sceloporus occidentalis, assembly GCA_023333645.1. Classification (NCBI taxonomy): domain Eukaryota; kingdom Metazoa; phylum Chordata; class Lepidosauria; order Squamata; family Phrynosomatidae; genus Sceloporus; species Sceloporus occidentalis. Next base: position 120,480 of record JALMGF010000425.1, on the reverse strand, counting down.
CAGCCGGACATCCACGTGACTTTCACTTATCGTTAGGAAAAATGATTAACAGAAAGCATTGCTGCGACGATCTGCCTTTCAAAGGGTTACACATTATCGTATGGAAGGCCATCCTTCTGCCCGTTACATCACACAATAGTTACATCGTACAATCATTACATCATACATCAGAGTCTATGCGGGCACATAGCTTGCCTTGGCATGATCTGGCTCGGGTTGTATGAACGACAGACATGACTGGGATTAGTTAGAGTGAATCTTTCTATCTGCAATAATCACGATTTATAGACAACATCCAAAACACACACCGGACACACTTTCATGCGTAACAAACCCAAAGCAGGGAAAGGCACCTGCCGGCACCAGGACTGTCAATTTTCCTCCCAGCATGATGGGAGTTGTAGTTCACCAACGTGCCGGAGGTCGCCCGACACTATATAACTGTAGTAAAGGTCAGACGTCTCAAAATCCGGAATATTTATACCAGAAAATCCCAGGTGGTAAAGAACATCACAGGACGACCTAGAGCCTGGATGAGCATTCAGTGTCCCTGCATGCATGCGCGGCAACGTTCTGTCCGTCACGTTGGAAACAATGATAGCTCGGCTCAAGAACACAACTGGATATAACTATAACAAGTAAAGAGACAGACATGAGACTCTCCCGCTCCACCACCATTCATTATGAAGGGCCAACACTGGCAGGTTTCTCCAGCATGAGCTGGCCCTGTTTCATGTATACATCAATATGTAAGGAGACTGAAGGAATCTAGCTGATTTAACTATACATTATACAGGGCCTGACAAGCCAAAGCTCACCAGGGATAGACCTTCATAATGTATCCTGCCTTAGTGAATAAACCCCAACGTGATCCACCAGCTCATCATTCCGCACTAGCGCACACGGACGCAATCCAGACGTAATGGATCACGCATGGGCACCGTGATAACACGCATCCACCCACAACGCGTGGGAAGAAAAGCTCATGGATACAGCGACAAGGCGGCTAGTAATATTCCAAAAGCAAATGCCTCAAGAGAACGTCCAGAATGACAGCACGGCCTCGGCGGACCCCAGACCCGTCCCCCCCAACAGATGTCTCCAAAGTCAACATGAAAGGTCGCTGTCAGAGTTTATAGCCCTTTGATAGTAAGGAACACGAGTGAGACACGGACCCTGAAGAATGCAAGCGTGTTTAACCATTCCTGCGCCAAAGCTCTTGCGCAATCCGTCTGTGAAATACATAAATATTGAGAAAATGCCAGCAATAAAAGTGTTTGGGTGGTAAACAGCTAAAGGGGCAATTATTTGCTATAAACCAACACCCCATCTGTCCCAGATTACAGACACAAGTGCAGACTTTATTTTTTTCCTAAAAAAGCTCAAAATGAAGATACTGAAAGAACATGAAACAAAAAAGTCAATTATCCGGCAGAGAGGGGATCACTACCTGCCACCAAGGAATCTCAGGAATCCGATAATTCCCGTGAAAAAAAGCATTAAATACAATGAAATGTCCAGGGAAGATACCCCGGGGGCAGAATCACCAATGTAGTAACCCCTACTGATTTAAAGAGGCAGCTGAGCTGGGACCTTCTGGGCGCAAAAACAGAAAGAACAGTCCCAGGGGGGCAGAATATTACAGCTTGCCCTAAGGGGTATATATGTATATATTTATAATAAGAGGTTATATACACACTCTCCATGATGACATTGATCACTGATTAGTATAATGGGGGGGGTAGCACTCCAGACGCTGGCTGAGGGTGGTGGGAGTTACAGTCCATTCATTAGCTGGATTAGACAGACACACAGAGGTAGTCCTTACCTTGAGCTGAAGTCCCGGGAATGAGAGATGACTTGGGGGAGAGGCACCGGGAGAGTGCCGAGGAGGGTTAGCAGGAGTTCAGTCAGGACATGTCCTCACCCCAAGGGACACCTTGGCTTCCTCACTGCTGTGACATTCCCGGCGGCAGCGAAGGGGTTAATCTAATGACTTGGCCTCAGTTGGTGTCTTCCTGGACCCCCTAATACCGCCAAAGACCCCCTAATACCCCGACACCCACTTTTAAAGTCTCCTCCTTTGGCTTTATACCCCGGCTTCACTTCCAGGTCCCCGCTTTAGACTCCTCGCTGCCGGCTTCCTCTCCTCTCTATCCAGCAATACCCCAACTCCTCTGATTCCGCCCCAACTTTCCTGTAACTCTCTCTAGCTGCCCCGTGTCCGTCCGTCCGCCTGTCTTTCTGTGTCCTTCTCTCCCCGCCGGAGCACCGCAGGAAGTCCCCGGCTCCCACTCTCTCTCTCCTCCGGCTGCTCTGTCCCACCGGGCGGCTCTGGGAGCGCAGGGAGAAGCGACGCACCGCCTTCTGCGGTATCGCCAGCGGCCACTAGGGGGAAGCTTCAAACTGTTAGTTCGGGAAAGAATGATTACAGGGGCAGGTAGGGCAGTAACCAGGGGGCAAAAATCCAGTATCTGGTGGGCTGGCAGCTGTCATCCCCAGGGCAAGGCCCCATGCATAAAAATGGCTGCCCCCCAATTCCCCTCACAATTTTTGTAAGGCTCTGGCCTTCTAAAGCCACCCCCCCCTCCAGTCCCCCACTTTGAAAACAATACATCTTTATTTAAAATTGACATTTGGGGAGAACACAGGTGAGATGCTGGGACCGCCAGAGGCATAGACCCCTACAGCCTATAAATGACAGGCATGCGGCCGCTTGCTGGAGTCACGTCGGCCATATTTATGGGATTATGATTGGATTTTGAGCATCATCATCATCATATTCCGCAGCGCTGTATGACGGGACATGGCGCAGGTCATGCATAGTTACATCAAGAACAAGGAAACCATAACGCTGCTCCATTCGTTGACATATTGCCATTTGGGGTCCCGAGACACACACTAACTCTTAAAATCTCAGGCATGGTTCTCCTCACACCCTCTCTTGCGCTGGTCGCCCCGTTTCCTATTGCAGGGTCACCGTACAGGACCCTGCTGAGCAGCCGCCTCCTGGCTTCAGTTGCTCGCGCAGTACCGCTACTGGTATGGGGCTGCTGGATTATTTATATGGACAACTCCTTCCAGGGAGCACAGGGGCCCCTAGGCATGTGCCCAATGGCTAATCCAGCACTGCCTTGAAGAACTGTAGCCAAGGCTGGATGACCCGGCCATTATAATCACACAGGCATTAGACTCATTCTCACACAGACCTGTTCAGTCACATATTTTAGTTTCGGTGGGATCATCAGCAGGAGATATTTATTTGTCATTGTGTGTTTTGTAACACTTTGCACTTTTTTCCAGGTGGTCAGTCTCCCCGTCAGTGAGTCAGAGCTACGACAACACCTTGTGTGATCTTAGCGGCATGTCAGAGCGAGCCCCTGCTACAAGACAAGCATGACGGCATAGCTTTAAAGAATATCTGAGTAAAGGCTGTGTGCCCTTTACTGCGTCATATAGTCCAAAATCTACTGCAGACCCCTGAAACTTAATAATACATCATTAAAAGACTTCAACTTGCCCCAAAACCCACTAAACAGTGAACAACCCCCCCATCTTCAAACCTGATTCTACATTAACGCGAAGCATCTAACACCCCATTGCATGGTCCATCGGCCACCTAAACATGTTTTATAGATGTAAAAAGGTATATATCTTATTTAAGTACATTTGAGTTCATTTAAATTGTTGGTTCCCTTTAAAATAATTCGGAGGGCTTACACGATTTGTAAAGCAATGTGCCCTTTCCCATACAGACTTACACACTGAAACCCTCAAATATTTGGTAGACGACGTCTCGTTCACACATTTACCAAACAATGGTGATGACATCTCTATTTACTAACCCGGGCATTGAAAGTTCCCCAAAGAGTTTATCCAACAGTGACGGCTGAACCAAAGCTGGGAATGTTCACCTTTTTCTAGATCCCTGTAACCCACCCCTGGTCAAAGAGGTCCAGAGAACGATCGAAGCACGTAACAAAACGTACAGTATTTAACCAGGACAGCTGAAGTCCTTCGCATAGCTTATAACCTATTTCAGGAGCGTTCTTACTGTCTGTGGTTTCTACTGATCAAACTGCTCATTTCAAACATAAGAACCTCAATTACATCCAATTGGTCTCACGAGGAGCAAGCACATGGGCCTTATCTACCAAGAATGATCATACTGTTTCCATAAAACGATGCGAACCGGAAGCTCACAAGCAGAATATGTGTATATTTTACAACACAAAGATTATAAGGAAAAAGATAAGACGTGTGGCATTGTTCCTAGTATTGTTATACCATCAAACTCTTCCCAGAAAAAAATTATTTATTCACGTAAAATGTTGCTTCTTTCATAATATTTGCTGGGGATACTTAATCATCATGTGGCCTAAAAGGAGGCGTGGATAGGTTGTTACCATAGAAACTGAAAAAGCTTATTTTTGTTTGATTAAACCTTTGGAGGAAAAACAAAATCACAGCTATACTAAGGTTTATAGTTAAGATGATAAAGAGTAAAATCAATGTTTTCATGGAACTGCACCTTTAATTGAACGCCAAACAAACCTGTTTTTTGGGTTAGCGTTGGGTGCCTGTGTAACTATTCTAACCAACTAACTGCGCCCCAACCACCCCTCGTTTATATCCGTGTAAATATTATGTACAATCAGTCAGCGTGAGACATAAATGTATGCAGAGCTCAGACGTGAAACATATGCCGTTGCAGTCCTCGTGGGGCACCCGGGGGCCAGTGTCTTAAGAGCTTTTATTCAACTTTCTTACATTGTGATCATTATTAATGTAATGAGTTAAATCACTGTTTTCTAACATTTTGTCCCACAAACTATTTTTTTCTGTATACATTAGGGCTGTTGAACCCTGTGATATAAAACCAAAGAGCGCCCCCCAAACAAGAAAGCCCATTGTTACCCTTTACAGAACACCCCATGTATCAGGAAAACAGTCATCTCCTCCATACCACCGCTCCACGATCTTCAAAACACACATTTATTGGATAATTCGACGCTTAAATTTTTTAAGACCACTTTTTCCCCAGGAATTTTTTTCACCTTTTTTTGCCACAAGGCCAGTAGCCCCAGCTGTGTAAAGTGCATACGGGGCAATAAATCAGTTCCTTGACACCTAGGGGAGTTGGCCTTTTGGGAGGGTTAGAATAAGATTATCATCAAAGAAAACTTAACCATAATCAAAAGACGACAAAAGGCTGTATGTTGTGTTCATTGCATTTTAAATTGTCCAGTTTATATATATAATATATATTTCTATTAAACATGGATAAAAATGTCCAGGTTGCAAGTGACAACTGGGTTTATCCATATACTTCCATTAAGGTGATTTATAGTTTGGATTCCCGACCACTAATTCACTTTTTAATCTATGACTGTCCGATAAAGAATGACTTTGTTTACTTAACTTTATTGTTGTGTTTTGACTTTAGGACTCTCCTGTGTCCTGATCTTGACTCACACCTTAAACAGTCGATGTTATTGTCTTACATTCAGAAGCCATATGCCTATCCAATGCATGTTTAAATCCCCTGACTCTATTAGCCTCTTCTACTGAATGACTGTTCCACTTATCTACCACCTTTTCAGTAAAGTAAAACTTCATTACTTTACAACTGGTTGCTATCTGTGAGCAAGAACCACCTTGAGGGGTCCTGCTTGTATTGTAGGGGTAATGTTGCCTCTGCCCCTGTCCAGGGGACTTAAATATAATCTGTGATGCAACAAAGTCCACTGGTCATTAAAATGCAGAGCTGAATTAACCTGATTTTAGCTCATCGCTATACTGAAAGACACCACTAGAGGCATTTGGTCTCTTGGAGTCTTGATACATACTCCATGTGTACTATTTAAGTATTCCTATTTTGGCGAGCCTCGGACTGTCTGGCCTCTGTATAATTTTAGCTGTAGCAGACTAAATGCATATTTTACCGATTACTGTTCAGTGGGGGCCACAGATGCCTTTTCCCGCAGCGCCTCAAAGCATGTCCGGGAGCTCCCAATGTTTACTGCTCTCACTCTCTGCTCTCATAAACAGCAAGGAGTAGCTGAACTCTATGAAGATCAAAGTACGTCTAGGGGGAGAAGAAGGAAAAAAAAAAAAAAAAGTCCTTTGGAAGCTGCTTCCTAAATGTTTCTATTTAAGCTTGCCAATAATATCTAAGTGCAGCTGCCGAAGAATAAAATATATATCCTGGGAGGGAAGAAAGCAGGCAAATCAAGAGTTTTTAAAAATGTTTCTTACATTCATCCAATGTTGACTGTCTACATAAAATCCGATACCTAATGAGCAATTTGAAAAAATCTGTACAATTATTCTTTGTGTTTAATATTGTAATGTAAACTCGATACAATAAATTCAATGCTGAATCAGCTCAATCTTCTCATATACTGTTCGGCCAAACATCTCCTGTACTACAAATATATGGGGGGTGGGGCAAATCAATATGGGGATCTGCAGAATGCCCCTATGCATTTGCAAAAAAAAATAAAAATAAAATAAACACTCAAAATTGAAGCTGTCATATGATGGAGGGAGGTCCCTTTGAAACATTATCAGCAAATATGTATATAAAATAAAAAAAATAAAAAAAGTATAAAATGTGAGCTGACGGAGGACTAGGACCCATGACGGCTATATTCGCAACTGTCAAGAATGTAAGGTCGCATCTAAAATTGGGTACATACATTTCTTTTGAATTAATAACCCCAAAACAAAGCGTGAACCCAATTATATACATCTAGAAAGTCACTGTATAGATCTTCCCATATATACAGCCACTGGAACATAATTCCATGACACAAGTTCCAGGGCTGGGGGTTAGGAGAGTGAGGACTGGGGGTTAATCCTCCTTTTAAAGTAAAATATATAAATCTCACTTTACTATCTGGATGTCAGAGGAAACAAATATAACTTTAAAATGAAATTTAAAAAAATAATATTTTAATGAAATATTTATTTAAAGTTATAATTTTTATATGGTTTTTTTTTTGTTTTTTTTAAGATAGAGGTAATTTGGCCTTTTCAACAAAAACAAACAAAAAAAAGCTTTTCTTCAGCTCTCATGACATTAACTTCTCTGAGCGCTTCTTGAAAAGTTCAGCATTCATTGATATCAAGAGGAAACAGGCTTTTGTTTGGACGAAGATAATAATCTGTTGCTGGGCTAATAAAAGAATTTGTTTTGGCCACAATTTCAAAGAGCCCTGGAAAGGTAAAACTGCAAACACACTTCCTACTAACAGAACTGTCTCTTACCCCAACCCCTGCTATCAAATCCCACAAAATACTGAAATCGTATTACAATACAGTTCTTCCCCAGCAGAAACACTTCATTTTCTGTTTTCATTGCAACCGGACCTGGCCAGAAATCGGATAATTAAATGCAGAATGAAACGTGTAACATCTGACAAACATTCTTGAACTTTGTTGAGAAGTAACGGCCCCAGGGGGCACTATATAGGGATTGATCCTGGGAAAAAAAAAGGTCATTTTTATGCTATATCTTATTACATTTTTACAATAATTAAAAAAAAAAGCATTTCAATGGCATATCGAAAAGCAAGAGTATCCGATCACCTTGTCTAAGAGTAATGAGCATGCATTAGAAGTTGTTGATTGAATTAACAAATATGCAGTCAAAACAGTAGCAAGATCCAAAAAAAACAAAAAACCAAAAACAAAAACAAACCCCGCAACTACAATGCAACCCCCCAGATCCCTTGTATTCAAAAGCAAAAGTCTTTAAAACCTTCAGCAGTCACCCAGTTGGAAGGCAACAGATTGTCATGTTCCATGAAGAGGGTCATGGAGGACCTATGATTGTTGTGTTGCATGGAGAAGGTCATGGCCGATCTACGATGGCCATGTTCCATGGATAGGGTCATGGCTGTGGAGGATTTGAGTTGTATACCATGACACGTACCTGAAGATAAGTTTGGGTGTGAGAGTCTAGAGTTTTAACATAGGAGGTCCATGTATGGAAACATTTTTGGCTCTAGCTTTCTTAGATAGGGATGCGTCAAACCAGTCCATTAAGACAGTTAAACAAAGACATCGTAATGATAAAGTAGCTCTGAGGTCCCAAATGCTTATGTGAGTTTATATCTCTTCCTTTGTTGGTCCAAAGTTAAGCAAGGAAGGATTATACGTAAGGAAGGAGGCTCCCCCTACTGGGGATTTAAGTCAGAAAACAATCCTTTTGGATCTGAAAAACAAGCTGCGGGCTGATCCTGCAGGTTGTTAAATCTCTTGCTTGCACGCTATTAAAGTTACTTTGAGTCTTACACCAGAAAGATCAGGATTTTCCTTTGTTAATTTTCACATTTAAGAGACACAAAGAAAAGGCGCAGGATATTGTGCTGAAGCACTAAAACTTTTATAATTGGGGTTTACAGAAGTCCCATGTTTTAAAACACACTGGCTATTTTGGAAAGTCTTCAAAAGAAGCTCTCTTCAGGTATTCAGCGCAGTCTGATCGGTCAGAGAAAAAAAACGTAGAATTTCTTTGCAAGTCTTAAATTACCAATTATGGAACGTAAGATTTATTAGAACTTTTGGCAGCATTTATACCTTTATAAAGAAGCAGTCTGATGAAGGGAGGCAGCAGCATCACAGGAGAAAGTTCTACTTCGAATGACTATCTTTTGCAAGAAGCCAAAACATGGGAATGACCACAGAGGCAGGTAATCTGTGATATATACCTAGGCATTACATTGTTATTCTCAGCACTCTCATATTTTGAGACTTTGTCTCCTGCAATGCCACTGACTGCATCCGACTGTTTATGAAGTTATACAGCACCAGGACAAGCCAACACAGTAACATTATCCAGCAGTGTATTAAGTGGACATGAGCTGGCACAATTTTTATTTTTAATGTAAAGAATTTATCCTTTGAGGTTTTTTTTTTGTTTTTTTAAGCACATCTTTTAAGGACTTCCAATGCAACCCCTTTAACTTTGTGTTATTCATAAATACTGAGTTTCCCGTGATGTCAGCTCCCTCTAGTGGCCATTCCTTGAGATGGCATCACAACCACTTTACCAGACGCAAAAACCATTTTCTTCCAGGCGACTTGCTTGGTAAATAGTTGACTATTGGTAGCTGAATGTCAAGATTTTCTTGACATTCAGCTACCATCTTCTTCCACTTAAATGTAGGGCTGCCTGGCAGGTCAAGCGGTATTTCTGTTACAGAACCATACATGGGAAAAAGCATTAGCGAGAAGTAAAGACCAATACGAGAGTCATAAGAGTCAGATTCATGTTCTTTAAGTGCTTTATTACATATTACAAAAACCATGTATAAGGGTCCTTTTACAAAAAAAAAAAAAACCTACAAGATGCAGCAGAACCGATAATACAAAATAACAAAACCTGCTTTATCTAACATCTACGCGGCTGATGAATGATGTAGAGCCTTTTCGGCAAGACTATCTTCTCCAATGTTGGCCGTGGCTTCTGGTGAGCCAGGTGGGCAGCTTCTGCCGGAAACTCATAGCTGAGCTACAAAGACAAAAATATATGTTTCTAACTCTAACGTGCTGCTAACATTAGTTACCCTTCAGTTATAGCACCACAGAAAAGTCCTAGACAGTTGGGTGTTCAATGCCACGTGGTATGGTTTTATGCGCATGCATCATGCGGCTGGGCATATGCCGGTGGTAGCTGCGGCAAATGTGTGCATATGGATCATGTATTGGGCTCCTGGCATGTACCTAGCGTGCCAGTCCAAGACAGCGTTACAAACTCACTCAGCACATTCTGTAAATGGGCCAGCTGAGGTCAAAGATCCCAGTCCAGGACAATTCACTGACTATAGGGACGAGGCAGCAGTTCCGTGCGGGGTTACTGTAGGGTAGACTCCGAAAGCCTTAAACACATGTACCTAGTTAAGGATTGCCAAGCACTAAATAATGTGTGCCTTCTGTTACCAAGCTGGGGGAGCTGCCAAGCACTGGAAGGAAAGCACTCTTATTACATATACAGTATGCAGGTCTCAGACCCAGTGGAGGACTCAAGAGGCGGTTGCTGCCCCAGGTGCCACCACATCCAGCCCAAAACATCCAACATCGGGCCAATCACGCAAAGCAAGACAATGCAAGAGGCAGCTTGCAAACACCAGAGGGTGTAGCGAGAGCATAAGTACGTGTGTTAGCATGGCCGCGTATGTACAAGGGTCTAAGTGTGAGTGTTGGTGTGAGCGTGCAAGTCTGTAAACGGGTGCCAGTACACAACAGATAAATCCCTGCTTAGACTCTATAGACCCATCATGTGAACCAGCACTGGAGGAATATAACACGCACTTTATGCTGCATGTCTCCTGCGAGGCATAAAAAAACAAACAAAAAAAAACCCCATAGAGAATTCTGTACCAGCACAAAACCTCTCCATATTAACCACGATGCTTTTGCATTTCATGTAAATACCTATGCATTTCCTCCCCTTCTCTTAAATGCGGACATGTATGCAACCGCATTTAGTTACGGGGGGGGGGAATTGGAGACATAAACAGACCCGCTTAATGGACGAGAATGTACCTTCTCTATGGCTCCTGCCAGGAGATTCATTGCTTGCAGCTTTGACATGTTCATAAAAGAGCTGAAATAAATAAAATAAATAAAGTCATGAAACAGCGATCTGCTGAGCTACATGTATTACAGACGAGCAAACAAGAACCCTTACAATAAGTTCCACTGCGAAGAAACACTCTATTCTAATAGCCCACGACAGAGTACTATGCCAATCGGACCATAACAGCGGCCTAAAACATAATGGAGACTTCTGTAGGCAACCAGCAGCCTCACCATTGGCCACAATGCAGATCTCCATGACATCATAGCCATAAGCGATCATGCAAGCGATTTTATGACATGACGAGAGGAGAAAGGCCACATTATGCACTACCTTGGCTTTTCGCTTATGGGTTTCTTAACGTTTTTCTCTGGAGCGCTGTTTTCTTCATTTCCTTGTTTTTTTGAGACTCTCATCCCACCAGCTTTAACTGCAACAGAAAACACGGAAATATTAACCTTTACAGAAGACGTCCCAATTAATAAACACGAAGGAACATTTAGGCTCCAAGCCCAGGCCTGTTCAGTAACCAATCTTATGCCAAGACATGCCCTGCCGGAGGCGCAGAATAAGACATGTCCGCTCTTATCCTCAGCGGTGGGCACGTCTAGCACAGCACATGCAGGTTTTAGTAACACGGATGATCAGACACCGGAAGCCAGTACATGTTGCGTTGCGTGTTCCACACCGTGGCCCTCAGGCAGCCGTGGTCTGCTGGAGCAAGAAGAATCTTTGCATATAACCCAAGCAAGAAGTTCCATAACCCCGCAAACAAACCATATTCACACTTTGCCGCTAGAGGGACACGCATGGCCCGTGTACAGCACAGCACATACCAAGTGCGCGTACCGAGCGATCAGAGGGAGGAGAGAAATCCCTCGGCAGTCCGCAGAGACAGCCACTGCATGCGCTATTATAAACTTATATAAAGGAAAGCCACAGGCAAAAGGTAGTGAATGCCATGGACAGGATGGAAATTCATTCTTAAACCCTACGATGTTAGAGCAAAATATCAAGAGGAGACAGCACTACGGAATATGATGGCGCTATATCAATAAGTGATGTCATTAAACCCGTTACATATTAACGTACCAAGTGCGTTCAGTAAAGAGGGCGCATGGGAAACATTGTTACACAAAGGAGGTGCAGCCCTCCTCCCCTTACACGCACTTAACAGGAAGGCGAAATACGTGTTTATTCCAAACAATGCACTATTTATAGATTTAAATAGCACCACCATACACTGCAGCGCTGTACAAAGGGGGTAAACAGGATACAAGTAGTGGGTACAGAAACAAAAAGGTAAATTGTAAAAGTTTTAAGACTCTTGAGACCCAGCAACAGCATAATACCCCCCAGTTCTGTGCAAGGGTTAACCTGCCACCCCACTCACCTGCGGGAAGGTGCCCTCCCTTCAGTGGAAACCCCTGCGCTTCTTTCACCCCCATTGCTCTGCACCCTGCTTGCTCCTTACACTTGTTTACTCCCTGCTCCTGCACTCAGGCTTTATAGAGGAAACGGGTGGGGGCTGCAGGGGGTTTGTGATGTGAAACCTTTTTGTAATTCTCACTCTGCAACTACTGATTCTTTCTCTCCTGCATTCACGCATGCGCAGATACAGCCGCTGAAGACCCTTGTTGCTTTTCATAGGATTTTGTGATATTAGAAGGATATTTTACATAAACTTCCCCGTTGAGACCCCCCTTGGTGGGGGTCCCAGAATCTTGTTTTGATTGTAGGCACAATAGCAGAGTGAGGTCACGTGGAGGGGCGGGGCCAGATCCTCATTGAGCCGTTCCGTGCAGTTAAAGGGGAACCGCAGCCGGTTCTTATTCCTCGCATCAGACTAAACGAAACTTTCCAACACATTGCGCCGATTCTTTTTAACAAATATTTCTAGCTGGACACTGTGACTTATGAAAGTCTGGATCGAAGATTTCATTTCATTGCCATAAAGAATCTGCTCAGTGTGGTGTTTGAGCACCAAGAATGTTTTATAGACATACTGACTTCAACACAACAGTACACATACATGCACAAGTACAGTAACGTAACCAGAGTCATCCGGGGCAGAATAACATTTGTCATAGAAATATGACATCACACCCCGGCGCTTGGCATCCATCGCCGGCACATCGTGATCAGGGAGCGCGGAAGCCGAGGTCTGCTCCCTCGCACGCTATGTCTAAAAGCTGTGGAATGTTAGGCCTGAGCTCAGCATAGTACCCTGCAGTCACTGGACGATGCTGAAGTTGGATTCTTATTCAAAACAGAAAACATTTTCTATTATAAATAAATATCACAACAATATTTTTGTTGGATTATCTGTTTTGTACAAAAATATTATTGTGTTTTTTATTTATAATACAAAATATTTACAAGCCGGCGGCATAAGAAGAGCAGACACTGTGTGTATAAGGACGACGCTGACGCCGTGACAGAAAAATTGGAATAACCTCTGAAAAAAAGATGCAGAAAATTCAGAACCTTAACATCCGTGAAGAATAAAATAACCATAGGTAACAGTGACTTTGTGAGAGGAATACGAGGACCGCACACAACCATCCCAAGAAAAGAAAGGACTTTGGGGTGCAGCATATTTCTTTTACAGAGAATCTTCTCTTGGTGGTTCTGGTGTATTGGGGTCCGGCATATGCAAGCCAAAAATATGAAAGATGAGTTGATCCGATAATGAGGTACCGAGGGGCTTTCCCAGGGGCCGAAGCCGGGCAGCCCAAGGTCAAGGCAGGCAGCAGTGTATCAGCCAAGGGATCGGGGAGCTAAGGGTCAAATAACGAGAAACAGGGTCCCAAATACTAGCCAAGGTCACAGGAGGAAGACAATAAAGAGCACCCGGGTGTAACCACAGAACAAGACTCTTATGTATGTAACTGTACCGCCAGTGCGAAGCAATGTGCCCAATGCTGCCCATGAAGAGACCAACTGGGAATTTGCACACCAACCAGGTGTGTTCCACAGCAAGGGCACCTGCAGCTCATAAAGGTGACATGGTTTTGTAGCCCAAGGTGCGGAGCTTTAATTGAGAGGGGACGAAGCATTGTGAAAAAAACTTTGCGGAAGAGCCTTAGTGCTCCACAAGTCCAGAGTCCCCAGTCTTCTTCTTCATGGGTCCCCGGAGGGATACAGAGCCCACTTCATTCCCTCTCCTGCCAACAGGCCAGAAGGAGGAGGACGGGATCTTCTGGGTCTCTCCGTCCTGCAAAGAGGGGAGCCACTGAAGTCTTTAAAGGGAGATAGCAGCCAAGTACTAGTGGGAGAAATTCAATTTAGCCATTTAATTAATTAAAATGACATTCCAGCGTGACATCTAAAATAAATCCTTGTACCTCCCAGCAGCTAAATCATTCCAATTATTGCATTGTACATTCGAAGTGAGATTCTATGGCATGTGCTTATGTAATGCACTTTAAAAACGTAACAAAGGCTATTTTATCAGACAGTGACTGCACTCTGGTAGTGGTTTGTAATGGGTTTTGCCAGCTGGCATATTGTGTGCTACTCAGTCCTGTGAGAGCCCACACGGCGCTGTCCTTTTCTGTGGATTTCTTCCCCGGTTTGATACGCTTTAGAAATGTATCACTTCCCGTACCGTACAGGACAAATCATTTGGGGATAAAAGAAAAGTAGAACAGGTAACAGGTAGCTACAGCGGCGCCACCTGGTGTAATTTATCGGAAGTACATCCTAGGTTGGCTTCCAAAAAAAGAACTAGAGCTATAAATGATATCATTTGGATATTTATGATATCCAATATGCCCTTTTTTACTTTTACATGTTATTTAGGATGGCTTTATGCAAACTCCAGGTTTTTATTTAACTCCTTAGCCGTGTTTGCTACCTCCACTGGAAGTCTATTTCAGGTATACTCTATCTGTCAAGTAGAATTGTGGCACACTACCCATCAGTATTCCACTATTTAAACCTTTGACATATTTGAATGTTCCTTTCATGCCCCTTTCTCCCTTCGCTTTTTCCGTGGTGTACATAATTAAGGTCTTCCTTAAAATCTTTCCTGGTATGTTCTGCAAAAACTATGAGGATTATGGGCTAAAATAATAAAATACTAAAGATGGCAAGAAAACCAACACCATGGACGTGTCGCAGAGCAGCGGGAGTTCACCTGTGATACAGCTCTGAAGTGTTGGGCCCCTCATGCGTTAGAGAGTTTGCCCATCTCTTATTCTGATTTGGCCCCTAGCTACGTGTTTGCCCTCGTTCGATGCCCCATGATGAGACGGGAAACTTTGCTGAATGAGGTTTATCATTGATGTGTCTTGCGGCTTTCTCTGGGAGCAGTTACCACGCCAAGCCTCTCGAGTGAAGCAACCTGGAAAGATCAAGTACTTGTACGCAAGGCAATAAATCTTGCATTCTCTAGAAAGATGCGCCAGGTAACGTTGCCCAACAGCTGTAGCTGCCAGATACCAATTAACCTTTTCTTGTGCTCATCCTTCCAGTAGAGATTCCACATCTGGAGCGTATTTTTTTTCTTCAAATTCAAGACCATTTGTCGAGAACAAGTGGCAATTAGAGACGCGTTTTCTAAACGGAACACATTTTAAGATTTTATTCCAGTATGTAATTGAAGCCTGTGAACGCGGCAGATAGCGGGGAAGCCGAACTCTGTGACCCTGTAATTTGAAGCCATTATGGCTGATCCGACGCACGATATTTGTATCCATTTTAACAATGATTATGGCTCGAAAAGAAACGTAAATGTATTTAGTATAACAGCGATGTGGTTTCAGGTACAGAGTGATACATTTGTCAGCATTATGTGGGCAAATATCATGTTACATATTTCATGAAAACTGCAACTTGTGGGGCGTGGGGTTTATTAACATATTACGGCCAGAAAGCACGATGGAACATATACGGTAGTTTGCTGGTAATTAATGTTTTCACTTTATGTCCTCAATCCTGGGTTATCCAGCAACATTTTCTATGACTATCCTGATATCGGAGGGGAGCCAACAGCAGCCACGGCTGATAACCCTGCAAGATGTGCTGAGCTGGCCCTGCATAATGTATAGTTTAATCAGTGAAGAGATGCTAAACTGGGGTTTGCTGATAATAATGCACAATGACATTGGATTTTATATATTCAGCCCCCCCCATAGTGAAAGGACCCCTGTAATCTTGCATTTATTGTCAAACCTGCTGCCTTGAAGCTCTCAGACCATCGCCGATGCCCATTTTATGAATATGTCCATTCAAAAAGCACATTCAACGTATTTTTCTACAGCATGGCACATACGTGGTGTTTAGGGGTACTTGGACTATAACACTTGTGGGAAATGCAAAGCACTAAAGGCTCTACTCCATTCGAACGGGAACAGAATCTACCCCTTCCAGGGAATTATTCGTAAACAAAGAACAGGGCTACTAAAGTGAACCGGACTACGTCCTCACTTTCTATTATGCCTTTGTATAGCTCGAGCTCCTACTCACCCCTCAATCATTTTGTATACCCCCCCCCCCGATACCGGATATTGCCCATTCTGTGGTATCGGTGCGCACAACCGTCCCTGCGGCCGCTCCAGAACCAGACATCATCCCGTTTCAGGTGCAGAGATACTCGCGGCAAACACTTTGTGTTACCGGAGACGGCGCTGGCCAGATAAGATTACTTGAAAACTCAAAGAATTTGTTTGTTGGGCAGAACGCGAGTATTCCGATTCTTACAAGTTTGACATTGAACCAAAAGCATTATTATTTTTTTATTTTTTTAAGTTTCACTTTCAAGAACTTGTGTTAATTAGCTATTTGTGCGAAACTCTTTAACGAAGCATCGCTTGTGCACTCTCCCCAATTCACTGCCGTTTAATGAGAACATCGGCCGAATCAATTCCAACATTTTTTTAGTTAAAAGAAAAGGTGTTGATATGTTTTGCTAAATGTTATCTTTATACAGCGATATTTTGGATTCATTAAAATATTGCCCTTAACAGTCTAGTCCCCTAATACCTACTCCTGTATACCTGATCTCTTCTTCTTCATTAACTAATTTAATGTATTTCGTATAGAAGAGAAGCTCCTGCGTCATCTTTTCCTCGCATATAAAAGCAGAATGAACACAAACACATCCATGGATCAGCTTTCTGTGGATGAATCCTCCACGTTTATTTTGAATTCCGTGTGCATAGAAAATGGCAGTGAAACATTCCATGAAAGGCAGGGAATGGAGAAAAGTGGAGAATATTTTCTGCTCCGGAATTACACTATGTTTAAAAATGATGATCCTTTGTTAGCATTTATATAGAGCTTTAAATACCTTCGTTTTTTGTTTTTTTCTTCCAATGATTCAAAAATGAAAGACACTGCAGTACAGTTTGATGGCACTTTCAATCTCTTATAGCATAACCCTATTTACATCGGTGAGAGAAATTTACAAGGCAGAGCAGCATATAGCGGGACATTTAGTAATAACGGTAAAACAAAGCATTCGTTTCATCAATACCTCTGTACAAACTATTGGAACAAGACTTTATTCACATTAAAAATTAAAGAAAAAAGGAAAGAAAAATAGACCAAGACTTGATTCGACTTAAACAGTTTCCCCAAAATCGACTTCTCCAAACTCATACCATTTTTCACATAGCTTGCACCATCACCAAACTACAGCGCTACAAGCATTGAGACCTACAATCTAGACAGAGCAAAAACACCCTCCTTCCTCGCCGAAATCTCTCTCTCCTTCCCGATAACCCTTCCAAAAAGCAAGAAAAAAAGATCCTCTCCATGATCCTTCTTATATTTTCACTTTCAGTTTCCTTCATCATAACAAAACCAGAAGTAAAATAAAATAAAAATGTAAATAAGGCCATTCAAAGGAAAAAAAAAAAAAAAATCAGATCAAGCATGATTATTGGCAGAGTGTCCATCTGTTCCGTGTCACACCCAGGAATCCGGAGACCCCGGGTACGGCTCCGATCTATAGGAAGGTCTTCTAGTCGAGTAAAAGTCTACATAGTTTGTAGTTGATTTGAGTCCATATTGCGCGTTCTGATCTGCCGCAGATGTGTATTGAACGCGTTCATCGAAATACGGGTCCTCGTAGCTGTGTGGAGACTGCAAATACAATCGGTATGCATCATAGTTTTTCCTATTTGCGTCTTCGTGACAATAGTACAGCTGGTGAGGCTAGTAACAAATGAAACAATATTACTGGAATTAAAAAGATGCTAAACATTTCTCTGGTCCTCCAAGAAAGTCGCAGCGGCTCCCTACAGCTCTCCGCACGATAGCCTCCTTTCTATTAACGGGATGCTGAACGCTGCTAGTTTCTGCAGCTCATCGTCATACAATTAATGACCAGTAGGTGGCGCATTTACTTTGATTGATCAGTACTCACTTTCACTATTAACACATGGGTTGTGTACTAAAACCATAATAATGGTGATTATTTACCTGGAACCAAGGGGCTAAAGTCTGTTTTCTAAGATTATATCTAAGCAGGATAAGGCAGCATGGCAGGCATGTGACATTTACAGTAAAGAAACAAACTCATGACATTTACCAACATAAAGCAGCAACAACGCTTCTACGCTCAACACAAAGCTTCCCGAACCTGGCGATTTACAAAGGAGTTATCAACAAATTTATTTAAAAGTATAAATCCCATGTTCTGAACAGAATTTAACATCTTTCTGAAAGAAACATACTATTACTCCGTGTCATGTACATCTTATACTTAACCGTTTGATTGCCTGAAAAGCTTGGTCACCTCAAATAGAGAAGTATCTCATCATGGCGTATGTTCTGTAAGCATTGTGGCAAAGGGGTGAAATTAGAAGAGAGCGTTTCTCACCTGATGCCGCCTGCTCTGATCTCTCGCTGGTGATGAATATGAACTGATGTAGATGGGAGACGGTTTGCTGGAACCTGAAAAAAACAACAGATCTTAATCCTCGGAGCTTTAATTTATATTCAAGGCTCGAAAAACTGTCCTGTGGAATTCTGATGCACACAGCTACCTGGACCTTGCCTCTCGCTGCTGGAAATGCTACTAAAAAAAAGCAAAAAATGGCACAAAAGAATATAATTTAAGGTAATAGACAGACATTGGGTATTGGTCGTACTTCCCATTTAGACCAATGGCTGCAGCTGGACTGTACTTTATACATAGAGAGCATCACCTTAGATGAGACGTTCTTAATAGATTCCCGGGAAACAGACCAGGGCAATGTCGGTATACGATCCGGCGGATTATGCATATTTCACCCCGATTATGAACTCAATAAGACAATATACCAGGTCTTTTAAACGAATCACACACCGTCCGCTAACCGCATCGCCATCTTACTATCCCAGGGGTCTGCTTCTCCTTAATGAAATCCTTAAGTCTAAGCTTTGCAGGGAAAGCTGCAGGAGAGACACGTATCCGACAGCTGCGCAAATTCACTGTAATCCGACGACTGTCACAATTCATTACTTACGAGAGGAGCAATGAATTGCCTTCCATCCCTGCTTTATTCCCACAATGTTCAGGGTAAAACCATATCAGAAACCTCATTAGCTGGGCTGGCGTGAAATGTGCCTGACTCAAAGGAACCAAATTAGACTGTAAGCTCTCCGCACAACTCATTGCACTGCTAATTTCTAGGCAAAGTACGTTGTCGAGAATGTTCCTACTTTTATTAAAATTGTAGTTGTAAAAATGTTACAAATTATATTAAGAAACAAAGTAATTACAATACAATAATTGTTACAAAAATGTAAAGAAATATGTATAAAAACTGCCACCTGTCAAGCTGTATCAGAGCAAAAGTCTTTAAATTCCTAAGTTTAAAGTTCAGACATCTTTGCACATTTATATTAATACTGACTTAAAAGTCAAGCTCTGTATGTAACTTCAGCAAGACATTAAAATTATAAAAAATATTAAAAATATGCAATTTGCTTTTTTTCAGGACAGGTCTTTCTGTGGGTAGCCATTATTACTGTTTTTCTTACAAGTATCAAGTGGCATGATGTATTTATCATGACATAAAGGTGTTTTGGTAGGAAATGGATCTGTGCGTTTCCGTGTGGCAGGACTGAGTGGGGTGTAATAAGGGCGGCCTAGCCGGTGTAATAAGGGCGGCCGAGCCGGTGCAGGGATGTGATCCGGGCGAGATCAGAAGCCACTCACCGCTGTACATGTCCTTGTTGAGGGCGCCGTCTGCCTGGCTGTTGTAATATTGCATAGAGGGCTGCGTTCTCTCATACCCCGAGTGAGGCTCTCGTATTCCTAACAACGCTGGCGACGACGATGTGCTTCCCACTGGAGGAAAGATCAGGGTACACGTGCTTACTGATCCAGCCGCATTTATACTCCGACGAAGCCGTGAATATTTAAAACTAAGAACTCAAAAGAAAACACTTTTCTTCCGCAAAAAAACTATAAAAAGTATTTAAGTAAATGTGCTTCTACTAAACACGAGAATCATTTTCATAAAACTATTACGTTTATTTACAGCTCACTTGAATTCCAGGACAGAGAAATTATGGCCAGGTAAGAAAGGCATACTGTCAGACAGTCCTTGTTTGTTCTAGAAATAAGTCTTAAGAGCTGTGGATCTGTTCGCCGTCAGACTCTCTTCTTGTGAAGCGCTTGGTGGATGAGAGGAAAGAGCCTGGAGAGGCTGTAATGACAGCCGGGGCAAGAAACGCACAAGAATGGGATTATCTCCTGCGACAGACTGAAAATGGCCGAGGCGGTCTGCTGCCTTTATGGAGCCGCTTGTTGCTTTGTCCGTTCCGGAGCGTATCTTGCTATTTTGTCGCATGCGCAGCAGAAGACGGACACCAACTAAAGCGAGAGTACAGCCAACCCTCTAGAGAGAGACTGAAATAATTCTGAAGACAGCCAAACAACGCTCCAAACAATCGAGACAGACTAAATACTCTTTGTAAAGTGGCGATTTAGTTATAATCCCCGTTACGACTGGCAGACTGCGATGCAGATCAAATTATACAAAACTGAGCCGTATGGAACCCGCTGGCGGCCAGAAAAATCAGCAGCTCGGCTAAACCGCTTATTAAAGATGGCATTTTACCTATATAGGGCTGGTTTTTCTATTCACTTAAATGATGAGGATTGGCAACGATGGATTCTTCTGCTTCTCTACAAAAACTGCCACAGTGGAAACCAAACGGGACACTTCGCATTCTCCCAATGGGGGGCTATCGATAACATTTGGGTTCATAGCGCAACACGACCCCCTAACAATGCGGAGAAACCTAGTTTGATACAAATGTAAACTGCCACTAACCTGACTGCATCATAGGAGACATCTGCGGATTGGTGGTGGATAATGATGGATGCGATTTGAACCGTTCGCGTTCTAATGTTGATGCCGGCGTAATAAAATGAGACTGATTCCAACCATCCTATAAAAAGAAAGAAGTCATCACTATGTAAGTAGGAGCTAAAGGGACATACTGGGTATAGTTAAACAATATGAAGCTCTTTTGCTTATCAAGACTTCATATTCTAGAGAAAAGTATCTGTGACCCGGGGAAGCGGGACAGAATTCCTGCTGCACCCCTACCCATTAACACCTAAAACAGTTCAATAGCTTGTGAAAGCATTACTTTCTTTCCTCAATTCTGAATATATATATATATATATATATATATATATATATATATAGTTATATATTAACAAGTACCATTTATTTACATTGTATGTCTGAGCCAAGGCTTCCCACAAAAAGGCACCACAAACCGAGCAACAGCAGCATCTAATCAATAACACACAGGTACCTGTCAAACTCAATAAAAATTGATAAAATAACCCAAAAACAAGTTACTTGTCTATGAAGTATGAGCCACGGTGATGAGCGCCTACAGCGGGACGCAGGGTAAAGCTGATAAAATAAGTTAACTCCTTCGGTCCATCACGCTTCTCTTACCTTCTTATAAATGCTGCGGAGATCACGATATTGCCATAGGGTGTTTAGGACCTGGGCTGCAGCTTTAACTACTTTTAAAGATGATCTGCAGAATGAAAAGGGAGAGCAAGATAATTAGGACAATGTAATTAACACCTTCCACTATAGGGTATAAACCGTACTAAATAGAACATGAGATCGAAGGCCACACAGATCTACAAATGCCAAATATCACGTTTAATACGGCACAAAAAGAGCACAAGCTGTTCTCTGACTCGAAAAAGAAAAATAATATGACTGGCATCAAAACTTAAGAAAAGGCACGGAAATGTAGATTTAATCAGAAGTAATCTAAAACACATCTTTGTCTCCTAGACCCCGCTGTGGATCCGAATGCATTGAGGTTTAATAAGGTAGGCAGGCCATGAATTCATGAAAAAATATCACTGTATGATACTATATTACTGCGTGGAGGAGTAGTATCCAGAAATGAAGAATAAAAACCTACAGGCGGCTGTGGGGGGGCTTTATATCATGAGAAGTAAAAGAACAGATACCTGCTCGATACGTTAGATGACATGCTCACGGAGCACTTACCTGTCTCCCTTCCCTTTAGTGATGTTAACCAGCTTCTCGATCCCTCCACTGTCCGCCAGAGCTTTGGCATTTTCCATGTTTTTGCTCGTGACCTCATGCAGAGCGCAGCAGATCGCGGCCACCGTATCATCAGACAAAACGCTAGGAGTGCTGCCTCCGGGAAGTCTGTTCACCAGGTCCCTCATTGCATATTTACCTGTAAAGCGGGAAGGGACACTATGACAGCACACGGAACGTGCCAACGAGCAACAGTCAAAGTGACCAACAGTCCTTAAGGACTACAACTCTCAAAACACCCAACCAGGAAGGACTTTTTGAAGAATGTGTTTCAATGTAAAGCATTGTTTGCTTTCAAAGCCTTTCCTTACAGAATTGGGCTTCCCTGTAACATCCAAACACACATATTCAATAAACCAAACATATGTAATACATACCAATTAACTCTTTGTTGCGTACGTCTAATGCCATGTTTCTCAATGCAGTTGCAACCGAAGAAACAACTCTGTCGTTATCCATCCTTAGAAGCTCAACCAAGATAGGGAGTCCTTTCTCCTTCCTGACTGCACCCCTGATATACGCCGCAAACTAGGGGACAAAATACACAGTCGCATCAGGCTAGGATCCGCTGCGTAAGAATCATATTGCAACTTTAACCAGGAGCTGGCGTGCCCTGTAATCCGGAGCCGCTGCATACATTATGGAACAGCAGACAGCATTATGCGGGTCTGTGAATAATAAATGAAATGCTCCTTTACCTTCCAGTTGCCAGCTGAGAGGTTTTGCAGAGAGCCGGCTGAACCTTCCAACGTGGCCGGGTTGGAGCTCTCGGCTAGAAGAGTCAGATACGGCTTCACTACAGAGGGATGCCAGAGCATTTCAACGCCTTTTGGAGACTGGGAGAGTCCAGGAATCGGGCCGACCCCGTCCCACTGAAACAGAAGAGTCACATATACATACATATAATATACTGGCTGCCATGGCTACATACATATTATTCATTCTAATGCATTACAGAAGCACCCGATGGCTGCATACACTAGCTCTATTAGCAATATTCTATAAACCTATGCCTGATTATAGCGCAGGGAATTATCCATGGAGAACACAAAGCCGTCAACACACTCACAGCTGAAGAGAAAATGGCCATATGTCATGTCATTATACTCTTAGATGTCACATATTAAATTGTGTGTAACACACATTTTAGGCACCAAAGCAAATTTAGTGTCATGCTGCGGACACGAGGGCGGATGGAGGGATACAAACTGGGAGAGGGAAAGCTTCACAGATGGGCAACCAGGGCTGCTCTGAAATAAGACCTTTGAGCCACTATGTGAAGCCTTATCGCATGTTTACTTGCAATTCCAAACACAGCCACTAGGGAGACTAGAGTAACCGTCCCTTTAGCTAAGAACGTACTCATCGACCGCATCCTTTTACGTGTTTTATACATTTCTGTTCTGTTAATGTGCTTTAGATCACTCCAACGGGCATTCTTTTCTTGCAGTGGACTTTGAGCTGCTTTATTACTGGGTCACCGGCTGGGATTTTCCCCTGGGCTACCTCTAATACTAATCACTAACCATTTGAAACGCTGGAACGTATGATAGAGTACTGCGGCAAATAAACCCCCTAACATACTAAAGGAAAGATGTATCTGACACAACACACAGGAGTTTTAAACAGACGTTTTCCCGGAACTGACTCGTCTGGGTGATGAAGTTAATGAATTTGATTGCAATGCGCTTATTATACCCACCAGGTCCTCTTGCGGCGGCTTTTTCTTTTTTTTCTTCTTTTTCCCCCAACAGCTGGAGTCGGAGTCTTTGCTGGGGGACTCCTTACAGAAATCGTCCATTTCATTAATTCCGAGCATTCTCGCTTGAGGTACTTCCAGTTCCAGGCGGTAGGACAGGTTTCTCAGAGTACACACGCAGTTCTCCACGGTCTGGGGCAGGCGGGAGAGAACGCTTTTAGCAAACATTAGGTGTCGCTCTTTGGAATTCAGAACCAGCCGTTTCTCCCACACTTCCCATTGCAGCAGAAGACAATCTTCTGAAGGAGGAGATGTTATCGTGTCCGGATATTACGGTCATTTACAAGTCTCTCTGCTGCAAGTGGGAATTATTCTTACGAAAGCCCCGAGGAGTCTAAAATCAGTGTAAAAACCACCGCACCGGGTTCAGCAGAATACCCCACTCCAGGGCGCTATACCATTAAAGTGAGTCGGTCCCCTTCCAAAACGTTATTTAGCTGGGGGCACTTATCCTAACGGACCCGTAGAATTATCCTCCACATTATTTCATTGCCTGGTGTATGTCCTGGCAGATTCGGGGAGATGGAGAATACACACGTGATCTCAGACCAGGCGTGTAAATACAGGCACAAGGTGGCACTCGACATTGGCACTAGAAAATTAAATATTCCCTCTAAGGTGATCAGGGTAACCGGTAAGAGTATTTTTGTGGGGTGTTGAGCATTTTTTCCGCACGTATGGAATTAGTTTGTATGCGTGCGCACGTTATAATGAACCCCCTCTTAACGGTTAAAGTGCCGGAGGGTTCTCCTTTGTGGAGTCATAGAACACGACAAGTCTTTCCTTTTTAGCAGAGATGACAGCATGAAGGCATGTTTAACTATTTGTTTGCCAGATGGTGGCAGCAGACTACACATCAAAGCTTTGTCTATTTTTACAATCTGTGTTGCATATGTGCAGTGCGACGCGGGCCGACATAAAGGAGCGAGCGTGATTTGATTCAAGGAGTAAGGAAGTAAGCGTAGTAGATCAAGCTGTGTTAAATGGGCTATTTTATCCAGGAATATAAAATACCTTGCTGTCAAAATCAGATGTGTTCACGCAGGTTTGAATCACGAAGAGCAGGGAGTCCACGAGCCCTTCGCAGTATCTCATCTGCTTGCGCGCCTCTTCTCCCGCTGAACTCAGGTTTCTGAAAAAGGAATAAACATGAGACTCGGAAAATGGCTGCCAAAGAAACAAAAAAGGGGAGACGGGAAGGTTATGTTTTTTTTTTTTATCAAGATGACTCCTTTTTACATTTCTAAAGTGTCTGGAAGTCAATGAATGGGAGCGTGTATGTTTCCAAATCTACTGCTTCTGCTTTATCTCAAACACTTCAAGATCCAGACTCACTGGCAACCAGTGTGCTGAACACTATCTGCCCAGTGTCCCTTTAAAAAGGAGAGCAGTCCAGCACAGAAACAGTTAAAGGGGCTCCTTATGACATTCTGCTCCAATCCATAAATCCCCATTTTGATAAAGGGCCATGGCTGGCTTGTCCAGCCATTTCTCCGCACCTTTCACGCTCAACTGCGTGTGGCACTGGGGGTGAACCACCACATGGTAGGAGTTATTATGTATCAAAAACAATTCTGGCACAACAGTTACAAAAGTGCTGTCATCACCAGAGACCATTCAATGGGTTGCTATGGTGATAAAACCAGTTTTCTAACTGTACACAAGAATTCCTTTGTATACAGAACCTCTCATGGATTTTCATTGAGTCTTCAGATGCAAACAGGCAGCACTAATTTTATTAGTAAGGTTACGCGGTCGCCTCACCTCATACAGCCAGTGGTGTTACGGAGAACCAAAGACGACTGAAACTTAATTTTGTGATCGTCGTCGAAAGAAGAATTATTGAGCCCGGAATGTGGGATTATCACAGTGTTGGTGAGAGGAGATAAAGCATCACGAATTATGGTCATCTTCACAGCGTCGCAAGAGGACAAGTTCCACAGCACCCCTGTAAAAAACAAAAAAAGAAAAGAAATCCAGATCAAAAATTGATAATTAGGAGCATTTGGATCACTCTTTCTGGATAAGAACAGCAGCCACGTCTTCAACGCTGCAACAAATTAACTTAGTTTCCCGATTCCTGTGAATGACAGCATTTCATGGAGGGGAAATAATGATTTCTGTCCCACAGGTAGAATTAACGGTAGCTTAATTACATAAAGAGGCACGGTGGAAAGAGCGACGCCACGAAAGCTGCCAGTTGCTTTTCATGCTGAAACCACACTTGTCAAGAGGAAAATTGGTCTTCAATTATGCAGAGAGGCAGCGCGGCTCCCTGCGGTTCCGGACTAGATAAACATGTAAATTTTGATCGCCGTTTTTCCCGAATCCCTGCGAATCTCGAACGCATGAATATGCACAAATCCCAGCCAAGGCACGGAGCGTTATCCGACAGAGCGATTTCACATCGCGTTGAACACGGCATATGTGCTGTTGTCGCATACGCTTAGCTGCCCCCGTAAACACCAACGCTAGGGGAGTTCCATGTGCCTGGCCGAAAGCCAAAACCCTGGGCCATGGCTACCTCAGAGCCTTCGCTTAATGCCTACTTATGGATTTACCGTAAAAGATCCCGGCAGCGGAGTGGCGTTTAAGGCTGAGCCCTCCGGCAAGCTTCAGTTGGCAGCCAGATATATTGAGAGTTTCTGCTCTATTAAGCCGATGCCGAGCCAACATACCGCAAGGTCTGCCGAGAACGCTTCAGGAGATACAGCTGGACTCAGGCAACCAGGCCCTTCGGTCATGTCGGGGGCAGCTTGTTTGTGTCGTCTAAGCCCATCAAATACATTTTACCCCAAACATTCTCTTTTAAAGCATAAAATGGGAAGCGCCACACATTAACTCTACAGACGTGACATATACATCTATTCCCCATATGCTATTTATACAACGTAACAAAGTAAAGAAACCTGTGGGAATTAAAGGAACAGTAACAAAAATAGTTTTTTTTCTCCTTAGCCACCATCTTTGCCTTCCCCACCATATGGAGCTTTGTTTCTATAAGATATACTCTATATAGTTCTCCATTTTAATGATGCTGTTGAATCTGGCTTAAGGGAATCTTGGGTTTCACCGAGACAGAGAGGGTCTATTCACTAAAGGTGGAGCTGGCCGGGCAGTTTGGTTCCAACTCTCTCACGTCACTATTCCTTAAGCTGGTAGATTTCTCCAGCAAGAAGGGCCGGACTGGGACTCTATAATACATAATTAAATGCATAAGGAGACATTGATTCATCTATGCTTTATTGCTTTATACAGGGCCAGCCAAGCTCTCCCTGCAGCAGAAGCTCATTGGGGTCAGACCTTCACAGTGTATAGTGAAGAGAAGGAGTTAAAAACCTCTACTTTAGTGAATAGACCCCAAAAAAGCAGCTTAAATGATCTTCAGGAGGAAGGGAAAAGTCAATGAATACAAGCGGTTGGAAGGGCCTGCCGCACGCTTTCCAATCAGAAATTATTACAGTAGCCAAGGTGGTCTCTTCAAGTTTTTATCACCACATATTTACGCAGCGGCGTCTATTTCCCTAAACTGCGTAAAGAATCCTTATTATTCAAACAAAGGTTTATCGTGTATGAAATTCCCAATTAAGCAGCAGCACGGAGGAGTCGGAGATTCTGTTTACTGCAACTATGCAAAAAAAAACGTAATTAGGCTTTTCTTCAGACTATTTAAAAATATATAAAAGATCTCTAATCGTGAAACATTCAGTGGATCTGCACAGCACTTCTCTCTCTGTACTCCACTGAAAAGCTGCAACAGAGCAATTATTTTCTTTTTTTTACTTCTAATAAATGCATATTTCTGAGGATGAACCCCACGGACTAAGTGTGTAAACCCAGCCGTATATGATATAAACTTTAAGGAGTTTTACAAAGAGTAGGAGAAGTTTAGCTGCATTGTGTCGGCGCAATAAGTCTGCTTATTTCTTAGCTGAATATCACCGGACTTGACAGACACATTATTAAAATCCTCACTTGACATCTCGCCCTTCCGGGGTTTGTTCTTAATGTCCCTTAAGTCATGTTATACTTCGATAATCAGATCAGACAACCGCCGTCTCCAGTCGTTTCTAGCAGGGGCTTGTTGGGAGTCGTTGCGCCAGCGATCGCTACCGTGGTTATCAATGCAGTTGGCTCGCTTCCTGCGGCTGGCTCACTTCCAGGGCAACTTTTAATTGACTTTTAATTTGATGTTCTATGTTGGAATTTAGACTGATTTAATCACCTCCAGTGTTCTTCATGCTACGTGGTTCAAATTGAAGAGTCAAAACACAATTCAATCAAATGGAGTGAATGAGCCGTTTTAAGTCTATTCATAGAAAGAATGACACGTTAGTTAAACTTTAACTAAAGTTTATGAATCTATGATCTAGAATCCGGTTTATAAAGGAGGTGAGATTTCTACGACGGTTTCTGGGATCTCGTCTCCGGCTCCAAAGTAAAAGATATCTTGAGTAAAAGCTGTGTTTGTAATTGTAACCCATCATTTAAGATGAAGCTCGTACTGCAACATACAGCTAATTATATAATATTCCTCCAGGCCATGTGTCTGAAAACTAAGAATAATTCATATTCTATAGTTAAAAAAACAGTAAGTTAGCATATTATTTATTGTTTTATATAGCGCCATCGTATTGCGCAGTGCTGTATGATGGGTAATACAAATAAATAACAAATTGCATATAACATAATTCGACTTACAGAAACAAGTGGCAAGGAGAGTCCTGCTCACAGGAGCTTACTATCTACAGGTAGAGTTTACTGAATTTAAATAGGTAAAAAGATCCTTTAGAGAGAACCTTGAACATAGATGATGATGATGATGATGATGGATTATTATTGATGATGTTTGTCATGAGACGGTCAGAAGTGACATGGCCACCAGCGGTGGCGTTTAAAGAGTGCGGTCACGTTAACAGCGAAGCCACACTGACATTAACGCACGCGGCATATTCAGCGACGCGTGGAAATTGCAGATCTACAAACTGATTTATCTCCAGGATTTCAGAAGAGCTTCTTAGCATCTAGAATGGGTCTCCAGCTACTACTGAACTACAGCTCTCATAATCCTCAGCCAGGAGGGGCCATGCTTCATCACCTTGAAAACCAACATCTACTAAGTGGCCAGGAGAGTGGGCACTCCGGTAGGAAAGGAGGACAGCGTTAGTGGGCACTATGAAAGGTCTACTGAACATTAGCCACCCCGCGTTTCATGTTTAGCTGAAGCTGCAGCTTCTAGAACGCTCTTCGCCAGACACGCTTCAACTACAAGCTTTCTCCGTGGATCTCTTGTTGTAGTCACCGGCTCGTTTTATTTGGTTTCCATTGTCGTGGAGAATGGGATAATTCACGGCACGCTCTGAAGCACACGGAAAAAAGAGGAGTCAGGAGAGCGAGAATAATGGGAAATATTTGAGATGTTTGACGCCGCGTTCTTCCAGACAGCGATCTTACTGCACCTAAAAGCATCGATTTCATAAAAAATATCACGGGAAGACGGCCTCGCCTCTCACCCTCACCTCATACAATGTAAGAGGAGCGAATGAGCCGAGGACAGGTGCTCTGAGAAGAAATCGGCTCTTTTTAACCCGTTCCCAGGGCTGATATCGCACCGGCGAATCCTGGACAGGAGATCCGTTTTTCTTTAACGTGCGGCGACCGATTAGAGGTCAGAATCCTTACGCTGGAAAGCGCTCGTGAGGATTAGCGGGGGATTATCTCACAGGTTATTACAGAAAATAAGTGTCTTCAGGGCCAAATTGGCCAAAGTGGATAACAGGCTCAATACTAAAAATATACGTAGGATGCGCAGACGAGGGGGGCCGGCGAGGGCCGCTTCGAGATAAGCCTGCGAAGGAACTGAACATTTTCCTTTGCGTGTTTTTTCTTCTTTAACAACCGATTATTCGCGGTGTAATGTTAGGAAAGAGAAATCAAACGGGAAGATGAATTATTTTGTACTCGCAGGTAATGACGGGAAGCGTACACGGCAGTGATTTATTTCTCCCCGGTGTTGGCGTAAACGGAGGGTAATCTTGTAATAATTACAAGGAAGCGGATCCCTTTTAATGCGTCTTACCGAGGACTTCATTGTTGTCAGTTGTATCCAGTGGAATTTGCGACGTAACGTGTGATGACTTAATGAGCATACACGGTAAATGTTAATTTATGGAGAGGACGGTAGATAAGCGGAACGGCCTCCCAGCAAAATGGGAGAAACATTATTGAGCCAAAAGGACTGAATATACTTGTGTATCAGCTACGATGAGAGAGCGAGAAACAAAAGAGCGCCATCAGACAGCCTCTTAACTTCATTTCTTTAAATTCTGAATATAAATGCTACATACGGTTGGACTAAACATACATGATGAACAGTATGACGTGCGGGGTGTCCAATCACCCCCAGCGGGGCAGCGTTCACTGAAATGAATGCTGAAAAGTTCAAATACCCCGTTTCTGAGAGATGAAATGCGTAAGGGGGCGCATGGAGACTGCGAGCGTGCCACGTGTTCACATGCTGCCGGGGAATAACACGTTACGGGCGAAACAGACCGGATGAAAACATGGCCTAATGACCGCACATGCATCTACATCAGGCAGCCCTGCGCATCGGCTACGATTCGGCCGTCACATTTTATTCCGCCGTGACTAATTTAATTTTTAAGGCGAATTATTGAACAAACGCAGGCGCATACCTATCTGTGATCAGCAAGCGAAAGCCTAACGTGTTGCTAGGCAACCTGACATCTGCAAACGCACGATAGACGCAGGCGGGAACCCGTCCACACTGGATACATACATTAACAGCAACATAACGTCTTTCTATGGCTGCAGGAACGAGCAACGTCTCGCCCCCTACTATATACCGCTTCGCCAAAGGCTGGCCCACAGCCGTGTGTGTGTGTGTATATATTATATACATATACATATATATATATACACACACACACACACGGTATGTCCTGATGACGGCTCCGTGTAGGAGACTGAAACGTCGCTATGACCTAAACGAATAAATATTTTTGCACTTTAATATGAAGTCCTGCGATTGCTCCTATTTTTTTTCCATGGAGAGAGATTATATATACATATATATATATATATATATATATATATATATATATAGCAGAAACAAAGTTAGTCAAAATGCCATCACTCCACACAATATTACAAAAAAAAAAGATTTTATTTCTGCTCCTTTGAGAGACGTATACGGTATTTTCTAGATATGTATTCATATAATGGCTCATATATTATACTGCTGAAACACAAATCATTTGTATGCTTGTAACGTGACTTGTGGCCGTCCCACGAAAGAATACGCAAGTCCCCGCGGGAGTTAAATCGATCATTAGCTTGCAAAGTCTGCAGCTCTCGTTTGAACCGGGCTGAAAAGAACATTAGGTCGGAAAATTCATAAATGACACTCAATTATTTTTTTGCCAATATCATAGCAGCTCGAAAGCGAGCGTTAATGCTTTAGATAATCAGTGTACTTGGCCTTGGCGATGATTTTAAATAAATAATCGTAATGATGAAAATTACAGAGGGAACAAATTACCAAAAACAATAGTGAAAAAGATGCCACTTTCACAGAAATATGATGCAGCGGACCCTTTGTAACATTTTAATTGGAAGCCATGCCATGTACTCTGTGATTTTCACATAAATCTATAATACTGCATGAGACTGAAGAAGAACCACTTGGAGGGGATGGAAAATATGATCGACATAATGGAACAAAAAAAACACAAAACAAAAAATAAAGTAAAATTCTTGTGTAGGAGGCTATGGACAGGAATGCTGGTGTAATAATTAGGACACATGGAACTGTAGTCCAGTAGAACGTTTAGCATTAACTACATAAAGTTACTAAAGATTCCCTAAGGTAGACGTAATTCTTTTCTGGTTAGGGAACCAGACATGGGAGTCTTTTATATACGGAGTTG
Organism: Sceloporus occidentalis; assembly: GCA_023333645.1. Lineage (NCBI taxonomy): Eukaryota > Metazoa > Chordata > Lepidosauria > Squamata > Phrynosomatidae > Sceloporus > Sceloporus occidentalis. The sequence goes on along the minus strand of JALMGF010000425.1, from coordinate 88,632 downwards.
CTAAATATAAAACGTCCGTTGTACCGCGGATACGTACCCGTCACAAGCTCTCTGACTTCTTGGTCACTCGTCTTTCTCAGTAGCCTCAGAAGGGCAGGAATACCTCCAGCATTCTTCACGGCAATCTTATTTTCATCGGTCGATTTGCCATAGACTAGATTTCTCAAAGCTCCGCAAGCATTCTTCTGAACTTCCAGGACTTTGTTATCAAGAAGATCGACTAGGTGTTTGATCCCTCCGAGCCGGCACACCTAGGGAGAACACAAAACTCAAGCTGAAAAGCCAGAATGTGAAAGGATAAACGTCACCCCTACAGATTTTATCAAAATGCCTTTCATTTTATGACTAGAGGCGTAACCATAGAGCGGCCCGACTTCACCAAGCAACAGTTTTCTCTGTGCCAGCTTTATCCCCAAACAGCTTCTCTGTGCCATTTTAGCCCCCAAGCAGCTTCCCAGTGTCTCTCTCCCTCCGTGCAGCCTGATCCAGCATGCAGGAAATGGATGTGATGTCACTTCCTGCATGCTGGATCAGACAGTGTGCAGTTGATCGGATGATCTAAATGCAGGTGTTACAGCTAACAGCTTTTAAAGGGCTCCCCCAAGCCTCTTAGAGCAAACCATATTATTAGTATTACCATCAGCCTATTTATTGATAAGTGATTGTTATAAAAATTGAGAAATTCAAAGCAATATCAGCTTATCAATCAAATACAACATGTGCTAAAGGAAATGACAAGCTCATCACAGCTTGAATGAAAAAATAAAAACGCTTAGCGCTGCTGACAGTGTTCCCTGCCGGTACGAGCATTAGGCGCGAGGCAATAACACACTTTACATTTCGGACGCCGTGGCCATTGGTCCAGGATTCCTATTAAATGGAAGCCCCCACGGTGAAGTTCCTCCACTCTCGTATTTATTTATTATCTATCCCCTGCTGTCTAATGGCCAGAGAACACTCGCTCATGGATTAAACCCCCAAGTGGTGTTCAGCCATCACATGATTTAAATATAGCATAAAACAAGGATAATACAGGGGGGGTTCGTGAGCATCACCCCACATCTTATACCCTTGCTTGATATTTCCGGTAGTGCATAAAATACATAATTCAGTTTTAGGGTATTATACATTTTACTTATTATTACTTAGGTGATTATTTTGAGCAGACTGCTTGTTTCTATTATTTTTCATGATGTAAATGTTAATAAAATAGCCCAATATTTTTTTTTCAGTTATCCTTAACATTATAAAGTAGCAATTCAATTTTTTAGACTAGTACAGTTGTGACAAAGCGTAGTAATATTAATAGCAATAAAGACGTGTCATGCTACACTAAGGTATACAATGTTGTACACACAAAGCATGCCCTTTGCAATATTTCTCACACCCAGACATCTGCTCTCTCTAACGAAAGCCACGCCGCCACAACAACACCTGGTGGATTCGTAGAAAAATAACCCGCATATGCCTAGGTCAGAGGTGGGATGGAGGAAGCGTGTGCATCCACTATACAGTTTCCATGCTTGCGACATAACCTTTCGAGAATGCTGGCGGGGTCCTCGCCCTCATCAGCCATTCACAGCACAAGAATGACGACAGCTCTCGCTACATATATGAATGACTGCCATTCACGTGTATAATAACTGCGGAGAATTAAGAATGAAGGAGCCGGAAAACTATTGTTTCCTTGCTTCATGAATAAAACGTGAAAAAAAAAACAAAACCAAAAAAAAAACCGCAGAAAACCCGGTAATCCTTTCAGCCCAAACACCATAAAAAAATACATCAGTACTTGTGAGCTTAAATGCAGAAAATAAAGTAATTTGCTTCGCTCCCACCCTAACAGCTGTTATTCGTATTTATAGACTCCAAGTGACATTAAAACATCTGGTTGGCATAATTACTATTAATCACCAAGTTAGAAGGTATGAGCGGAATCGGCAAAACAAAGATATTTCATCTGGTTTTTGCAAAACTCTCATCAATCTGATCCAGCCCAGCTTTCTAGGCAAACTAGAAAATTCCTGGCGCGAGCGCAGATTGGTGGTTAGTTGAGAAGTCACTAGAAACATACGCTTACCTCGAGCTTGATCTTATGATCTCCGAAGCAGAGGTGCTGAAGGTAGGCGGCTGCATTGGCCTGCACAGATGGGAAGTGATGCTGCAGCATGTGAATGACCTCCGGCAGTTCTGGATCACGCCAAGCAAACTCTCTAGAAAGCAGAGAGAAATAAATAAGCCCATTTAACTTCACAGCAATGCTGGCAAGCGCTCAAAAACCATAGGGTTTTATGGGACAGTGAAACAATGCTGCTGCAGAACCTCTTTGTAGCATTTCCGTAAGCGGCATCTTCTAAAAGGTGATTTTAAATCAAGAGAAACGCAAATTTGAATTTATACGTGTAACTCGCTCAACTCCGCGGTTAATCGGATCCGGCTTTTCCAGCCGTCAAGAGGTTTCCTAAACGAACCTAATATCATGAAAGCAAATAAAATATATGGTATACAGATCTGGAGCTTTCCCCGTAATAAAGTACCGTTTCAGAATTTGAAAAGACGAATAGAGCGTGCGGCCGAGGTAATTTCTCAGCAGGTAATGAGTTACAAGGTGCCGGGCGACGCATATTAAATCATACGGCACTTCTGACATCACGTAATATTAAACAGCGAAAATAAATTGCCTTCCTGCAGAAAAATACGACGTTCTGCCGGCTGGCTTTCTAGAAGTTTCAGTCGTGACATTTATAAAATTCAAATGTGTTAATCATGGTGTATCGCCCTGTTCCATAAAAAACAGCCATGAAAGGCGGATTTTAGATTTAGAGGACCGCTCAGAAACGTGGTGTAATTGGCTGGAATAATAATAAATAAATAAATAATTAATTAAATTAGAGCTGCAGAAAATTTCCAAACATGATCCATATTAAGATCTGGACATTCCTGAGCTCCGAAAACGAGCATTAAGAAAGGGTTAATGTAATTTAGTGTTATAACTGATTAATATATATATATATATTTGTATTATAATGAAGGAAGTTACAAGTTCTGAGAAATAAGAAATGTCTGACGCCGGGCCGCAGGCGGACGGTATGCGAGATGCCTTTTGATTATATATCCCCAGCTACGGCTTTGCTTGAAGGTCAGTCATTTCTGGAAAACTATTTTGGAGAAGTGAACTTTTCAAAGTAATCGTTTTATGTTTATCCGAGACATTTCTACAAATTGGCCCAGAGCGCCCCAGCACCTTAGATTGAGATAAAACCCCCGAAAAAGGGGTCGCGATGCCAGCAGGAAAGCAAACATTACGGAGAACGGTTACAGTGGAAAAGTCTTTTCAAAATCCAGAAGGACACTCCGGGAAAACGGAACTCTTTGGGGACAAAGCGTTAAATGAACGATTACAGCATGGTTTATATACATGCTGTGTCCAGGGAGGCAAGAGGCATGGCCATTCAGTCACTTTACCCCACGAGCCCCCGGATGACGTTTTAAAGCCGAGAGACGTGGGAGCTGCAACACTCATTGCACAGCTCCTCGGGGAGAGCAGAGGATCACACAAAAGTGTGATAGCAGGTCAGCTACTTGACACAACAAGGCAGTGTCTGAAAAATTTGGACTATCCTGTGTAAACCGGGAATGATGGGAGGTGTGCGAATGTATGCGCGGGCGCGTGTATGTGAATGTATGCGCGGGCGCGTGTATGTGAATGTATGCGTGCGCGTGAACATATGCGTGCATATATATATATATATTACACATACACCCACCCCGTACAGGAGGAAAGGGCCTAGTCTGAAAGTCCTGGGAAAAGATGAAAACTTAATATAAAGGCTATTTTTAAGATACAGATTTGCACACTAGGTAAACATACTCTATTGCAATCAGTTAATAGACATATTATACTTGGTTGGTAAACATAACAAGTGAAACCATTAAAACTATTTTATATCCTAAACAGAAAAAGTTTAATTGATCTGCAAATGAGTAAAAAATGTAAAGTCTTCTAACTTCATAATGTAAAGGCCTCGTCCGTCACAATGGGAAAACTCAAAGATTTTGGTTTTAAACCCATTTTCAGTATCAGTGGGATTCCGTAAATTTAATCCACATTCCCATTAATCGCAGATTAAACACTTTTGCGGCAGCGAGTTCCTTACGAGCAGATACCGTGGCTGCTTCAAGCCGCAAATGACTCCTTTAATGTACAAAAGCGATGGATTTAGGCAACTTTTTAGATGTTACATCAAAAGGAACATTTTTAAAACGTACGGAGTTAAATTTGACAGATTACAGCTGGCTCTTTTGAATGTGTGTTTAAAGCGGCTGCAGCATGCGCGGCCCCGGGGGCCGAAGGCGAAACATTTTCTTCGGTTCCAACAAATAAGGGGAATTTGTATGACGCTGTCCGGTGACAATCCGACTGCTGGAGGCGATTTCCTCACGATTATTGTGTCACTTGTAACCCAGCACGCTTTACAAAGGACTATAATAGGCAAATGATTCTAATGGAAGGTCACAAAGGATGGTTTTTAAGTGGAATCCAATCAGTTTAGTGGCCTCATTTTGGTCTTTAAGCAATGGTTTGTTGACTGTTCAATAGAACTGAAATAATATCTCCGATTATACGGCCATAAATTTACATGGAGACATAGAAAACCATGTGGCCTGCCATGCACTGCCACACAACACAGCTTAAAGGAGACATAATGACTAAATCGATACACGGGGACGCTCTGCCTTTATACATTTTTATAAAAATTAAATAAAAAGCCAGGCCTTACCGGAATTTTTAATAAGCAGCCAGCGTTGCCCTTAACAGCCCGCCAGGTTCTGCCAATTCTTTTGGATTTTCATGTCATAGCATGGCACAAGCACGGATTTCCATCGCTTTGGCAGAAATTATAGAATTCTAAGTAGAATTCTTCAGCAGCCTAGCTGTCCATTGACACAGACAGGTGCTGACAAGGTCCAATCCTAGGGGTGTGCAGCCCAACAATAGGGGGGGTTACCCCTTAATATCATAGCGAGCAAACGAACACGAATACTACTAAAATCACACAAGCAAGCTGCAGCTAAAAGAACCAGAAATGGGTTTCCATAAATTTTCATTTTGCTACAAATACGTCATGATTTTACGTCTCTTTCAAATAAATGTTACTTTTAGTAATAAAGAAAAAGTGTATCAGCCAACACTGAAATGTCCCCAGGCTGTGACGACTCGGGATCCGGACTGCGTTCAAATGGATATCCAGGTCTGTACCGCAGACAGGGAGCGTTAACGCTACATATACCCAGCAGTTTAATGGTTCTTTTGGGTTATCTGCATGCAGTACTTGCCTTGGGTCCTTCTGGATGCTGTCAATGGATGGAGACCTCGTCGCCCCGTCATCGGCCGCTGCTGCGTGGGGCATTCTGCCGTAGTTGGGTTCTGCGCGTCGGTATGGGACCGGTCTGTACGTCTCTGCGTAGGTAGCTGCGGTGTTGAGAACAGAATTATTTCTTTGGAGGCTACCAGTCCCTAGCAAAATAAAACAATATCGAGGATGCCAACAGTAATTTGGGCACCTATGGTGAATTCCAGAAAACATTCTGATATTCTTTATATTAACTAATTAAATGCTAAACGCGTGAAACTGCAAGGCCCTTTCATGGCACTGATGACTCCTCGGATCGAGAATGATTAATAATAATCAGAAAAAATAAATATTGCTCACAATATTACAACACTTGGGGATGTAATGGAATGAAAATGTGATGGACAAGTTGATGCAGGTAGGAGTTTAAAGGATAAACACAAAAATGATGTGGCAAATACAATCTCCGGCACCAGAACCGCATTAAAAGATCCGCTAAAACGTCTGATTTGGGCCAACAGTTGGATTAAAATTCATAGGTAAATTCACAAGAAAAGCGTTGGGTGTGCCTTTGGTGAATGTCCAAGCAGGAAAATATAAGTCTAAATGACTTAAAAGTTGAACATTAAGTAAAGATAACCCACACGATTAATGGTTTTTAGCGCTTGATTCAATTAGTTTTGTCTCGGAAACGTCTCTCCTATTCTCCTCTATCATCTACTTTACTTTTTCAATATGTCCTCCATGTTGTACCCGTAACTGTATGAGAACGGACGCCTTTCTCTACGTTAAACAGAATGATTCAGAACGCTGCGCGGAATGTAATGGTCTTGCATTAGAAACCAGTTAATAAAGGGAACCGTATTCACGATAGCCATCATGGAGCATATTTGATTTTTGGGGGTAAAGGGCGAAATGGTGAATGTCGTGAGACTCCATGCAGTGCTGCTGCCGGCTGAGCGTTCTGTGAGTTGGAGTTCAGCGCAGCTACTGGCCGAGGCGTGTTTGCAGGATCCAGCATTGTCTGAAAATCAGCGGGATGTGGATGCTGAAAGCGTAAAAAATGGCTTAGAACGCAGCGTAATAATTACACATTGATTATGTCCCCAGATTGAGTCGTGTAGTGAGAACAAATCTATGACAGAAGATATGTTCGGCGCGGTGTATTTCGGTAGCAGGGTCACGCAGTTCAGCGCGTTACAAAAGAAACATCGCATGCTTTTATTTATTTATTTTTTTAAAAATGTTATTGATTTCTTTTGAGCGCTCCAGGGGGCCGGTGCTGCGCTGGCTACAAAACACCGCTTTCCCATGAAAATGTCTGTACTAATCTGTTTGCCCATTCATGTTACACGCTCCATGTCTCTGTCCCGGTATCTATGCGCGTGTTACACGCTTCATGTCTCTGTCCCGATGTCTATGCGCGTGTTACACGCTCCATGTCTCTGTCCCGATGTCTATGCGCGTGTTACACGCTCCATGTCTCTGTCCCGGTATCTATGCGCGTGTTACACGCTCCATGTCTCTGTCCCGGTATCCATGCGCGTGTTACACGCTTCATGTCTCTGTCCCGGTATCTATGCGAGTGCTACACGCTTCATGTCTCTGTCCCGGTATCTATGCGAGTGCTACACGCTTCATGTCTCTGTCCCGGTCTCTATGTGCGTGTTACACGCTTCATATCTCTGTCCCGGTATCTACGCACGTGTTACACGCTTCATGTCTCTGTCCTGGTCTCTATGTGCGTGTTACACGCTTCATGTCTCTGTCCCGGTATCTATGTGTGTGTTACACACTCCATGTCTCTGTCCCGGTCTCTATGTGCGTGTTACGCGCTCCATGTCTCTGTCCCGGTCTCTATGTGCGTGTTACATGCTTCGTGTCTCTGTCCCGGTATCTTTGCCCTTGCGTGTTACATGCTTCGTGTCTTTGCAGGGAGTCTGCAGCTTTGGGGTGTAAATCAGAAATGGCAGTTTGCAGTAATTCCCAAAACTTCTTTGTTAAACAAAACGTTTTTCTTACAACTCGTTTTCTCCGTGGAACTCGTGCTGTTCCCACGCTGCTGGATTTAACGCTTTTGTACCTAAACGCAGTCATTTTATGTGACCAAAGGCAGATTAAACCAAAATGACAGATACTTTAAGGTTTAGTTGCTCAAAATACTAGAGAAGCTCAGTAGATATTTTATCGAAGTAGGACAGCATGTTTAAAGCTATAACGGTGTTAACTGTAAATTATTTCAGGGAATGTAATAAATACAATGTATTAAACTTGTCATTGATGGAAATAAAGAGGGTGCTCACAGGAGTATAATTACAGTCGCTGCTGTCAGGCAATCACACCTAATGGATGTTTAATAGGGGAGCTGATTTGCATGGGGTCAGCCAGGTTAATGGAAGGGCCGTCTCGGACACCACTGAAGAGACTGGCGGGGTTGCCAATATGAGACATTTAAATAGTGTGGGCAAGAAGACCGCGGTCAAGGATCAGCACACACGAGAGCGGATAAACCTTTTAATGGGCATGTCAAATGCAAGCAATTGTACAAGAACTCCACATTTTACTTCGAAAAAAAGCTAAGTGTGACTTTCCCGCTATAAGAAACCTCAAAAGGTTGTATATATTATATATATATATATATATATATATATATATATATCTGACAAAAATATAAATAATAATTATAATACAAAACTCTTAAAGCTTTAAACACTGGAGAGATCTGATAAAGTATGAGCGCCTGGAACAGGTGTTAGTAAATACCCGCTGAATGAAGAACCTTTAGTGAATAATGCTGTTAGACTTGTCTCCTGTCATTTTTATAACATAATAAGTTGATAAGTTAATAAAGCTTTCAGAGATTTTAACCCCAGAGATTTATTAACAGCCAGGACTTTTGTATTTAATTTCCAAATTCACCCCCCCCCCTTCCCCCAGCTGCGCGCAGGAATTTGCCGCAATCATTCCGGAGTTTAGCAGAACCCCGTAGAACCGAACGGTTCTTTAAAAACCCGAGCCTACGACAGAGCAGTTTGTCAGGAGCGCGTTGCTTTCACATCCATCAAACCATTACTCTAAATCATTTACCACGGGGCCCTCGTTTAATCAGTGCCGGTTGATTTACCGGTCCCATGATAATGGTTTGATACGGAAGGTCCAGTGCAGGAGACTTTTGTGCAGCGTGGCATCTTCACACTCAATATATTATATATTGCAAATTGCTTGTGTTACAGCTCGGCCCCACGGCATCAAAGTGTCAGACGCTGCGCACGCACGGAGGTTTATGGCAACTAAACAAACTCATAGGGCAGCGATTAATTTACTTCCACAATCGGGCTGCATGTAACCTCGGCCTTCGGGAGAAACAGAGTCACTTTTTTCCCCCATAATAATTTTCAATTTACATATTGATTTAAGTGCTTCAACCACGCAGACGACCCAAGTTACTTTAAATCAGTATCTGATACTTCATCGGTGGTTCAAGAAGATCCATGAGAACTTATTGGATTTAAGTAAATTTCTCTCCACATAGCAGCCTGGTTGAGGAGATCAACCTCTGTAACCGGCCCATTGACGAACACGACACCGGGGAGCTTGATCACCCAAAAGCGCCATCTGCCCCCCTCCGCTAGTTGGCCGAGGGCAGAATACATCACTGTACCCCACCTATCCTACTCAGGTCATCCAGACGTCACCTTGGTACTTTCGATGGTCAGCACTGATACTGCCTGGCTGTGCGGTTCCTTTTTCCTATTGATAACTTTTGATTTGCTGCACAGTAAGCTAAACATAACAGATTATTTTAACCCCTTAAAGGACAATGGGCGGTCCCTAAACCCATTGAAAACAATGCATTTTGAGCCCGTAGGGGATAATATTGACACATTTTTAGTTAAATGGCTTGTATGGTGAACAGCACAGCTTAGGAAATAAATCCCAGGCAAAAAACAAGCATACCCACCTGACCCTGTGCGATAAATGGCGGTCTGCGAGCCCTGCCGTAGCTCAACCGCTCCGTGGTTAGCATTGCGGTAGACGGGGCTGTAATACGTTCTGCCCTCGTAGATGGGGGTGATCTGCAGGTCAGGTGATACCGCAGAACGCGGGTCCTGTCCCAGCTGACTATGCTGACTCGCGTACGAGCTCCTCAAGCCTAAAAAAATAAAATCAGAAAAAAATTAAATACATCAGTGAGATCATTTATTTCCTTTAAGAATCCCTGTGTGCCGTGCGGGGTAGCAGGGATTGAAGGCGTTGCAGCTCATACGTGCAGGGAACCTGCCAGATGCATATATTTATATATATTGATTTTCTTACACCGAGCTCATGTGAGATTCAATAACAATTATAAATTATGATCCCCCAGTTGCTTGTTTTCCTGTAACAGTATAGGACAGGCTCAATCCAGTAAGGGATATCAACCTAGACAGCACCCTAGGGAGGGCATTCAGTGGAAAATGTAGAAAAAGGAGACAAAGGGCATTTTTCTAAAAAATATGCATCATACATAGAAGTACGCGCCTTCTGCTATATTTAAAAAAAAAAAAATTCAAACACCTCCAAAGTATTATCACGGATCAGGGCTTTGGCAGGGGACTGTAACATTTTATCCGAGTTCACTACGCATTATGATTGGCCAACCTCACTGAGCTTTTCCTGCAAGAAGGGGCGAGCTGACCCCATATAATGCACAGATAATGCGCATGGATTTATGAAATGGTGTCTGACATACACGGGTACTTCTCTTGGCAGACTTTTACCTCTTGTGGGGGAGTGGTTACACAGTGGGGTGGAGCTAGGCCCAGCGCAGCTTTGGAGGCAGGGAATGTGGGCAAGAGTGGGTGTGGTCACATGCCACACCCCTGCCTGAAGAATGAAAAAAATGACCCGGAGGCCTGGGGAAGCAGTGCTTCTTTTGGAGGCTCTGGGTCACTCCCAAAGTCCCTCGGTATTTCACTTTCCATTACACAGAGCCAGCAGAGTCCTTATCGCACGACACACCCAACGGGGTCACTTGCGACTAACGATTTTTAATTATTAAGTAATGCTATTCTCAGGCGTCTAATGTCAATTGATTAAGGAAAGCGCAGACTGCAGCAAAAACAGTGTAAGCGCGAGCTGCTTAAACAGCAGTTTCCTTATTAGTTACTAATAAAAAATCCAAATAACTTTTTTTCAACAAACAAAAGCCTTGCATTTGCATTTTAAAAGCTTTGCGTACTTTTGGCTGGACGAATTAAGAGTTTTATAAAACTATACTAAGAGGACATACATAAGAGCTTTGGTGGGTATTTACTATGTTTAGATCCACGCTAGAGACACATACTTGTTTTTCTATACACACCCGGTCATTACAGTCAACAAACTATTTTCTCAACAGAGAATCCAATTTATCTAAAAGCAATCACATGAAAAATAAAATAGCTAGCTGGAATAAAGCAATTTATTGTCGATAATTGCCATTCCCACCTGGCCTAATTTTTCCGATCTGCATTTCCGGATAATTGTTTCTAGAATAATGTGCTACAGTTTGGAAATACTGTACATTCTTGCCCCAAGGCAGAATAACAGAGGGTCTGTCATAATACAGAATTAGCTATTAAAAGAACATGAGCCCGTGTAATAGCCTGTTTAATTTCCTATGATAAAGCTGAGTAGCCATTGAATCCTTCACAATTTAATTGAGATCCAGTGATGGGTGAAGTGAAACGTTGATAGATCATAAAAGCAGATTCACGATTTTCCAGGACATGTATACTTTCTATATATTGACGACCAGCGGTATGGGAGGATGGATAACTGAACAATTCCATTCCATGAGTTTATACATCCCACACACGGCACAGGGCAGATCCACAATTTAGTAATGTGGATCCTCTTCCTAGAAGTGGGCGTCCAGCCAAGATGATGGTAATAGAGCGCTTCGACTAGACATACCTTCTTATTTAAAAACCTCGCTGTAAGGAGTCATCCCTACAGATCATATACACTAGTTTCCTTTTTTATGGCTACGCAGGAACCGACAACCGAATAGCTTTTTAAAACGAAGATTAGAAGCAGCTGTAGATACGGAATAGGAAGTTTTATCGCGTTGGGCCAACGGGATTGAAAAGAATGGCACAGGTGGACAGGACAAATGGATTTAAACACATTGGTCCCAGATGTTTGCTTTTCGAAGCCCCCACATGCAAGCTGGCTCTCCTAAGAAGAATCATCACTTTGCATAAAGAGAATGCAACCAACTTTCAACTGGAACTCTGCTACCAAAAATGTATAGGTCAATCATTGATAACAATGGTATCTGATAAACCTAGTTGTTCCATATTCTAGCAAAAGTACAACCTGACTTAACAACGTATGCTTGTACTGACCTGTGAGGCTGTCAGGCCTGGGTGGAACCATTCTTTCATAAACATCGTAAGGTTGCTGACCGTATGGGTCAATGTCATGCAAGTTCCTCTGTAATGTCCCGAGATGTTGTGGAACAGCTGTCATGCCAGCCCGCTTTGGAGAAGAGGTGGAGCTCATAGGCGGTTGCGAGGAAGAACTAATTCTGTTTTGCCCATCAGATAAGTTTAGAGGTGAGCCAACACGGCCGGAGGTTCCTAAGGTTTGGTAAGATGAAGTCATGCTGCTTGGGTTGGAGTTTTGTCGAGAAGCTATGGAACCCATTCTTCTCACCGATGTTGGTGAAGTAGACCTGCGCATGGTGTACGGAGAAGCTGCTCTCTGAGAAGGCAATGTAGTAGAAGAGTACGAGGTTGAAGTGGGAAGCAGCCGTGGGTCTGTAACAGATGGGGAGCCATACCCACTTCCATGAGAAGTTCTCAGTGATCCTCTAGATGGAGAAACTCCAGATCCAATGACATAAGATGGTGACTGGGATCTGGATGGAACAGAGCTGACACGCCTCACAGCTCGGTTAGCTGCCATACTGTTCTGCGGCTGCATTAAAAAATGTATTATACATTAATAATTTAAACTACAGATTAAACAGTAATTACAATAAGGGGTACACATCTAGTATTCTGTTTTGACGCATTACCCACGGTTCATTTGCCAAGCTGTATCTTAAAACCACTAACTGGCTTTTGCTTTGATTGATGAACCTATTTTCTCCGATCCTGACAGACTAATCGTTTTTTGTAAGTTTTCATGTAAATATAGGCGCTTAACTATAACTTATGACATGTCAAAGACAGATGTGTCATAACACAGCATTTACAAGCATTTTATAACACATATACTACTGCATTAACCTGACAAAATGACTCCGTCCCACCTCTTCCTGGGAGTGGTGCTGGGATCTTAAGGGCCCGAACATAAAATAAGACTTAGGCATTTTATTTTTATCACAATAGATTGATTTAACACAACAGATACTAAGGAATGTAGAATATGTATTTGATCATGTTACAGTGTTGTAACATTGACATGTATTTGTGTCTTAAATCATCAATGCCCGTGCTTTTACGCTCATGGAACCTCATTATCTTTTATCCTGGTATTTGGTTTGAACCCTTTACTAGGAGTAGTCTTTGATTTTGTGTAGACGAAGACATTGTTCCCAGTTCTATACTGAACACCTATGCTGAACGTCCACCTTGCTTGGCAAATCAATAGGTATAGAAACATGTATGTGTTACGCCGACCATGTAGAAAGAGAACGCTCTTGCTGCAATGGTCTATTTACACGTAGGTGTAAAGTGAGCGGTCAGAACAGGCAACCTACTTGACCAAAGGTTTGTCCTTCTGCCCTCGAGCTCCTCAGCACGTGGTTACTATTGGGTCCCATGAAGGAATGATGCTGTCTTATTTCGGACTTCCCTACAGTGTGATTGTGGAAACTACTTGCTTCTTGGTATCCGCTGTCAGAGTACGAATTCATCTGCGTTGAACTCCTCGAGTTTCCGAGGGATCCTAACAAGACCCAAGAAAGCCACAAGAAGATTAGTTTTATGATGAGGGAAGTAAAGCGTACAAAATGTTTTTTTTTTTTTTTTTATTAAAGTTGTAAGTGAAAGCAAACAGAGGACAGACCCTCACTTTCATGAAGCGACGTCTGCTCTGGGGAATACATGGCAACTGGTTCTGGCTCAGATCTTATGAGGAAGTGATTGGGATTTGTTGAGTCTGACAGCCTCTGCTTGGTTGGACCTCCACTTGGCACATCTGTGAATAAAATATATCATCTGTCTGTAACTAAAACCAATAGAAACGAGGATATACCTATTAGAAACATTTCAAATCTGTGGAATAAGCTATATTTTATCACGTCAGTGACGTCACCAGAGACTGATAAATACTCTCTTCAACATAACCAAAACATGTCAAATCCACGGCACTCGGATACGCTTGATATTACAATTGTTTTTTTACTGCCCTCTTTTTTTTTTTTTTTAAGCATACACAAAGACATTTCCTGCACTCTTGCTTATAAAAGCACTTCCTGTACAAGCAGATGCTGCAACAGGAAGTGATACGGTACAAACAACAACTGCTTCCCCCATGCTACAGAAAAATAAGCATGTACCATTTAATAGTTTTTTTTTTTTCTTTGGGAAAGAGATAAATATACAATTCATCCAACACACATTATCAGCAATGTTCAAGAAAAGTAAAAAATAAAAAAGTGAATTGAGGACAACGATTTGCATGTTTTACAACAATTCTTCTTATGCGTTGGGCCAAAAGATGCTTTGAAGTGTGTATGCAGAAAGATGATTATAAACATCACTCAAATTCTGAAAGTTGAATTGCTGCTGAAATGATTGTAAATTGGAAACAGGCAAGCTGTGAAGGCTCAAAAAATATAACTGATGGGGGCTCGACGATCTCCGCTGGATCATTTCTTTAAATGAACTCATTCTGCGGAATGCCAAGAACCCATTCGGATGATTTAATTTTAGGTCTGCTGCTTGATGGCTTGAAGTGCTATGCAAATATTTTAGGCAGATGAAGGTGTTAGGGTTGCTGATACAGTCCTGATGACTGCGTAGAATAACCTTATGGAGAGACCCTGCTAAAAAAATCAGGAAGCACTTCAGGGGAAGAAAATTATTTCTAAAGAAAGGTCTACAGAAACACAAAATGGATAATAAATATTACTTGCAACTGCTAAAATAATTTGTGCCCAGCACTGCTACGGGATGAGGTCAGGAGAAAGACAACATCCAATACAATAACCGATGCATTTCGCCAAAACCAGACGGCTGTGCTCAGGAGCTGAATGTAGAACGGTGGGAGTCTAAGAAAAAAAATAGGCTAACTGCAAGTACTTAAATGCTGAAATACCACGCTGAAAGGAATTTGTTGGTTTCGTTATTATATTATTTTCTGGATATGTTAAAACATAAGAATGATCTATTCCCAAGCATCTTAGGAAAGTTGCATTGAGGTCAATGGGTAGAGACGAGTTTTAGATATTACATACAATTCTATACAAAAAGACGCTAAGATCCGGGTAATGCATCTTTTACAGCAACGCAGTACGACGAGACTTGACTTCTTCCTAATAAAACTAATGCAAGGACACCAGGACAATCGTAAAAGAAAAACATGAATATATTACAACTTTATCTAGCAGAATATTAAAGCTCTTTAAAATGAATAAAAAACATATGTAAATGAATGAGTATGTGGTAAGGCATTAGTGAAAGAGAATGCAGCTGTTGTAACTTGCCTAAGAGTCTGGCAGGGGTTTGGACCTACATGTGGAAGGTTATAACGGAGGATGGACACTAGCCAAGAGGCAGTAGGGTATTGGAATACATGCCAATATTACAGCTGAAAATGCAGGTGCAGGATAATGAAATGCAGTAACGCAAGTAAAGCCAGTACAGCCGAGCATTAATCGCTCTCTATAAAGGAGCGCTATGTATGTCTCATTGTCTATGGCTGGCGTCTCCAAGCACCAAAATCAATGATTTTAGCACTGGGACAGGCAGCAGGGAGCCAAACTCCCACGGAGCTTGCTCAACATCCTACAGAAAACGTGTGCCAGCGAGTGGCTAGGAATAATTCGAGTTATATTTCCGCTCCAGCTGGAGAGCTACTTGTTGATAACCCTAATAAATGTATCCATGCTATACTTTGATACTGTATGATACTGTCTATTATTATTTCACCTATGCAGCATTTGCTGAGCAGGGAAAGTGCGAGTGTTTGGATACACTTTTAGACTCAGAAGGAAGAAGAAGCCTGGCATTGAGATGCGGTCTTGTGAGAACGCTGCGGTCTCTCCACCTGGCAGGCAGAGAAAACTGCAATCAAATGACTTCATAGCTTCATTCTGGCAATCAATATATGAATAATCAGCACTCAGGGAGCTGGAAATAGCAGCACAAATACACTAATTACATACATTTAAATGAGCCCAATGTGACGGACGTGAGTAACATTCACATATAGAGATGATACAATTAATATGAAGCATTAAAAGCCACCTAGCCCATAAACCATATGCATACATGACAACAGTCTGTGTGTGAAGGTAAATAATTCTGTACAATGTAACGCCTTGCAGTAATCTGGGACATGGCGCAGGCCTACATAGTTGGTCTTTATATTGCAGGTGCATGAAAAAATACTGCAGTCCAACATTGTTTTTTGTTTTGTTTTTATTGCTGTTTAAGTGGCTTTGTAGGTTAAATGGCCATAAAATAAGCAAAGATGGGCAGAACGTGCTTAAAAGACTAGCCAGGTGAGCAGAGGTACCATGAAGCCACATCGAGGGTTCCCGTAAAATAAAAATGGGGGTTTTGGCGCATACTGAACCTATCTTAAGGGAAATCTAGCCCTAACTGTTGGACCTAGGGTAGAAAAGCAGGAACAGCGTGGTTTTTTTCAGGGGGAAAAAAAAGAAAGATTGCTGCATTGGTGCTAGGCATTGTGGGAAATGTAGTCTTACAGCTTACAATAGCAACAATTAGAGCCCTAGCCTAGAACAAACTTCGAGAAGAAGCCCGCTGTTAAGCTAACACTTATTAATTGAAAACATTTAGATGTTGCAAACACAGGAAAGCCACCGGAGACCATCATCCAGGCCTTTGTACTAATGAACGGACAGTTTAACAGCAGAGTACTTATTGGAAATATATTTCCATTGTGTACAAAAGGCCGTGGCGGTGAAGTTAAATCCGTTTAACGTGATGATAATAAAAATGAAAAACCTCTCTGAGAAAATGAACAGCTTCAGGTTTTATATTGAGGTTAAAGATCAGGCTGCCGCTAAAGAAGCTCATTAATTCTAACTTAACACATTATTACACAGTAAGCAGCAGCAGCACAAGAGATGGCAGGCTACTCAGAATTATCGGGGCTTACGATGAAAATGATACGGTAACATTAGGTAACGTTTAATACTTTAACCTACACTAATGCCGCTGGAATTACAGGACTGTTACAGAGTATGTCCGGCTGTCAGAGCGGTGACACTACATGGCCAGTCCCTGCAAAAAGGAAGATCCATGCACTGCGCTGCCGAAGCCGACAGTAAATGTATAAAACAAATATAATGATTGTGTGATGCTTTTAAAAACACCAGGGAGTACAATACACCCCATGCCTGCTTGCCGGTATATAATCTACCGCTTAAGCACTTAGGATTCACATTATCTTTTCACTTATACCGTAGCTAACAGCCTCCTAAGCACAATGCAAAGAAGAAATTGCATCAACTATAAAATGCATCCATGACACTTTTATAAATCATTTAATGCGACGCCAAGTTACAAAAGATATATATATATATTATATATATCAGGGCACCAAATTTTTAGATTTAAAAACTATACTCTCAGATAATTATATAATAATAGAGCCACACGGTGAATCAAATGAGGCCGTCGCTGCTGTGAGCAAATCCGCACTTTAACATTTCACCAGCCAGGAATCAGACTGAATACAAATTTTTTGGTATGCTTCTAAATGATATATGGGCGCATACCACCAAATAGTAGCTAAAATACTCACAAATCCAGTGATCAGAGTTACTATTAATAAACCGTAATTATAACTTTAAGGAGATTTCTTATAGATCATGAAATAGATTTTTTTTTCTCCATTCATTTTGTTGTTAAATTCCGCAGGCATAAAAGTACTGCAGAAACCATTATTGTCGTGCTGAGCCCCGATGTTTTACTCCGTATCATAAAAGAAAACCAAAGCATGTCCAGACATTGTGCATTTGAAAGCTCATACCTGCAGATCTCCAGGGAAATGACTTTTCAGTGGAGCTGTAAAGGAAAGAAAAAAAAAAAAAAGTGTCAGTGGCAGAATAAAGATGAAAAGAAAAAAAACAACTTTTTGCATTGCAGTTAATTTACAGGAATTTTAAGAGGGACGTGGGAGGAATTATACACATAAAACATAATGTAAGATATTTGTACTCCATGGTTTTATATTTTGAGTAGTGAAAATAAAACGTAGAAAAAATGTAAAATAAAAATATATATAAAATAGCCTCATAATGTATCTTTTGACAGGGGGGGTTGATTACATCTTGAATTGTAGATGTTGAAACAACATTGCAGGGCGCTATTAAACCTCGCAGCCTGGTAAATTTTGGGTGGGGGAGTTTAACATTTCTAATCTGCCTATAAAAATTCCGGTGGCTAGGTTACTTCCTCGAGCAGATTACACATTAGCCAAGCACACAATACAATACTACACAACAGCGCAGCGGGTCTGCCAAGCACACAATACTACACAACAGCGCGGCGGGTCCGCCAAGCACACAATACTACACAACAGCGCGGCGGGTCCGCCAAGCACACAATACTACACAACAGCGCGGCGGGTCCGCCAAGCACACAATACTACACAACAGCGCGGCGGGTCCGCCAAGCATACAATACTACACAACAGCGCGGCGGGTCCGCCAAGCACACAATACTACACAACAGCGCGGCGGGTCCGCCAAGCACACAATACTACACAACAGCGCGGCGGGTCCGCCAAGCACACAATACTACACAACACCTTTATCATTAAATACAAAAATTTTAAATATATTCCCCCATGACACAGGACAAAAATAAAAGAAACCCGTGACCACTGCTCCATTGTTCTTTTTTTTTCCTGTGTCGTGGAGGAATATATTTTTTTGTATTTAGTAATAGCCCTCCTCATCTGTTTCTGTAAGTAAAATTGTTCTGTTATACACTACTTGTTATGTCTTGTCTACCCATTATACAGCGCTACAGAATATGATGGCGCCATATAAAATAAATAGTAATAAAGGTGTAGTTTTACTGCCTTTTATTGTTTTATGCCACTTATAACGTTCTATTTGGTTATCATAATCATTCTATTCAGAGCAGTGGCGTCGGCAGGGGGGGGCCAGAGGGGGCCATGGCCCCCCCTACATCATGTTGTGCCCCCCGGTGTGCCCCCCCAATTGAAACGCCGGCTTTTTTTTTTTTTTTTTTAATAGACCCGGAGGAGAGAGTGAGAGGCGCCGAGCGGTTGCTGAGGAATAAGTTCTCAGCAACCGTTCGGCGCCTCTCACTCTTCTCCGCGACCGCGAGGCCTCTTCCTGGTTCGCAGTGCCGGCATTTCAAGCCGAGCGCCGGTATATGTCGTCATATCCGGCGCCCAGCAGTGAAGCCGGCAGAACCAGGGATACAGAGACCTCGCGATCTCACCGCTGGACAAGCCCAAGGTAAGTGAACTTCAAAGGGGGGGTTAGAAAGTTAGGAGGGGGTTAGAGAGAAGAGGTAGATAGGAAGTGAGAAGGGGTAGATAAGGATAGATTGGGAGGGAGAGGGGGTAGATTGGGAGGGAGATGGGGGTGGATGGGATACATTGGGAGGGAGAGGGGATAGTTAGGATTGATTGGGAGGGAGAGGGGGTAGATAGGATTGATTGGGAGGGAGAGGGGGTAGATAGGATAGATTGGGAGGGAGAGGGGGGTACATAGGATAGATTGGGAGGGAGAGGGGGGTATATAGGATAGATTGGGAGGCAGATGTGGTAGATAGAGAGGCAGATGTGGTAGATAGGGAGGGAGATGTGGTAGATAGGATAGATTGGGAGGGAGAGGGGGTAGATAGGATAGATTGGGAGGGAGAGGTCTTTATGGGACAAAAACGGCGTACGTTCAGCTGTTTGGGGACAAAGTTGACATAATGTGTAACTTAGGTGCTGGTCAGGTTCTATATGGGCAGTGTGGACACCAGGGCTGGCTTTGGGGTGTGTGACCAGTGATCTATGCCTGTAATTTAGGGGGGTTTATCTATACCTTTAATGCAGAGTTTATATGTAATTTCCAATTGATTTATATCTGCAAAGCTGGGTTTTGTGTCATTCTGTTCATCTGTATCGGCTATATTTCCATACATTATTAATGTTTACCTGCAAATATAGGATTTGCATGTCTTATTCAGTTGATCAATACCTGGAGTGCTGTTTCCATGTGTTGATTATTTGATCTAAACCTTCGGTGCTGAAGCAGGGGCTAATATTAAATAATGAAAAATAACTGTCACTTTAGCTGTTATTTTGAAATCATCTTTTAATCACAGTCTTTACTTCAAAGAGATAAGTGCATATTATGTAGTTAAAAATGCACGTCTAACGTGTGTGTGTGTGTATATATATATATATATATATATATATATATATATATATATATATATATATATATATATATATATAGTGTATATGTACCGTTTTATAATTGGCCCCCCTACTTTGGTCCCTGGCCCCCCATGTGCCCCCCCTAAATATGAAACCTGGAGACGCCACTGATTCAGAGAAAGAGCGCTTGAATCGTACTGTAATATGCGCTGAAAAGCTTTCCTTGTATGAACTTCTGCTCGAGAGGAGAAGAGCGAAAGGGGAAAAAGAAAATTGATTTTATTTCCACTTGTGTTTTCTTCCTTGCAGGGGGCACGGAGGGGAGGCAACCTAATTTACCGATAAAAGATTGCCTCTTGCATCTGTCATGTGGCAAAATCGCTTAGCTGTGCTTTATCCTAAATATCAGTATAAAAAGCAGCGCCATGTGGATTTACAACGGGTTCAGCTTTTAAGCATTGACTGAATTCCCACTTATAAAATAAAATTAGATAACAGATTGATGCAAGTTGCTTGTTTTGTAATCAAAAGTACAATTCTGCATCGCAGGTCAATATACGGCGTTCTGTAACATACGCTGTAATTGGCCCAAACTGCAAAATGTTTTTGGTTTTTTTTGCAATTAACCAAAACATGGACTTTTAAAGCCCTTTGAATAAGGAAATGCAAATAAGAAACATTAAAAACTATGCTGGAGGATCCGGTTTAATACAGCAGATTTTCTCATTGTACAACTCCATGGAATAGGATGGTGCTATCTGGTTTCAAATTGTTGTCTTGTCTTCCCATAGTACAGCGTTGCGGCATGTGATAGCGCTTTATCAAACAGGTCTGGTTAATGGTATATTATAGCCTCCTAAGAACTGAGTGTAACTTGCTAACGCAGTAGACATATATAAGCGATTTTGAAGCGAGCTGTGATCAAGGTAAACATTACATGAACAGACAGTAAAGTACATCTATTTTTGGGAGAAGAAACAAACATTGTCTGCTACAAGATCCTGGATAAACGACAGGAAGGAATCAGTTAATCATTGCTTTATAACGTATGAGGACGCCTGAACATGTCTAAAGCCTTGAAACACGGTGTCATTTAAGGTGCACTCAAGGCTTTACGGCCAGGATCCCCTCCCCACACATAGCCTTTTGTGTAAATTTAACCCTTGTAACTTTAACCTATCACGGTAAGCCTGGTGCACTTCGTAACCAGTCGGCAAACAAGGTGTGGAGCTTTTTCCTCTCCCAGCAGTTATTGCTCGCACCCTCGAGTAGAGTGTTTTCTTCAAGTAATTGCATGATTTTGACCACAGGAACCCCGTCAACTGCAAAACTAGCGTGGAGACGTAATACTTGCTCATTCATGCCCACGGTGTGGGGCTAACTAGACATTTAGGCAGAGTTAGCCCTCTGTGGGGTAGAAGGGAATGTGGGTGAGGAGTAGATGTTGCTAAACACTGCTTCCACTGAATGGAAAAAGAGAGGGGTCACTGAGACCCTGAGAACCGGCACTTCACCCAGAGACTCCAGGTCAAACCAGGAGAGTTCCCAGGTGCGCCGATACCACAACACAATCGATGAGTATTTCCTCAAACATTAAGTGTATTGTGACATAACTGCCGATAGAAATTCTCTTCTTCCTCTCTGGGCATCATGTAGCTTTTACTCATCATTTTTTGAAAATGTGTGACATCATAGGCCCACCTCTATCACTGAACTAAGATCTATGCACAAAGGGCCAAAATCCAGGCCCCGAGGGCTACCAACATGCCGGGACCTTCAGATATCCCAGCCTCTGAAAAGGCAACTCAATAAAAATGGTTGGAAGTCATTAAATTACTCACGTGTCCAGCACGGATATACAGACATCATGGTCAGTCTGTAGCTCTTTGGGGATTACTTACCTAGTGCTTCAGGCTTAAAGCAAAAATCTTAAAAACTACTATTGGTACTTCTGCATTAAAAAAAAAAAAAAATGTATTAAAAGTATAGCTTTATAAAAATAAATCTAAACCTCAAAAATCTGTCCGGGGAATTCTACAGCAATTCTACAGAACGTGGCCTAATCCCGATTACTGCCTCCTCGTTACGGAAACAAAGATGCTAACACCGTGACATTTCCATTAACACAATTCTTAGGCAGAACATGCAGGTCCAGATGGTGCTTTAATCAAACCATTTTCTGTTTACTAAAGGTTCTGCTGCAAACCCTGATAACACATGCTATGTACGTGCCCAGGGGACCAACAAAACCCAGAGGCAGATCACAGAAATAATAGTTTGTAAGCAGGGAACAAGTGAAACACATCTGGTCTACAATCCCAGCGTCTATCGTAAAAAAAAAAAAAATGGAAGCCATACAAGCTCAGAGCGATATCCCTATGAGGGTTAATATAAAGTGCTTAGTCTCAGCTCCTTCACGTTCAGTCACTTGCGCCACCTAATCATATGACGATCTAGTCATTATAGCATAGGTATTCAGGAAAGCCAATCAGAGGCAGGATAACATTTACCCCTGTGGGATGAGGGCTGCACAAAAGTCCTCGGGGGCCACTAGCATGCCAGGAATTCTGTGTATCCCGTCTGTACAAGTAGCTTAATTCATTTTTAATAGAGCTGTTTGATCAAGCCGGGATATCCAAATAACGGTGGTCTGTTTATGGCCCTTGAGGACTGGAGTTGTGGACCCAGGATTAGGTTATTCCTGCAGATTATTGGCAGCAAACTAGATAAAAACACATCTGTTTCAGAGAACAAAATTAAATAGTTAAAAATACATAAATTAGAACCATGTAACCGGACAACATAAATTACAATATATGGCAATGCCTAGAAAGTGATTAAAACTGCAGGATTTGGAGATGGAACTTTTAAGTGTTCGTCATAACGATTTACAGAAAGCCAGATGTTTTTGTAAATCTATTCATGTTATAGTTTAACCTTTACTTTGTATATTTACTTTGATCAAATGCATGTCTGGTCACTCTCCAGGGTTGACCTGGAGGCTCCATATTAAGCGTGGCTTCTCGGGAACTCCGGGTGACTTTCCTCTTTCCCCGGGCATCTGGCCACAAAACAGTGTTATCCCTTCTGGAAAACCCAATAAAAACAGATCTTGCAATAGTTATTAATTTTGTTGTAATCAAGCAAACCGTTCACCTCATTAGTCAGGTTTGTGTGTATTCTAGACATAAGTACAAAGAAGATAAGCACAGTATGTGTTTCAAGGAGCCAGAACCACTGCACACCTGAGCTAGAGAAATCGCAAGCAAACACTTACATCAAAAGTTACATTTCCCTGAATGATGCTGATGAAGGTTCCTGGTGGTTGGCATTGTGTGACATAGCAGAGAGGATTGTGGTTACGTGTGCAGCACACCCGGCAGTCACATTTGGAGTTTTTACCCCTACCCCAGCATAGAGATAATAAAAGAGAAACTCTTCACCCATACAACACCTAGACAATAGGCTAGCACAATGTACAGGTGAAAAGATATGCCCTCCACAAAGTGACATCACTTCTTCTACCTGGTGATGTTATGTCCTGGAGTCATTAAGTCTTCGCACCTCGCTTGCTCCTGTACAGTCTCACATTCGTAAAGTCATGGAACGTCCCTGACTGTAATCCTAATAATCGTCGGTGCTAATCTATAGCGTGGAAAAAGAACATTTTCCTTCCTTATTCTGTATTTCCCTCAATCTTAATGCTGGTATTGCCTCCCGCAAACACTGCAGTGTGATAAACTGACCAGACTGGTTCCACGATCAAAAGAAGTACTATTAACCCAGCCACCTAAAACCATGATTTGCTGTTAAAAAATCCATTAATGACAAAGTGGAAACTGCCAAATCTGGCATGCAAAACTAAACTCAATTTGCGTATTGTATCGGATCCTCTTATATACTATACCCATAGAGAGAAACGTGGAGTAATTGGAACAAATATCCCACTGGTTTCCATGGTGATTGTTCCACATTTAGAACCTGCGAACTTCCCAGAGTAGGCTGCACGGAGCACTCCCTCTTCTGGTGGCTTTGAGAAGGGGTAGGACTAGACATGTATGGCTAGCCAAGCATAGGGATGGGGCTATCCAGGCAATATTAAGTGGACAGGAAGTAGGAGGGTAAGTGGACAGGAAGTGGGTGTGATCAAATGCCACTCCACTGTCTAAAGAAAGGTGAGACTGACCCGAAGACCTGGGGAAGCAGCACTTCACCTGGAGACTCCAGGAATGCCTTCTGCCTTTATGAAATTAATAAAGATGAAAACATTTTTAGTTTAGTTTGTGGAATATCTCCCATGCTGTTTATCCCGCCGTGCCACATCTCCCAAATATTGTCAGTTTTGAATAATTTTATTCCTCCGATGTATTTGAGCCTTTGCCTTGATCCTATTCTAATTAAAAGATTAAACCCAATTATACTCATGCAACATAGTAATGACGAGCCTTTATAAAGAAATTATTTTCATGCAGATTTTTTCCATTTTGTTGAATCGTACATTTTTCCCTAATAAAGAAAAAAAAAAAAACTACACTTAGATAAGTTATTTGCCAACATTAACATCAAAATGTAAAGGAGGAAAAAAGTATCCTGTCAAGATGTGCTGAGAAAGTTTTCTATTATAGAATTCACAACAGAAAACATTAAAAACAAAATAATTTAGATAGTAACCACGCATTTTCACGGTCGACTGAGAATAAACAACGTAATCACACATACAGCAAGGCAGTTAAAGGAAATTTCCACGTGTTACGCAGACAGCTTTGTATCTTTCAGAAGGAAATTATACAGATGTTCAGCCCATAATACATTTAAAGTGGATACGAAGAGCTAAAATTGATTCCTGAAATGTGCAAATGGCTTAAAATTGTTAAATTCATATTTACACGCAGAACTGAGAAAGGCGGCATTATCTCCCGCTAGAATGTGAGTTAGTTGATGAGTTGCGTTGGGGATGTGTTAAGCACGACGTCTTCTTGCATAACTGATATACACCTGGGAACTCTCCGGGTTTGGCACGGAGTCTCAGGGTTAAGCCCAACTTCCCTGGGTCTCTGGGTCAGTTTCCTTGTTCTCCAAGCAGCATAGCAGTGTTTGGCCACGCCCAGTCCCCGCCCACTTCCCCTCCAACTCCCTGCCTGCTTAAAGCCGTCTGGGGATAACTCCCCTTTCTTCCCACCCACTCCCTCAGAAGAGGTAGAGCTCCGGGCAGCCGACCCTGGGAAGTTCTCAGGTATGGCGATATGCAGCTTGTGTCTCGGAATAATTTTGCGTTGGTTGTAGCCTAACTTACATCTGCAACAAAGTAACAGCGTGAGGCACCACAGCGCAAGTATGTAAATCAGTAGACAGAACTCTGCTCCGGCATCCATATTCTCGGTTCCAGCAGACTCCGCCACAATTTTTAAAGAGAAAAAAAAAAAAAAGCTATGTAGGCCAGACATGGCTTATAGTGAATAGGGAAAAAACAAGCAGGGGGTATATAAAAATACGCGGGGTATATAAAAATAGGCGGGGTATATGGGAGAGCAGACAAGGAACAAAGCCATGAGCAGTCCTCCATTTTGCCTCCATTGGTGCCAATAACATTTTTATAATAAAATACTTGCTTTTGGCGAGTGCCTGGTCTGATTTGTTCAGCTGATGACCCTACCAGGAAAAACCTCTATTCATTTGGATCACTTTGCCCCCCCCCCCCAGCCAGGTCTACCACGATTTAATAGTATTTTTGGGTTAACTCTCCATTATGTACAAACATACATTGATAAACCAAATCGTGTATAATACATAATCTAGATACACAGTCTGACGTTTCTAAACCGTAAAAATGAATGAAGCCGAACTGCCGGAAAAGAAGCAGAATACAAGCCGGTTAAATTTAAATCAATTTCGCGATATATTGCTCTGTTTTGTGCCCGGTGGAGCAAAGCAGGAACGGACATTCAAATTTGCTGCATTATGGATAACGGAGTGGAACTAACCTGCGATGAGCGGGCCGAATGTTCTAGATATAGCGAACAATTATAAAACTGTGGCAATTAATTATGGTGAATACTGTTTTTTGGGTAACGTATATATACATATAGTTAAAAAGTACTCAATACAGAGGCAGACGACGATTAAGCAGTGGCTGGTTTATGTGGTTAAGTGGACTTTCCAGCAGGGTTTAGTGACTCTTTTATGCGGGATGTGTTAAAGCATAAGGATTCTGAACGCTCTGTTGATTATTGCCAAGCATTTGGGAACTTGGCCACCCTATTTTGGGGCATTCATTTGCTGCTTGTGGCCCAAAATTACAGGTACCCCTTTTCCATCTTGCCCTAAAGTCTTATCTAATAAATCACTGGATGCTATCACGTTCCCTGCCCGTCCCCAACTCAGTTATTAAACCGAGAAAAGGAAAATACTCGTTAGCAAGCTGCATGTTTCCATAGCACGTCGGATGAGCAGTATTTCTCTTTTTAATTCTGTTTACATGATTATATTGCGTGGAAGCACCAATGCTGCGAAGACTATACTTTTTTTTCACAAGGCAGTGCTAATTAGCTGTATTGGTAACAATGTGCATTATAAATGACAGACTACGAGGGATTACATTATGCACACATTTTCAC
Organism: Sceloporus occidentalis; assembly: GCA_023333645.1. Taxonomy (NCBI): domain Eukaryota; kingdom Metazoa; phylum Chordata; class Lepidosauria; order Squamata; family Phrynosomatidae; genus Sceloporus; species Sceloporus occidentalis. The sequence goes on along the minus strand of JALMGF010000425.1, from coordinate 62,084 downwards.
ATGAATATCTTGGTATGAAATAAGTGAAACAGCTCGATATCCACCGATAGTACCTGCTCGGCATCCAGCGCAAAGTTTAATGGTCTGAAGGTCTTTAGTAGGGTGGCGCAGGTATGTCCGCAATATAAAGGTAAAGGTGCTGTTCCACTGACTCTGCTGAACTTTTAGAGCTAAACGTATCATTCTTAGTAGGAAAAACAACTTTAAGATTTTGCTGCGTTTGTATTGTTTGCAAAAACACATAATTGTCACAAAAGCAGGAACTGGTAGGTTGCTGGCACAAAAAGCAAAAAAAGGCATCTTAAAAGTTTATATTATTAGATGAGCAAAGCCTTCAGGGGAATAAAAGGTGTTTAATGTAAAAGAGAGAGAAAGTAAGATGTGTTATGTGTGAGTGGAACAGCACCTTCAATATATTGGCTTAGAGTAGGGCTTCTCAAACTGCATTGCAGCCAGTGGGGCATGCTGCCTGGAAAATGCCCCCTTTATTGTAAAATATAATGAGAAATGGTAGGAAGCATAGATTGGTGCATTCGGTGAAACCTCAAGGAACAGACAACAGGCTTTTGGAAAGGTGCGGCTGCTGATTATGGCGCGGCACGTACCCAGGAACTTTCCAGGTATGCTGCCCCAACGGTCAGATCTGTGACAGGGCAAGGGACGGGGTGGTGTGGGGTTTTTAAGGTCACATGCCGACGGGGCAAAAAGCGGAACTCTGAAGTGGCGGCATCTGACGTAGTGGAGAAGACCAAAAGGACCGTTCCAGAGACCAAAAGGACTACCATACCCAGGAGAAGCGGGGCAAATCTGTTACCAGATATGGTGACGCGCAGCATTAATTAGTGGCTTACATGCTAATCAGACAGACTAGAAAATGTTTGACAGCCTTCAAGAACGGGGTTGAAACCAAAGGCTGGCCCTCGGGGCAACTTAATATGCAAGATGTTACCAGCAGAACTCAGTTCAAGCAACACCGTGTTAAAGACCGCAAAGATTTAGAACCAACGCTTCTTCTTTGATACAGTAGTAATCGCATGCTTCAGTTAGCCGAAATCCTGTTTTAATAAAAAGTTAGTGACTCAAGCAAACACCTTAAGCAAAAGGCCGTCCAGCAGGAGATTACGATTTGCATTTTTAATTCCAGCTGATGTGGACCATTACGGTTCAGGCTTTTACACATCCTGGAAGAAATTGAGTTGTGGCAGGAGGGTTTGTGATCAGCATGGTAATGAGGAGATGTAATCAGAAATGCCTTCTAGACACTAGTCAGCGGCGTAATAATAATAATAATAATAAGAATATAAAAATAACTTAAAGACACGGCTTTCTCTAGAACTATACAGCTACGGCTTTGGCTACTGTATGCTTGATCGGCTTCTGCACGCGGCACGGATTTTTACACAGAAAAATATGAAACTTTCAAGAAAGTCAAAAATAATGAACATTATTAGAACAGGTCTGCTTGCTTTTGGGCGCTGTTGCACATGTTTTAAAAATAATATATTACACTGACAGTGAATAATTTTGAGATAGAGCAGAATAAATCATGATAAATTGCACATTTACTCCCCATAGCTGATCAGACTGCTATCTCATAAATTGCACATATTGAAATATATTTATTCTACATCCAGGCGGCTCTTGGGAGCATGCAGACTGCTTCCTAGGGGGTGAAGAAACCTGCCTGTTAATAGAGATGGATGAAAAGCTTTGCGCCTCCTCAAAATTCGAGGGAAGCTCCTGTGGAGGAAACGCTGTTTCTGTAGTTTTTATGTCACGCGACCGCTCGTGACATCACCGTGCATGCAATATATCAAGGCATTACATGCGGTGAGGTCATAGCCGTTTTTACCATGTCGTTGCTCCAGCAAAAGTTACCCTAGAAGCAGGTGAAAAATCAAATGCGCTGTCGCTCACCTTATGTGCCATTTTTTTCGTCACTTTATCTAGCCAAAAAGGGGCGTTCCTACCTTAGAAAGTTTGATAAAAAAAATGCAAATATTTAAAAAAAAAAATGCAGACTGTCCTTTTAATATCATAATTCATGTTTTTTCACAACAATTCCTTGCCTACATATAACCACATACTGTCAGAGCGGCCATACGGATGGCACCTAATCCATTTAATGTTGAGTACGGAGGAATATTCGCTGGATAAGAAAGCTAATCTAAAGTTCTACGATCGATTGTTTGAGGGCAACGACTGTCGGCTGACACGGTTACACCACGAACTATCCGTAACCCTGAAACCACATGATAAATCATATGTTCCAAAGCATGCGGGAAGTTAGAAAACATTTAAAGCGTATGACGAAAGACAAAGCAATAGACTTTTAAAGGGACAGTAACCCTCGGTTTCTTTTCTGGAGGATCAGTGAGGCAGGCTGCTATACTTCCCTAAGTAACGGTTCACTTACCCATAGGTAGAATTCACACAAGCGGTTATTAGGAGAGAACATTCATTTTCATTGACCCCATGAATGGGTTTAGAATGAAGCACGATGGCATTCTGTCTTCGGAGCTGTCATGCTAGCCTGGTAGTCCATCCAGGTTCCTCCTCCTCAAGACGAATCCTCATGGAGTGAGGGTTACTTTAAAGCACCTGTTTTTGGTGTTCTCAGCTAAAAATATCAGTGGCTCAGCCTGTCCATGGGTCACAGCAGGAGTGCCACAAATAGTCTTGCATAAAGCCAGTGTGGGTATATTGGTCAAAGTGCTTTGCTTACTTGGAACTGGGACTGATGAGTCCAGCCCTGGGACATTTACAGAGATGGAACCCATCCTCTTCACCCTAAATCCTTCCACCGTGCTACAAAGGCTGGAGCTCTTTCACAACAGACTCTCTGGGCTCCCTTATGCAGACAGAGCGCAGCGCTAAGCACGTTTGATCTGTGAATTACTTGGATGACATCTAAAGACACCAATGAACTTATCATACAAAGAATCCTGTTCAGCCAAGACATGAGGAACCAGACACTGTGCCAAACAGACCGACTCTTTCAAACCTTCACAAAGTAAACCCAACCCTTTAAGTGCTTTCAGATGAAATGGCTGCATTTGCTTGAAAACCCTCCAAGTTATTCCACACAGCGGACGCTTTACTGATTTGGCCATTTCGCAGCTGAACAAACTCCGCTGTTAACGCACCTGACGCTGGCGATGCTCGGCGACTCCGCTCCGAGCCGGCATCTTTCTAGCTGATTGGCCACGATTTGTCTCTCCACCTCGAGCTCTCTGGTGAGCCGTTCGAACTGCAGCTCCTAAAATACGAACAAAATAGATGAGAATCCCATGGCTGGCTTGCCAAATTCTATCATTTACGCGAGGGGGTAAAAAATCAGCTCGCCCCCCAAGTTAGCGGGTGCATGTCCCGAGCTGCAACAAAAACACGTTACATATGAGCATGTTTATAGGAACTGTGATTGCTACTTTATTACTGAAGTAGGAGCAGCCCTCCCTTTATTATCTTTTTTATATGGCACCAACAAAACCAGATCCGAGACTAATCAATACATTGGATTTTTATAAAGGAAGTTGTTTCATGTAAATTCATAAAGCACTTTAATATTACATTCTTCACGGTCTCCAGTTACAAAAGAACATTTCTACTCTAATGATACAAACCAGAAACGTGGAATCTCAGCTTAACCTTTAGATTTCACACGTAACAAATTGTGAAACCTCAGGGAGCTCGAGGCAGGTATGTGAAGAATGGAAGGAGACATCCGAACAGCTGCCATAAAGCAAACGCCGGAACGCAGAGCTATCCGCATGTATATTTCATAGGACTCCGCTCATCCCTGTTAGGACTGTAAATGCCCCAAGGGAGTGCATACAGTTTAGGCACGTCCGTTATTTGAAGTAGAAAGTGCCTATGAAGAAGCCCGTATTCTCCCCCAAAGACTTCAAAATTCCAGCCCTCGGGGCACCCGGCACTATGGGTTTTACATATCCCTTTGTATCCAAAATCACCCCAGTATTGACCAATTCATGATTGATCTAGGCTGATACAAGGATATCCCCCAGAACCGCTTTATACCCTACATATAATAATAGTAATTAATAAGATAATAATAATAATAGTAATAAATAAAATAATTACTATTGTTAGTACTATAATAATGAGACTAGTAATAATAGTTATAATAATGATAGTCATCAAAAATTCAGGGTACGGAAAGAAAATACGCATAGAAACGGATTTCTTTTCCCAAGCTTATGACAGGCGAAATTCAGTATTTGCTGGTTTGGATGCTTTGGGATTCGGGCTCTCCTAGTTACAAAGAGAAAATAACATTTAAGGCAAAGCTTTCTGTGACGTGCAACTCAAAACTTTTCTGAAACAACATAATGGGGGTCTCTTCACTAAACGCTTTATCAGAAAGCTGAAGCCAATGAAGGCATGTAGGCGCAGGTAGCCATGAAGTCCCTGAACTCTCCTTCACAGCCACGGCACAAGACAATAGTGCCTTTTCCAGAATTATTGCTTCGCGTAACGTTTTTAAACAAAGTATTGGATTAAACTGAGTCTTCACACGCTGAACGTCACGTCATGGCAGAATGAAAACGGTTACTCCTGGGTCTGATCCGCAAACAGGAAAATAAAAGCAATGCGTAGGTAAACAGGACATGACACGGATTACGGACCGCCGCCGCTCCAACCGCTCATACAGCAGGAATCCCCGGCTTCTGCACAGACTTGTCCAGGAATACTTTCCCTTCCGGAGCAAAACCTGCAGCTGCTTGTGAAAACGTTACTAAATGTTACAGTCGGGTCATTTAAAAAGGAACTTGTTGATCCATTAAAATCGTATATGCCTTCCCTGAAACTTTCTAAACGAGATGACCGCCAGTCTCTTTACGTATTAACCCTTTAGCAGCCCATCACTAACAGTGGGAACCAAGTGGTCCTAAGAACAGGCGTTACAAAACAATTGGTAAGGGTAGCACTGATGGGCAAAACCCGAGTTACTTGGTGTGTTTCTGTGATATATATATAAAAAAATATATATATATATTTATATATATTTAAATAAGAAGCATACACGTTCCATGAAATACATTTACATGCATTATATTACTTGCTACAATCGCTGGATACCTTCTACATTTGCTATTGGAGTCCTGTACACTTGCCGAAGCTACCATGGAGTTCCCCACCTGAATCCCCTTATCTGTCCATGTTAGCGACTGTGACAAAGCAATACATTGTGTGTAATAGTATTTTATCCCCATAAATGACATTTTATAGAGATCACGAAAAAGGAAAAATATCCTTACCTTGGCAAACAGATTTTGCCCCTTTAATGATTTCACTAAGGAAGCAGCCAGCAGTTCTCAGTATTTGCGCAGGTGCAGAGTACCCGGGACTAGCGGCTACACCGGTGGGAGAGAATGTGGGGAGTCTACGCACTGGTTTTTAATTTACAAATCCATGTACCCACCCAGGTCTCATCCCACATACTGCCGGGCTGCATTCAGAGCGATACCTCCATTAACAGGAACCTGCTGGTGTGAAGCAATGGGAACTGATAAGAATCTGGAGTATAGGAGGGGATGCAATGCGGTTCTTCTGTCCTGTGGATTGAAATCTGGATTTGGTACTTTCGGGATGTTTAGTAATTAAGTCTAGTTTTTCCACATCACTCCTGTGTTCCAATGGCCCTTTATCACTCCCATCACTCCAGTGTTCCAATGGCCCATTATCACTCCCATTACTCCTGTGTTCCAATGGCCCATTATCACTCCCATCACTCCTGTGTTCCAATGGCCCTTTATCACTCCCATCACTCCTGTGTTCCAATGGCCCTTTATCACTCCCATCACGCCTGTGTTCCAATGGCACACTGTGTTTGCTAATCCAGGTCTAAGTATAAAAGGTTAATTGATCATTGGAAAACCCTTGTGTTACAGCAAGAAATGTTCTTGTTTTCCATGTTCTTGTTTTTCTTGTTATCCTGACCGATAGTATAACCAACTATAATTAAAAATAAAAGGACACTGAATAATACCTTTGACCCTCGTGAAAGGTTCTCACGTTCACAGTTAGCGGTTACCTTCCTTAAAGTTGGGTTTCTGGGGGGGGGGGGGGCCGCAAAACACTTGTTCAGGGCGACTAGAACATCCGTCTAGCTGAAGTTTACTGCATTTCCCGCATTCTTTATGAACAGAAGAACGGGGGAGGCCGTTTCTAAGAGAAAAATATCTGAGAGAACTCAAAAATATTCATAATTCAAACTAATGAGTTCAACAATTACGCTGCCCCCCTACCCCAAAACCCTACTCCCCCTGAACGCTCAAACACTGAATTCTGCTGAGGTTAACATTTTCTTCACCTATTATTCTGCAAACGTCCTCCGGGTTTCTTGCTGGGAAGTCTAAAGAATGATTGTTTGCAGAAGAGATTAGAAATCAGAATTAGGAGGAGGAAAATAACGCACTATTATTAATTTTTGTAATTTGCATGTGATGCAAGAACCGTTTGGGTCAATTAATGTATTTTGCGCAGGAGGAACAGAACTCATTAAAATGCTGGGTAGTAAAGGTTGCTGGCGATTTTTTTTTTTTTTTTTAAAGCTAAATATAGGCTTCATTTCTTTTTTGTGAAAAATATTTTAAATGTTCTCTTCTGTACGTTTAGCAATCAGGCGCTGGCATGAAGATTTAACGCTTGTGCATATTTATATCTTGTAAGCAATCATGATAAACAAGTTTCTTTGGCACAATCACAGGGGACTTGTTAGAGAAGCTTCTCGAAGGTCCAACCTAATGTCACAACATCTGAAGAGTAACGCACGGGGGAAACGTAGCTCGATGTATCGTCGGATACTCGCCAATAGCCCAGAGCCCAAGCGGGGATCGGAATTTGGGGAAATTGTTCTGGGAATCTATTTTAACGAACGCAGAACATCATTATGTAAATGAAATAGAATAAATAAGAATAGCAAAATATAACAAAAAGCCTCATAATGGAGAGCTATATGAATTACGCATTTCCAATGCCCCTCAGATATTTGATTAAGGACAGCGTGACAGAATCCACGATATTTACACCTTAGGTATTTTTTTTCTATTTGCTTTACTTTGCGTACTTTTACGTACTATTAGTAGAAACCCGGGAATCTGAATTTGTATGCCTTCTATGCTTTTTATTTTGTGTGGTTTTTTTCCTATGTAGATTTGCAGGTTCTGACCAAGTCTTAGGGTTGAGGAGCCCTCCTGACACACAGACGCCTCAATAATGGGGTCCAGAGAAGGCTTTAAAAAGCAGAGCGGTCCCACTGATTCAGCTCCTCGGTAAGCTGAACCTGGGGTACTTTGACGTAATGGCGGCCTAAGCAATATATGGCCGTATAGCGTGACGGAATCCCCAATAATCATGCCGCAGACGCCACCCGAGCGCAGACTTGTGAAGGATGCATCTCTTATGTCTGCATCTGCAGTTTCCATAGCAACAGTCTCAGAACTTCATAACTTTAAATGTTGCTGCATATTTATTAAAAGCTATAAACATTTATAACAATTTAATGAAAAGTGAAGAAGAATGCATTTAATTACGAATTTAAAAAAAACAAAAAAAAAAACAAGCAAGTCCTATAAGGGGTCCTGTTAAAGGATTTTTTTTTAAATAAAGATTGAAACCTGTTTCTTTTATCTATGGGCTCATGAAATTGCCCTCTGGTGCTGCCGACCTGCTCCACATAACCGGGGCAGGGGTATAACTCATCTATTCCAGCAGAGGAATATGCAGCTTGCTGTATGGGGGAAGAAAAGGGAGCCGAACGCAAGTGAAACATATCCCTAATCCATGTCTGCATGTATATCCATGACAGGTAAAAGATTAAAGTCATCAATATAGCTTAATTAAAACATATTGATACCAGGCGCTACTCCAAACATTGCTTTACAAAGCGCAGGCGATGAGCGGAATATGTGGCAATTAGCCGTTAACCCGGTGACAGAGCCGAGGACCACTTCAGCCGCCTCGGAGTCAAATCTCATAGAGGTCTCAAGAGCCGCATTATGATGTAATCATTTTTAAGCTACACATTTTCCGCGTTGTTCTTTTCTTTGCCTTTTTTTAATCAAATCTTGGTAGTTTAAGAGGCATCTGAGGGCCTAAGGAGCTGCAGGAAACCTCCAAGTCACAAGATGAATACCCTCTCGTGCTTCTAAAAGATGCGTTTGCGCGACATCGTTCCGCTCTGATGCATAATTAACTCAAGTGATTTCCACACAGCTTCATTTATTTCACCGGTTCACTGTACCTACAAAACGAGGCTGAAATATCGCTCCACTCAAACTCCGGTCCGAGTGACACTCAGACACATTGTTAAATAGGGCCACTCCAGCCAACTGGCGTCCAACTCTCATAACTGAGTGGCAGCCAACAGCACGTATTCCAGACAGACATCCTTTGTCATAAACAGTGTGTTTTAACACCAACCTTTGCAACAATAACGTTAATCATTTGTAAAGCTGGTGGAAACTCGATGTTAAAATGCAAAACAAAAGGTTGACTGGGACACCAAACAGGTTGAGCGCCGCAGCACCAGCGTCCATCTGCTCCTTGGCACCTTGCGATTATTAAACCAGGGCTCTCGCTCTCACACACGTGTTCGTCTAAAATGTTGGGTTTTTGATCTGTGTGCCCCGGGACTGTCAGCCAGGTGTCGAGTTTTTTTTTTCTCCCCAGGGCTTTTCAACATCAAAAGGTACAGGTGGGATCCATATGGGTGGCCTTTGTTTTTGAAACAGCACATTACTTTAAAGTAAAATGGCATAAAGTATCGGGAAAAAAAATCTGATCCTGTGTGCTAAGGACATGAGTTACAAACTAGGGGCAATTACGGAGGTCACTTTATCAATTATAATGACCACTACTGCGGGCAACTAATGTTAAAAATAACGATCGTGGGCATCGTCCATAACTGTTCTTTGGGCGCGAGGATAGTCTTTTGGAAGATACAAAAGTTATGGGATCCGGGATAGGTGCTGTGAATTCACCATAGAACCATAAGTTGTATCTGGGTGGCCAAAGGAACCTAATGCCTACCGATAACATTTTATGGACACGGGCAGATCCGGTTTATCAGAGGAATGCTGGGCATTACGTATATTTTACTATGATTATTAATGCCAAATGCTCAAAAAACAGCTGGAGAGCAGCCATATCCCGTGCGAAATGTTGCAAAATCACAGTTGTGAAATAAGTCTCGCAGACGTGGTCCATCTGAAGCCAAGTCACAAAGGATGTGGCATCGGTCTGTGATTAAACCGTACAGGACACGGGGCTCGTGGAAGAAATCCGGAGCCTGGACAGACCATAATTCAAAATTACAAGCGTCAGAAAATCAAAGGCTATCCCACAAATGCCACAGATTTTGGAGGAACAATCCAGATTTGGACTGCGACACGAGAAAGAACATCAAAAAGTTAGAAATGTGCTCTGCCGATGTGTTTAGGGCCCACGTAGCCACGCAAATAAGATGGGGGCGGAATAAAGTTTTCCCCTGTATTAAAACTGTTTTTCACAATCTCTTTCACAGCACTCTTCTCACACAGATTTTGAAATAAGTATTAAAAAGGCCATTATGGGTATTTGAGCGAGAAGGCAAGAACAAAAAAAACATTTAGCTGTCTTAGTCTTCACTCTACTTGCTATAATTATCAGCGCTCTAGGAAACGCTGGTGGAAAATGATAGAAATTTTATTATTTCTGACAAAAACACTGCTGCTCGAGATTACATGATATGACAGGACCGTAGCATAACATATGGTTTCTCTCCTCTGCTGTTGCAAACATTTAATAAAATAATTCTGGAGGAGTCAATCTTTTTACATACAAATTATTAGGCACTTACATCTTTCCTTCTTTGCTGAAGAAAATTGAAAGCCGCTTTAATAGAGAGTAAAAAAATACTAAAAAATAAATAAAAATCTGCGTGTTCCAATAAAGAAATATTTTCACATTTTTAAAACGCACATCACTGGAGATGCTTAATTTTTTAAATAAGAATTTTTTCAGCTTCTTTATTTAGTTCCTCATGAGCGATTGGGGCAAAAAAGACTAATAATGGTTACTATGCTGAAATTACCTAGTCCTAGAACAATATACAGGGACAAAATTAATGTAATCAGGTACTAGTAGGCAAGTGGGAAATCAAAGGCAACATTCTAACTGGATTCATGCGATTCTGTCTATGAAGATTATCCCCAAAGAGATACAAGAGACACGAAAACTGGATTAATTTGATTAAGAATTAATATTTTTATTTTATTATTATTATTATTATTTATTTATTATTATTTTTTTTTTACAAATTACGGTTTTCTACATGCATATTTCACATGTTCTAGTTCATGTTACCTATGACGAAGTAACATGTCCGACACGATTATTGCAGGTCCCGATGATCGGCTAATGAATCAGTCCCATGAGGTTACACCATGTGATCGTACCGAGAACGGAAGTCCACCGAGCATTTCGATAACAGGTTGAAAGCGTATTTCACGAACTATACTTGAAAACTGAAACTTTGTTTTATTGATATTGAATGACAGATACATTTTCTACAAGCAAGTCCCCAGGACAGTCATCGATGTGTCTCCATTTGCTTGTTGCTTGGAGAGAATGACCCAGCCTTGTGTTAGAACCACAGACAGCTGAGCAAACAATGTGATGGCTGAGATTCCATAACCAAAGGTCAAATCACTAAAGGTCCCCTTGGGTGTCTGCCAAAGAAATCCGACTGCCAAGCGTGTAAATTATAACTCTGTTACCATGTATTGTCCCGGCTTAGGTGCACCCGTCCAAAAGGGTTTTGGTGGAAGACTTTGGTTCAACAGAACACGCAGCAACGTCTGAAAGCTGTCAAGGGTCTTCTCACTAAAGACTCAAGCGTTCCAAGGCGAAACATGCATGGTAGGGGATCATCTTTACAATGTCTCTTCTTTCTTTATTTGCGGGACAGTGAAAACCCCAACCTGTTCACGGAGAAGCACTTATGGCAACGTCTAGCCTCGCAGCACCAGCTCCTACTACCAACGGCTCAGGGGTACCCGGCCAGACTATTTGCGTTCATTCTTAAGACGCGGAAAACTGAATATTTTTCTAATTTGTGTCATCGCGGGCCTGCGGCGCAGATACAAGCCCACAATCTAACATAGCGACACTTTTCCCACAATAACGTCCAGAAGTCAGCCAACTCCTCATTTAGCGCACAGCATCTCGGTAAGAACAGGCGGCCTTTTCATAGCAATTATACTAAATACATTGTGTGGGAGAAAGCCGTGAATAGCCGCGGACCTCGGCTGTCTTAGTACGAGAGCCGACTTGGCAGGAGCTGCAGTTTGTTTTCTTAATGCTCTTGGTTAAAAACAAATTGGGAAGGGAAAGATCATTCTTTGTGAACAATGCACAATGGCGTGTCAGTGACACAGGCCTGCGGAGTTACCCCGTCTCCCCGGCATTAAGCTTATTATAATATTAGGTCATGGGCAGCTGCTGCTGCGGGCTGGCAGGAGTATATTATACACATATATTAAACATGGCGGGGGAGGCGGAATACAAAAACCGCATCCAAGTCTCTGCCGCACAAAAGAGACGGGACAGAAAAACATTCAAAATCATAAAGGGGCTAAACGAAGGAGAAACACTAAGAAGAGCAGACGCAGCCCGAACAAGCAGGTCTGAGACCTGAATCACTGAGTGGGTGGTGGATTGGCAGAATATCCTTACAGCAGAAGTGGTAAAGGTAAACAAAGTAAGAGGACATAAAGGGGAAGTGTCAGCTTCACAGCCAAATTGGTTTATTACAGTAGATATAGCTTGTGCTTGTTGGTCTACAATGAGTAGATTGCCAACGGCAAATAGTGACTAAGCTAGCATATCGTTTCTCGGATCAGAAATCCTTACGCTGGTCCGCCAAAGACGTGTGTCTAGTTAGCGAATGGGGAGGAATAATCATAGAAATCACGCAAACAGGATGTCAAGATGGTCACTGCCGTGGCAGGCATACAATGGCATGTTTCTAATACATGAACAGATTTGCTATATGGAGTGCGTGGAACAGACGTGAGGCAATCAAATCAAACAGAGATTCAGAAACCCAAACTCAAATCATTTAAACATAAAACTCGATGCTTCTTTTTGTTTATTTTTGATGATACAAACGTTGCTGTTGCTTTGGAAAGGTTATAATTTCTCGTTGTTTCTTTGTCTGCTTTATATAGTTTTATGAGCTCGTTGCCAGAAAACATTTTTGTCCCCATACCAAAGCCAGGTATTGTACAAGAATGGAGCGTCGCAGCCAGGATACAAAGCAGATGAAATCACTGTTTCCATTGATTGCCAAAGTCCTTGCATCTGCTTACTGTAAGGTCTTAAAGAGACAGTCTTACCCCCCCCACACAGCCTGCGCCTTAATCTGTAGAGAAGAGGCGCTGCAGCAGCCACCAAAGTGCTCTGACTGAAGTCGGGGGGGGGTTTAATGCGCGTTGAGGGTCTCCAGTTTACTGTCCGGGAAGATACCGCGCATGGACACTGGTAAACAGGAGAAGACACTCAGTTTCCGCATGCATTAAGGTGCATATAATGGCTGGGGTGTCCTTCTAAAATATAATTAGTATAAGACACCTACGACAATAGCGTCAAAGCTTGTCCTTTCACTGCATTAAAAGCAAAACAAGCAGCCGTTTTCACTGTTCGTGTTCTCGGGTTTTTTCCATGATCCCTTTCACCAGTCCAAGAAAAGTTGGCTTCTTCTACATCGTGATAAAGCCATGTTGCTCCCATTTAGTTGTACAATGGAGTATTCTGTCCCACCATTTATCTACAAAAATACGGCAATAAATTCACCAATCTCTGGGTGGGAAACGCCAGATGCTAAAACAAAGTTTGGAGAAATTAAATACTCTGATCCAGAGATCTTAATCGCCACGAATGCACCAAAGGCTACGGACGGAGAAATGTTGTTTCAAAATAAAATTTTAGAAAAGACATTTGTTGCATTTAATGTTAAAAACCCAGCATATTATAAAAAAACACACAAAAAAAAACCACACCCCTGTGTTTACTAAACGAATAATTGCTTTGTAAAGCAATATTGGATCCAGGGGTTCTATTGCACAACAATGTAATCTAATATTATAGGAGCAGCTAAAAGCAAAGCAGAAGAACAGAAAGGTACAACTGTAGGAAGTATGACATCATAAAACAGATTTAGCCAAGTGTCTGATTACAGTTAAACATGAAAAAAGAAAGCTTCAGAAAAATGACTGAACTGAAAGTAGTGTCTAAGTCTTACCTGTTCCTTTACGGATGCCAAAATATTGGTGGCGGTTGTTTCGGGCTCCATGCCAGCATTGGGGGGAGCTTCCTGCGCGACCTTCTGGTGGCCGTCCTCCATCAGAGGGGTTTGCTCCGGAGCCGGCATCGCACCTGCGATGGGAAACGAGACAACGTCACAAAACAAAGCCGAGATACTCAACCTTCAGCACTAAACAACCCCATTACATTTTATGCATAAAACATGTTTTCTCCCTAAATTTTACTGGGTTAAAAAGCGAAGGACCAGATGCTGACTCTGCATACGTTTATAATACAATCAGAAACCCGAGATTTGGTTTTGAACCATTTTTATTCCATGTTGGTTGAAAACATTAAATTCAGCAATAAATACAAATATTTTATCTCATTTGCAATTGAAGGAAAGACAGGGCTACAGAAGACAACTATGACCCACGGCAGCCAACGCATGTAGCTGAGGAACACAAACCTTTAAAGCCTCGGCTAATTCTTTACTCTATCTGAAGAAGGAACCTCTGGGTTTGACAAGCAGGGTGACCGACTAAAAGGCATCACAAAGCTGGGCACTACACACAAAACATACCATAATATACATACACTGTATATATACACATACAGTAACGTAACCCAGGCCATCACCAGTCCCCTTGCTGCCAATACTGGGGGGCAGATTGCCCTCTTGGGAGATCAGGACCCCGGTGTCGCGCTGATCAATGGGTCGGTTACACTGTGCCAGGTCAACACAGTCTGCATAGACCGCATTAGAGAGAGTTGCGTGCCTTAAAGACATGGAGCACATGTATAATAACTAATCTATGCATCTGGAATGCAGTGATCAGTTACCCCCCCCCCCCCCCCGTCAGCGATGTGTAGTAGGGAGGAATTAGTACTAATAGGTTATTACGGTCCTTCCTATACAGATCCCCCATTGAAGGACTGTTCTCCGTGCTACGGTCAATGGATATACTGTCTCTGCACATCCGCATTGTAAACACTTTGTAAGATGAGAAGACGTAAACGTATCCGAAACTAACTCGACTAATCTTTCATGAATGAGGAAGAAACATACTTTAAAATTTAACTTTCCCCCCCCATGATAGATTAATCTGAAAAACTACAAAAGGTTGACAGTGTTTTCTTTAATAGTTTATTTTAAAAAAAAATGGGAAGTCTAAACCCTAACAAAACTGCAAAGTGTTAATGCACATATCTAATATTGTTTTCATTAACCAGGAACGAGCGAACTTCCTAAGCGTTTGTGAATAGCGGCTCCCGATCTCCATGTGTGAGGCTGGCGGTTTGGCGTGAAGCAGGTAACGGGATTCTAATAAATAGAACGGCTCGTGTGTATGCCGGAGGAAAGGATCCATCATAAGAAATTAATGAGGAGACACCGCGCCACTGCCTCTAGCTTTAACGTCCCCAAACGGACAGCGTAATGAACCGAACCCCGCTGACAGCCTAACGAGCAGCAAGGATCACGGAGCGCTGGAGTGCTAAGAAAACTTCTACCGCTCCAAGTTAATTGCAGCAGAAATGAGCTATCATAGCGATAAATTAAAAGCCTGTTTTTAAGGCACAGAAACATTAATTATTACATATAGTGTGTGTGTATATATATATACACACACACACACACACACACGGACAGACAAAGTACGCACTCAGAACTCAAACCATATGATAGATTGCAAGCTTTGTAACCAGGCCATCTTTCTTAACGCAGTGGTTTGTCTTTGTCAATTCTAGTTTTGCCATTCCCTTTTAATGTAAATTCTTGACGCTATTTAACTATATAAAAAAGTTATATCTATATATAAACACCATACTTAAGCAGAAAAGGCTAGTTACATAAAAAAAAAAAAAAAAAAAAAAAAAGTTGTATTTAGTCACAATGAGCTCAGGGTTTAAAATTAGGAATAAGTGGTTACCACAAGGGGAAACCACACATCCCACACAACACTTTTATAAAGAAAACAGATTAGTAATAGATTGGGTTTGTCATCATGTAGGAATGTAAAAAAAAAACAAAAAAAACCCCACAAAAACAAATATATATATATATATATATACACACACACACACACACATACATACTGATTTTATTGAGCATAACATTGACACTAAGGTGCTAGAGAGGCAACAAATCTCTGCAAGGTAAGAGTAGTGTGTGTATACTGTAGTGTCAGAGTGTGTGTGTGTGTGTGTGTGTGTGTATACATATATATATATACACACACATATGTCTGTGCGTTTGGTGTTGCTCACTGTGTTTTCATTTTATATTAAGGGAACATATGATGGGGGAGCCTATAAGAAGGGAGATATAACCAGAACATTAAAAATTTTACTATATTGGCGAGTTTTTCCCAAAAGCCTACATTAACCGCTAGAAGTTTCATTTATATACTTATTTTATTGCAACTTATTTCAGGCATTAAAAAATTCCTTTAAGCTTACACCGAACTGGACTTTCCCCTCAACTTATCTCACTATAAATGCACAAAAATGACTCAGATGGCTACATTTATGGTTAATAGCATAGGTCATCATTCTTAATGCTCCAGAGACTTTCATGCGAGATTACCCCGTAGGCCTGAGCAACACGAGAGCAATTAATGGAATTTTACACAAGCCCGTTTATATTCTGTGACTTCGTTATCTTAATCATATAGTTAGGGATTAAATATTCCTCATGTGAAAGGATGAGCCATTGTGTTATTCATGTGTCCAGCCAGCCATATATACACGTACACAATAGATTTTCACAAATAAAGCAAAGTGGTTCTTTTTATTTTAAAGAACGTTGTAGATTCCATTTAATAGAAAGCTGGCTCTTTATTCTGTCATCACCATGCACTGCAAGATCTTCCAACCTCCCAACAAAACAAGGAAATCAGCTCTCCGCTGCCGACGCTTTCCATTAATACGGCAGCGAATGTGACATTGATTGATTATTGCCCAGCGGTTTCGACCGCTGTTTCGGACAGATAAATACCTGGCAGTCCTAGGGAGATGAGAGACAGGCGCAAACTATAAAGTGAGTGAACAGGGATGGTTTCTAAGGCAACAGATTAACGATGCATTAATTATTTTGTGTTGATAAAGAAAAGCATTAGCCTAATGAAGCCAACATGCGGACGAGGCATATCAGATCAATCACCTCGCTGCAGGCACAGGAGGGTGTTGAGATGTTTGGAATAAAATGTGTGGCTCTCCTTTGTATTTTCCATTTCTGCTTACAGAGCAAAGTGCCCCCATACAGCGTACGGCCCTTCTGCTGCCTGCTTTGGCCGATCACTGTCAGGAAAAAGCTTGGACCCCGTGGAATCATCACGTGAGTTAGTGCTGGAGTGTAGAGCCCATGTGTGCCACGGTGAGCAAGAAATGCGTTTAGCTGACAGAGACAGGATCAGGATCCTAAGAGGGCATCCTCAAGAGGACAGTAGGGATCAGGGGCTGGTTGGTTAGATCCTCCGGCCAGGGACCCAAATATCAGTGGAGGTCTGTGAGGTTGCTCTCATGTGGCCATCTCACTATGGACTCCGTGGAGCACCATGGTCCTTCAGCCATCTTCCACACCCCGCGACCCAGTTGCCCCACTGTGAACACCTGGAACGTTGGCGGGTACGTTGTATATACTGACTTATGGTGAAACCCACCTAGAGAACCAGCAAACACTCCGACACCCCATCTGTGGCTATTCACTGAACTATGGCAACTGGTAGAAGCAGAAATGTTCCCTGGTTCTCTCAGACAGTTACGGTCATAAACATTGTCTGCTTCGCTGATCTCCGCAAAAATACTAAAAAATAAAATACATCCCTAAGCTTTCGTGCTGCGGTTGCCAGAAAGCCAAAGAAGAATCATTAAATGAACATATTTAAAAAGATAAACCTGGGTCTGCACTTCAAAAACAAGCGTAGAATATTTTCACAATCATTTTTTCCATCCTAAGCGTTTAACGGTTTTAAACGGCAGGTGTAACGAACCATGAATCTGTTTGCTTTCTGCAGACCTAACATGGATGATCCTCCTACGTTCCTCCTCTCTTACACGCTCCTAACTTTCCAATACCTCACCCCACTCCCTCATTCCAGACGATACCGGCGTGCCGTCACATCACATAGGTGACGAGATCTCCACGACAGGACGCGATCTAACAGCAGACACAGAGGGGCCGTGATCTATCAGATTCATTAAGCGGAATAAGACTTTTTTTTTTGGCAGGGAGGCAGATCTAAACCGGGACTGTTTTCTTCACATCTATTGCAATATCTCAATTTATTTAAAGTAACTATAGCTTGCCTTTTTTTGTAATCAGTATAATTGTTCCAAGGAAGTTAATTACAAAAGAGACTCTAACCTCAAGGAAGATGAATTACTTGGCAAACGCTGACACATCAGCCAAGTCCATACCTGCCACGCAGGAAGCGGGGGATCATAGGATGTTACGGAGATCAGAGATCATAGGATGGCTACGGGGATCGGAGGATCTCCCGCGTTCGTCTCGCAGAGCTCTGAAATACATCCAGGTCTGGGTATTTGCACCAAAGACCTCATATGCAGCCCCCACATGGCCACCTTGCGATGTTTTGAGGCAGCGTGCCGTAATATGACTTCATATCCCAGCTCGCTGCTCCAGTGCCCTGCCTTCAACCACCAAACTAAAGTGCCCTGCTTTATTCATTGGGAAGTCATTCCATTCATCTCATCCTCCCTCAAAGACTAACGGAGCCAAACAACAAATTACAATTTAAATACAGGAGAGGAATAATTTAAGGGGAAAGAACGATCTCGCATGGCTCTTATGAACTGGGAATTGAGATGCCGGTCAACATGGTTTACACGTAATCTCTCCCTGTGCCGCTGTTGGCATCAAGCAGCCAATCAGAGGCCGGAAAGCACTTCGCAGGGCATCCAGCCAAACAGATCTCCTGCAAAGGAGCTGGGAGGCGGCACTTAGAGGGAACACTTGGCCATCATATGCATGGAGTACAGGATGAGGAAGCGCTTGTTGAGTCATACTCAAGCTTATGTTACGCTTTCTCTTTTAACAGCTCGAAGCAGCTGGACTTCTTTATATATTAAATGCCTTTTCGATCTTCTGTAGAGCACTTTGGCAGAGGGAGCTAAGACAAACACGTGCAAACATCTCATGTGTGCTTCCATGTGCACGGCATCTGCTTCGGTGGTGTGTTAGCCTGAAATATTCTAGAATCTGAACACCAGATCATGTGTCCTTCAGGTTTTGCCTGGAACATCCTGAAAATATACAGACTCCTAACAATGCTCCGGGACGGTGATTCACTTTCTGAAAGGCTTTGGATTTTGCAATAACCGTTTTCCACCCATTATTTAACCTCTGAACAGCAAGGGCAAGAAAACAGATTTCCTTAAAGTGCGCAAAACACACACTCCCCCAGGAATCAAAGAGTTAAAGAGTTTAATGAACCAACTAATGTCTTTTTCCAGCAAGCTGATCACATCATTATAGAAGGGCAAGCCCAAACACTTTCCCTGTTACTCGTTAGCCCTGGCAATCAAAACGAGGAGTGTAGAGGCTATTCTCTCCATATTACATGCCATGTACACGTCTGTGACTGGCTTATTACACACCGTGCTCTTTTAGAGAGTATGGACCCTCCATGTACACAGCTTTCTATAACATAAGGAAATGAAAAGCTCCGCTTGGTAAAAGTTACTTTTCCCTTAATGGCGGATGAGAACAGTTGCTCTTCCATTAATGGCGCTCCCTAAGATGTCAAGCAAATAAACCTTAGTATGTCCGGCGATTTATTGCTTTAAAGGTTTAACTACATAAACGCAAGCTTTTAAGTAGTCTCTTCTGTTACTACTTCAACAGCCTATCAGTGCCTGCTTTCATGTCACATGTTCCTTCCCAAAAGAATATATGATTAAAGGGACAGTTTAAAGTCAGCGGGCCCCCCCCTCTCTTCCGTGTCCAGTCTTTGGCGTGCTCCTCACGTGCATTCGCTGAGCTACCGATTTCAATGCAAATCCTATTCTTCTCGGACAATCGTTATTTCCATACGACATAAAACACATAATACAGAGAGCCACCATACAGTAAAGCTCATAATAAACAATGGTTTATATTTACATTAACTCCACCCACTTTCTCAAAAAATGTTCAGTATTTACAACCCTTTTAACCCTGCTCTATGTATTCTTTATGTATGTATTTTATGTTTTTTATACCCATTTATTAATTAGGTTACATTATTTTTAAATCTAATTATAATGTATTTTAACGTATATTCTAGGTATCAGATTATTCATGTGGCTGTTTACATCTCATGCATTTAATTGTGTAGGGAAACGAGTGCCTTAGTGTAAAAACTATTAGTGTTCGCTTCCTTTGTTTAAACAATTAGAGGGGCAGTTTAATGTCCCCGACGCCCCCACTGAAGGATGCATATTAACGTACTCTGTGAGAACTTTAATATGGATCCTTAGAAGCAAAAGCTCTCCTCCTCCTCCTCCTCCTCCGCGGTCCGACGATTCCAGGCAGCTTAAAGTTCAATGGTAGCGATTGCCGTTCATTCACATGGGGGTCTCACAACCCAGTGCCGCGTGGACTGTGAGTATATGACGTGCGCAGAGATTTCTCCGGCCGAACGCATCCCATCGGGGGAGGTGAGGCACAATGACCCCCCCCCCCTATTGTGTGATATAACTTATGTATATTTTCGCTTTCTTTTGCAAACAGTTCTGAGAGGCCTGACCGGGGCAAGTTTGAACAAATCCACGTGTCGGCCTCTCAGCAATCAACGTAACGGAAGATATACACATCTTCAAGGCCTGGTGCGGTGTCGGAAATTTGTATTCGGCTTAGCAGATTCTAGCAGTTCTGTCAAACATTCTAAGTTAGAAACACCAGGAGCTCCCTCTTATTGGGAGTAACAGCGCAGCCGATGTGAAGGAATTCCTCGGAGATAGAATTTTGATGCTTTTGCCAAACTGTAAACTAATTCAGGCTGAATGAAGCTGTACCACCCAGCGTACAAGGACAAAAGGTCACGGTGTTACACGCCGCTGAGATCCAGGAAGCAACGTGAGTCAAGGGCTCGGCAGGGAACGGAGAGAAGAGATTCCTGGGGATGAGCAGACAATGTGAAAAAAATTCACGCCATCAAGGAGAGCCACCAAAATGCCGCAGGGACCCAAAGCGAGTGGGCAGAACTGTTCTTTGAAGGGTCCAAGGTGGCACCAAAGGTTGGGCCTCAGCATTAAGCTTTCGTGAACTATGGACATCACGGTTTTCTCCAGTCTTACCAAATGATTAACATCTTTAAAGCTTTTGGGATCATATATTTAAAATAAAAACACAATACTACTCTACAACCCCGCCATAAAAGTAGCCACCACATTCCAGAATATGAATGATTATTCCTCGGCATTCAGTTATCTCTAGTGTTAGGTTGTTGACCGGTCCCGGGGGGTTTTGTATGGTGGGAGAGGAGAAGGAAGAGAACCCCAAGGGCTGTAGTACGGTTTTTGTAGCATGAAAAGGTTAGTTTAGAAACATGCTCCTATAGTTGCCGTCAATATGTGGGTTAAAGATACGAAAAGCAAATGCGGGAAACTGTGCTAAATAGACTCACAGTCCTAAAGCAAACAGAATAATCCCACATTCAAGGGAAATTCAGCAATTTCTAGAAAGAGAGAGTCCTCCAGCATGCATGGACGGCCTCGCAATCGCGGAAACGCGCTCCATCGTTTACAGAATGAGGCAGAACGCAGGCAGATTGTGACGGCCAAGCCAGGCGTCCCATTTCCATATTTTCGATGTATCGGAGGTGAATATTAAATTTCCTGCATTTTTTTTATTCAGTTAAAATCTTTAAAAAAAAAGTGTTTCACTTTAGCGTCGGAAGCATGGATGCTGATTGATTTAGACATCAAACCTACTAACCTAATCTACTAATAGACAGAACTGTGTGTGGGGAATGAAAAGGGAAAAAAAATTAAAAAAAACTCAATTTATCTGTACAATAAGCAGCACTGCAGGTAAAACACAGTGTACTGCTGCTGGATCAATGAAAAAGATGGTCTTTCAGTAAAATCCCCAGTCTGTGAGGCAGCTTTACATACATGAAGAGCTTAAACACGTTACAAACCCAAATACAGAAATACAGAACGAGCAAAGAATAGTATTAATAGAAACGTCATCTTTGGAAGAGAAGAGCGGACATGTTCGGCAAGACATGAGGTGTTATATTCAATGTCAGAGAGGAAGAGTCCACGTTCGGCCATAACGTGAAGAGCCTCAGACCCAATGTCAGTCTCCATGCTCCGCATCTTTCGGCATAATCCATTTTATGATTTTATGATAAATCACCCAAAGCGACAGAGGGTGAAACATTCAGCGTCCGTGTCATGGTTGACAAGCTTCGGGGATGTTTTTGACCATGATGCCCTGGTAGGTCCTACCGTCTGTTCATGTTATTGTCAATTTTAATGTTATTCTCCCTTTTTGTATCAGAGCTATAGAATCTAACGGCACTCCGTAAATAAAATGTAATCCAAGATTACCTAAGCGTTAAATCACCTAATCCTAGTCTTGTTATTGCCTTTGAGTGTATTTACTGTACGCAACACTGTTTATTGCTAGTGCTATATAAATTAAAAAATAAGACCCCCGATGTCTCCAGACATTACATTTCAAAACGTTAGACTGACTGTCTTAATCAGCCAGACGGACACTCTGACTAATAGAAGTCTATGGAGCGGACTTCATTAGCATTGCCATAAAGAAACAGCTCAGTGTGGTGTTTGAGCCGGGAAAGTAACAAGGAATATCACATGACTGACAACAATGCCCGCCACCAGGTCTGCAGAATAAAAAAAACTCAGTACGTATTGAAATGTTAAAAGTTGTGTCAGTTTTCACTTATTTTTTTTTTAATGATTGCTATTTTTAGATGAATATATTATTTCTCCCGGTCTCTGTAAAATAGCCTTAAAGTGAATTGAGAAATAAATGTTTTTGTATCTTTCTGCTACAGTTGGATTTCAGGATAAAGACCGATTAAGCCGCTGCGTGAACGGATGTTGCATCTGCAGAAACACAAATCTAAATGCATGCGTGCCGCAATCTGAAAGAATAAACATTTCCAATCACCCTTATTTGTGCGCTTCTAAAAAGAAAGGTGCGGACAGAGAATAGTTTATATTTGATGGCTGGAAATGAAATCCACAGCTGTGGGGCAGGAGAGGTCAGAAATTCATTATCCCGCGTTCCGCGCTTATTTGGGAATTTGTTATGGATTCACACAAATGACATTTCTGATAAAGGATGCAGCGAGACGCTCGAATGCAAATCTTTGAAAATATATTCAAATATTTACAATGGAAAGTTCAGCCTCAAACCTTCTCACCCCCCCCCCCCTCCAGAGGCAATAAACAAAAGCAGATCCCTTCGTATTTTAAACAGGAGACAGGGAAACGGCTATAAACCTCGCGAGTCCATATTCGGAGGGCCACGGAGCGTGGCTAATGGCGTGATTCACCTTGTCTGTCAATAATGTGGCCTAATGACCGTGTCAACACAGAAACAGAACGAGACAGCAGACAATAGCCATTGGGCCCCAAACGTTTAACCATGAGAAAAGCTTGAGTCCTATTCGGTCCTTGGTCTTGGCTTAGATTCAGGATGCCTATCCCCATGCAACCGCTACCATCTCTGATGGAAGGTTGTTCCACTTATCTACCACTCTGTCAAGTAAAACTTCCATACACTACATCCAAGTTTTTGACCCTCTAGTTTTAGATTCTGTCCTGTCGCTCAAACATTTCACCTCCTTTAACGTGATCTCCCTCTGGTACTTTGTATACGGAGAGCGTCCTGCATGCAAACATGCAATATACGTGTCTGTATAAGACGCTGCCGGACGTATAGAGCTGAAGCGGGGCGACTCATTGTGATCGGTTTGCCGTCACGCGGAGGCTTTCCTCGGGAGGCAGTCTGCGCAGGAGCTGGGGCGGAATAGCTGCTTCCATTCTGATTAAACATGAAGCGTCGTCTTAACCTCTCTCAGTAGCCGATAAAAGTAAAATGAACGCAGCAGAGCCTCCCTGACAAAAAAAAGGCTTGATGATTACTGCAAGGTCAAAAGCTCAGGGAAAAAAGGCTCCGGAATACATTACAGAGAAAATTACAAATGATAAAAAATGCAGAATGAAGACGCTGCAGATGAACCGCTATGGAAATTGTAGATAATTACCGGGAGATAACTGCCTGCCTCTTCTCGTCTTTTTTTTTTCTTCTTCCTCCTAATGAAAAGCTCTGGTTAAATCCCAAGGAAGTACCGCCGCTTCTTCAAGATATCCTCTGAGCGGATTTTATATTATAATATATATATATGCACCGTTTTTAACCAATGGGTGCACGTAATATACCGTCATGGAATATATTTGTCTCCAATGACACTTGATTTAAAAGGACACTCAAGGATAGGCGCATTAATACACACATATAACCTAGTGATCCTGTTACATTTTCTTGTCATCCCTTTTGCAGATGCATGGATGGTTTTGGCAGAATCCCCCCATACGCGCATCTGCCTCTTTCCCCAATACCCCCAGCTATTTGCCATGCAGGATACGTGTTCGGCTGAACATTTGCCTCACTATAGACGGGACGCTAGTGAGACCCAGTGCTCCCGCCGCAACTTCTGAGAACCCCACGTGGTGTGAGCGGCAGATCATAGAGGAGATGCTGATCTGCAGCTCTGGAGCTACAGCTTCCCCTAAAGGGGGGGGGGTACTGAAAGAATATTAAGGCCATTGCCTAGGATGCTAGACTCATCAACCAGCAGCAAAACAACATACATATCTAGTAGCTAATTTACATCGTTCACTTGGAAAAGGATCTTGCGCAACGTCAGCAGTCAGACGCCTGCTCGTGTCACACACCTGCCAGCTGTGAATAAGACAATTCCAATCCGCATTAGAGCCAGGTGAACTCGCATTAATCCTCCCCAGCCTGCGCGGCTCTCGGAAGCATTAAAGCAAATTACTTTCCGAAATCTTTCGCAGGAAACCAATCCTTCCTCACAATGAGCCAATCAGACGCATTCACCGCACCTTTCAAAACAGAGAAAAGGAAACGCAACGAGAAACGTTACGAGCGGACGTAAAAGAAAATGAATTTTAAAAAGCCTTGGAATAGAGAAAGGCAGAATAATTTCTAGCACGGGGGTTCAGAGAGAGAGCAAGGGAGGGCAGAAGAAGAAATCACAGGAGAGACGGGGTGAGAGAAGGTAGAGAGGTGGTGGGTATGGATAAAAGAGGTTTTGAAAGAAGGGGGGGCATAAAAAGGGAAAAGTACAGAAAGGGGTAGAGATTTTAGGACAGCAGGGAGAGGGTCAGGGAAATATAAAAGTAAATCTACATTATAAAATTAAGGAACCGAGCTCCACAAGGTTTATAATGATGTAAACACAGACGAGGAGGCACCTCATCCTCTCTCATACAGGAACTTGTAGAAGAGAGGTCCATGAGGCAGCCCCATCTTCTC
The DNA here is from genome assembly GCA_023333645.1 of Sceloporus occidentalis. Classification (NCBI taxonomy): domain Eukaryota; kingdom Metazoa; phylum Chordata; class Lepidosauria; order Squamata; family Phrynosomatidae; genus Sceloporus; species Sceloporus occidentalis. The sequence goes on along the minus strand of JALMGF010000425.1, from coordinate 37,231 downwards.
ACCTCTAAGGCGGTCGCGTCACTCCATCAGATCCATTTTCTGGATCAAATGGGAACACATCCAAAATATATTCCCCCTTGGGGGCCCTTTAGGAACACTGCTGTAACCATTTAGGGCTATAGTTCAGCAAACACCGTGATTCAGTGTTGATGTCAGACTTTGACGTCCCAGCTCCGGTTACTGTAAAAAAGCAATAATTTTTCCCGCCGGTAATCACGCCGATCGGCACATTGCGTATCTCGGGCTGTGGGTTCCATCTGGCAGGTAACTGGTTAAGACAATTTCTAGAAGGAAGTCAGTAATCGGAAGGAGAGATGAGGAACGGCTGACCTTTGGGAGATGTGTGTACACGGAACGTACAAGGTAGCAACTTCAATGTAATCTTCTTATATATCCCACCTATAATTGTGTTTATTCGACTGAAATCACCGATAATGAAAGCAATCCGCTGCTGCCGCCGGAAATTGCTTTGATTCTCCATTTCGTGGAACGCTGAGGCCCATCGCTGAAATATCAGGAAATCCTCGGAACGGGAGGCTGAGGTTTATGGGGCTGACGAGTGCCGACGGGTGATTTATACCAGCGGATGCTCCAAATTCACGGGCTCCTAATACCAGCTCCCAGCCAATATGCAGGTTACATTAGCTTTATATCAGAGTTTTCAATTAAATCCTTCTTCCCCAGTCAGGTGTGGCCCCTGAGGGTTTTTGCACCCAAAATCTCCATAAAACATATTGTACAGAAGGTAAAATGTCACAATAGAGGGGATATAGATCGCTTTTGGATGTTAACGGCCGCCACAATCACAATTTAGCGTTTAAAGGGACAGTTTGCCATCTAGTAACAGCCCTATAATGAAAATACGCTGTAGCCAGGCTCCTCCTCCGCAGTCCCAAGATACTTGCCACTGATTGGCTGCTTGAAACTGATAGGAGCACTTCTGGGCAACGGCCCCTCGCCCTGAGCGTTTGCCAAAACAGCGCTGAAGCTGACTGGAGGCGAGTATTTCGCATGCGGAACACATCAACGCCATGAAAAATAGCCAGGGGGATGGGGCAATATGGGGTAATTCAGTAGGATACTTCTATGCATTTGAAGGGGAGGAGGGCCGACATCACAAAAAAGGGAGCTCTCTGATATCATACGCATTAAACTGGTGAAGCGACATTCTGATCCTATTAAAAATCACATCAATACGATACACGTTTTGCGTCACCATACCCGGATGGAGCGTTTGTGATTCTTGTTTTAACAGCAAATTGTGTTTGTTTACCCAGGACCCCACTTATCAGTCGCGTTTACAATACACTCCTATGCGAGGAAACCATGAAATAAGGAATTTTACACCGTAACAGAGACAAGCCAAGAGAACGGGGATAAACCATACAGCATAACAAATGAATGAACCTGATCGTCAGCCAACATGCTGTATCCAGTAGGGCAAACTAATCCGGCAACTTGTAACCCAACAAAGTGTCTGGAGCAGTAACCAGCAAATACACATTCAGTGCACTTTAATAAACTCCAGAACAACCACAACAACACATTAAACAGTGTAAATACATACACATCGGACGCCAATGTTTAGGATTATGAATGAGAAAAAAACTCAATGCAATAAAAACACGTGCTGACTCGCTGCTGTAATTAATGGCATAAGGAGGCATAAAATAAAACGTCCAGAGATGCCCCAATTACCCCGTCAACCTTCAGGGTTGCAGCTTCATGCCGTTCTCTCCTGGGTATTAACCTGCAGAACGGCAGCAATCGCAGTCGCTCATACAAAAATGTGCATGGCCATCGACTCTGAACACTTTAGAGGTCGTGTTATTGGCCTTTTGGCCCCCAGGCTCCGCATAGCACAATTAGTAGTTCTAGCCACTTGGGTACGCACAGGGCAGCTGGTCGTGCTTTTGCATGGTTCTGGATTTTGCTTATCCATGCAGTATTATACGCATCCAGAAAAGTCTGTAAATCTGAAATTGGGCCAAAAATTGTTGCTGGAACATAGTTAATTGTTAAAATATTTTTTTTTAGATTAATTAATCCTGATCAGTTCTCAAATGAGATCAAGAGTCACCACTCTAGAATCCCACCTTTTACTAAATACACATCATTCTCGCTTCGGCTGTCTACAAACATTCTTTTCAGAACCATAAGGATGAATGAGCCTTTGTTATCCGTACAGTCAGCTGCAGAACACCTTTTAGTTACATCGGGAAGGTTAAAAATCATGTCCCTTAATGGGTTTTGCTCCGTTCACACAAACATAACCCCCCCCCCCATGTCTTTATTCAAACTGGTGCCAAATGTATCTTCTACCTTGAAGGTGAAATTCAATAAAGCGTTACAGGCAGAATGATGTTAAAAGGTTATCCTTGATCTTTCTTCATTCCATACATAAAATCAGTACGTATGTAAAAAAGAATATGCTATATTTTCAGAGTCTGTGTCTTAAGGGACGCTTGTCACAAACATTTTAATCTGATGAAGGAAAGTTCTCTGATGGTAGGAAGTCGTTTGTCGGTAATATTCACCGGGGAATAATAAATGTGACACTGCTGCTAAACTGGAGATATTAGAAATTAGAAGCGTAATTTAAATGGATGACGAATAGATGCAGAGGAGTTTACTGGAAGTCGAAATTAATGGATAACCATCTATACGACAAACACTGGGGGAAAATGCATTTATACACTTTACAAAGTCAGTGAGGGGGTATAAACATGCATGGGATAGGCATACAGCTCCTGAATATAAGACGAGACCAACGACATGGCAGTATAGTGGTTATTCAGCCCTATCATCACATGTAAAAAGGTAAGAAGTAAAAGAGCTTCTGTGTTACTCTACGGAGCCCCCCTTACAGGGGTTTGACCACTAATAACGATGAGCTGCCCTACTTCAAGCATCGGCGATGGTGAGTGGTCTTCGCCCATACAGAAGAAGCTGTCTAATAGGAAATCAGACATAACTTTCTCTGGTGACCTGGGTCAAAAACCTGCTTTATCATCCCATGGTGCTTTCTGGGAGTTACTCCATGCCTACAAACCACTATGTACATATTTATGTTACATCTTGCCCTGTCTTCCCCACACAGACCCACATTAGTCGACAGGATCTCCAAGACACGACCTCAACATCCGATTTTTTTGCTTCAATGAATTATAACAAAGAAAACTATGCCGCTAGAAATGGTTTTGAAGGACTGGAGACCTTTTTATGGTTTACTTTTTTGCAGGCCTTCTACAGAAGTGAACGGCAGGTCTCAGACAACACAATCACTCAAGGGCACCAGGAAAGTTAACATTTAAGATTTTAAGATGACATTGATTAATGAAAGGTGAAAATGATTAATAGTATGGACATTATAAGGCAAATAAATGAATTCTAATGCAAGTCGTGCATGCCTGGGAGCAGTCACTAAACTCAGGGAGTAGGTCCAACACAGGCTTTGATTTCCAGGTTATGGAAGATAAGACCAGCTCTAGTCATTCAGCATGGCCAGCCCCATCCCATCGGGAGGTAGGCCTTTGGCCAAGCATCCCCAGGGGTTCTTAGGTATAGGCATGAATACTTTAGGAGGTCACATCATCTTTGTTACCTCCTTTTCGCCCAGAGGTAAATGGGCACCGTTGCAAACAGCGTTTGTACAAATCTTATGGTATATTTGAAATTATTGGTAAATTATGTTAACGAGAAGCTTTTTTTTCTGATCCACAAATAGATCCAATTAAAACAGAAATATCAGAGTTCTCTTCCAAGCAATTTTCATCAAAGCTGCTAATTTGCAAACTGGTTTATTGCTTCTTTTTGAACTTGAGAGAACTTTCTCAGATATATTTTATTTTCATCGCAGGCTTAGAAGATGATAAACAATCAACATATAAGCGATAAAGGCACAAACAATAAGATAGCAAAATTGGGAATAATTTTTTGATAAGATTAATAAACTCATCCATCTCATCAATAACAGCGGCCAAAGAGGGACATCTGCTTTGGCGGCTGCGGTTAGAAGTGTAATGAGATTGTATTTACATTATTTAACCCCTAAATATTGTAAATACACATTATGGTGACTTTTAGGGCTGGAGAATCCTTTCATACCCATTCTGAGCGTTGTAGGAGGGACAGAGGGGGTTTGGATCCCACGTTGGGACAGTCCCTCCAAAAAGGGGTTTATTAGGTTGCATTTTTGGAAACCTTGCAGAAGAACACTCCGAAAGACCCTGTATTTTAGCGATGGGCCTCAGCGCTCCATCAAACGGAGGATCGAAACAATTGAGCCGATTTCTTTTCTCTGCCTTGGATTGTGCCACCTTTAGAGATGTCTGTTTCGGAAGATGCAAGTAAAAGGTACTCAAGTTACCTGCTCCTAGGTGCTGGGCACCATGGGCACTGATCTGAATGCCATGCTTCCTGTACAAGTTCTAAATCTTGCAATAACATCTTTAAAAGCAACTAAATGAGTCACCAATAAAACGGGAAGACCAGATGCATGCCGGGAAACATATTGGCAAATAGGTTTAAATTTCCCAAGCCAGCCCCCCGGTTATACAGACAGGTGTAAGAGGATTGGCGTTCCTGCTCCCATTTCTGCGTGAATAATTAATAATGCAATGTATTGTGCCCTGGCAGCGTATCCGTGTATCTGATGTGCTTTTAGGATGTATCTCAATTATTTAGTAGATGGCAGCCAAGCAGGTGTTTGACTGAGTTAAATGGACGCTTCAACAGGTATTTATTATTTAAATGTATTCATAGATTATTTTTTTAGGCATGGAAAGCACCCCACAGTCCTTTTCCTGAGAGGACGCTCTTAAGATGTATATTAACATAGTTAGAAGGAAACTCTGATTTGCTTTTCGATCTTGTTCCGCATGTGATAGAACATTCAGAATAGGATATTAAACATGACTATTCGATTAAACAATAATACAGCCAATCAAAACTTAATCTAATGCAAAAATGGGCACAACATAAGGATGTCAAGGCTTAATATTACATCCTAATAACACGCTAAGTACATATAACAGCTAATGTTAGGGGGTGGGATAATCACATTAGAATTTAACTTAAGAGAAGTAAAACACAGGATTTCTTGGATGAAGAAAAAAAACAAAACAAAAAAACCCCAAAAAAACTATAAATTAAATTACCGGCCAGAACTATAAAGGTTGTAGTAAACACAGAATATCGGAGGAAGGAATAAAAAAATATGGCTACGATACAGGATCTATCCTGCATCGGTGTATGACCTCTACAAAAAAATAAAACCAGCATTACAGAAATCGTAATAAAATTTGCATTTAGTTGAGAAATGTTTGGCACACGCCAGAAACTCTTCACCCCGAAGCCTTTGTAGGAATGAACACAAACATTTAAAAAAAAAATATTTTTGGGCTTGATTCAGAGCTTTTTGCCATCCCTGCGGAGTTCCTAATAAATTAACAACTTGTTCCAAAAGCCTTTGGCAGGTCATGAGCCGACGGCGAGAAATTTTAATTCCAATGCAAAATATCGTAGTCTGGAAGAACCTGCCTGAAATTTCTTCAAGGATCCCGCGTATATCACTGAGAAACGTATACTTTTTAACATCAGGGCCATTTCTTGTTATTATGTAAGTTTTGATATTGTAGATAAATGAAGATTTGCCGAAAGCAGTGACATTTTATTCCATGCAACCAAAAATTAGTCTATCCCATAAAACGTTGGGAAATGTTGATGGTAGCAATGTCTGCCTTCTATGCTGGCGTTTACCATGCGCAATAAGCAACGGTTATTATTTCCATTCCTAAATCTATACCAGAAAAGGGAATTTAAGCAAATGCGAAGTTTGGACTGTAAAAGCAATTTAATAACATTTACACGCAACGTATCATCTATACCTATGAAAAAATATCCAATAGTAACAATATTAAAGTATTTTGTGTTTCTGTAGGTATAAGACACTGTACATCCCAAGATCCAATATAATTGGATTGAGTGTAAATAGTTCAGCTTTTGGCGTCACATCATGGCCGAGTCCCCCGGAATATTTTTTTTTAGACCACGTTCATGAAGTCTGCGCATTAATTGAGCCGCTATTTGGCGCTGCCCTCGTGAAGCCCAAAGCGTGTCCCGGACCCCGTATGATTTTAGAATGAATGGCACTTGCAGCCCCAGCAAAACACAGCGAGCTCAGCAGAGAGCGGGCTTAACGTTTATAAAGCAGAACAAACGAAGTGCTAGCTTGCGGTTTTTCCGGGATTATCTGGCATATTCACGCTAGAGGAAATCCAGCGATGTTGTTATTGTTCCTAAATTCCTCCGGCTCTCCAGCGCCCAGCTTTTATCTCATTTTGTTGGCATTTGTGGTTAATAATTCCTAAACATGCATGTTCTGGAACACTAAGAACACGGGACCGATTCAAGAGGTCTATCACATTAGAAGTAAAAACCTTTAAACATGACACATTTACATACATATTGGGAAATTCATAAAAATCGTACTCGGCCGTTTTGGTTGCCTACGCATGGGCCATTGATGTATTCAGTCGTCTTTAACATACTGTTTGTGTTTTTTATCCCAATGCGTTACTTTGTAGCCCCCCCCCAATATCAGTTTTGCTTTTAAAAGTTACTACTGAAATACAGAATTTAATGGGACATATGAAAAATTCTTCGTGTTTTTCCAGCCGTAAAAAAACCCTCAAATCTTATTTGGTCTTATCTATAGGGACACAGAATTTGCTTGCCTTCCGCCAAAAAAAAAAAATGATTATCTGGAGAACTTACTGAGCAGAGATCTATTAAACATTTTTTTAGAAAATGGGTGTTTTAATATCCTTTGTCTATGACGGGAAGGAGCTTTATCCCCCTGCACAGACTCGGATACAGATACTTTTCCAAAGCTTGTAAATATAAATACATTCAACTCCCAACAAGCCCAGCGAAAGCCCTTAATTAAATAGACTATAGATTAAACGTTCCAATAATTCCATTTTAAATACAGCTAAGCAGCCGGATTTCATGCTTAAAATAGAAATTACCTGGCCATATCCTTAATTACACGCAAATCCTTTTTTGCTGTGCTTTTTGGGGGTGGGGGGGACCTTAAATTAAACATCAAATGGATATAACATACAATCTTATAATATAGTTTATATACATCTTTTATAAGTAAACCACGAGGATCAACATTACTGCTATGTCTATGCTTTTGTAGACATTTTAAAGGGGCTCTACGAGCATCGTGTGCATTTCTTCAATACATATAATAGGCGAGAGGTCCCTTTAAATGATTTTCCTTCGTTTTCTCCATGCGAATGCATATAGGCACTCATGAGAATCCCCTCTACGCATTTACTCCCCTCCCTGCCTCCAGCTACTTACTCTTTGGCCAAATGGATCTCCTGCGCAGTCACGGCCGTGCACACACGCCAACAGTCAGCAAGGTACATGGGGAGTTCCACAGGGTTTGAGGAGGACCCCCTGCAAATGAGCTCCTATTTATTGGAGGGGCACTTTCTCGCCCCATGATTCGCCCTCAAGCTTCATCAGGTAAGTCAGTATTTATAAGTACTTGTACTTCAATAGGCACTCTTTATTGGTGGGGATGTATGGGGCATTAGACCGTCTCCTTAAGACGCACTCTTTGTTGGTGGGGTGTATGGGGCATTAGACTGTCCCTTTAAACAGGAGTATGGATAAAGTGCGCCGCACCTTTCTTCTGCCCAGAGGAGACGTTCCTCGCTGGTTTCTCGCTCGCAGGGTAACCGTCACGCCTATGTCTTGGGTCATATTTCCAAATGCATGTAAATTACGAGTGCGGAGCAGAATCTGGATAAGACTATAATATCCCAGCGCCCGAAGTTCTTTGAAATCCTGGCTCGATCGGCTGCTTAGTCTCGCCTGCTGACATAAACAATTTCTCTCCAACTAGTTATTAGCGAAGACTCTTTGATTTGCTCTCAGTGACACGGCGTCTGGCTCTTCATCAGACTATTCTGTCAGGGACAAACCGAACCAGGGCAAGAAAAAGCAGAAACATTTAATATCAAGCCGTATCATTTTATTCTCTCAACCTTTAATGCTTCATTAGAAAAATCCCAACGTCTATTGAGAGCTTTATTGGGTTAGTGTCTGTACGAGCGTCCATTAGGGGAATAACCATTTAAATTAAAAATACTGTTTTCGCTGTAGCTCTGCTAATGTTTGATCTTGTGAAAGGTTTAGCTGGTTCTGTGTAATAACGTGTCATAAATCAATAGAAGCGCGCAGATTTCTATAAATTCATTATCGTCTGATGTGAATCTCCCCGCTGCTTAGCGTGACATCACCAACAACCATATCTCCCCGTTGCTAAGCATGACATCACCAACAACATATGTCTCCGCTGCTATGCGTGACATCACAAACAACCATAGCTCCCCTCTGCTATGCGTGACATCACAAACAACTAGATTATCTGGAGAATTTACTGAGCAGAGATCTATTAAACTTTTTTTTAGAAAATGGGTGTTTTAATATCCTTTAAATCCATGCAGATTTTTACATAAAGCAAGAGTATAGGGGATGTAACTGGTCACAATTTAATATGGAAGTCTCAATTCAATAATAAAAACAGGTCGTTTTGGGGTTAATAACTATGGCTACTTTCATAAAGCTGTTTTTGATAGCAGCATTCCCTGAGATAACAGGAGATTAGGTCTGAGGAACCAATATTCAGGCTCCCTTCCCAGGACACCATACAGGGCATGAAGTATTTACAAAGTGTTTTCCAAAAAGGACCCCCTATTTTTCACATGCACGATACCTAGTTTTGGTACCCCAACAGGAACCAGGTGGGACAATGTACCCTAACCCTTGTCAGGACTGCTTTGGCAAATTCGAGACTTCCAGCATCTATGTATACTAAAGGTTTTGTCAATGCGAACGGATAAGCTGAAGGTCACATCTGGTGTCTACGGGGCTCATTGCCTTGTCAGGGAATAAAAATAATAATACTGCGACTGTGTCGTTTTATTAAATTTGGGCACCTTGACACATTAACATTGGGGGGGGAGGGAACATAACACGGATCTGCAGCTCCATGGCATGCGAGCCGCTGTGGTTCATTTGGATGAGATACAGTTTAGGGGAGAGAAAAAAAAAAAAAAAAAGCAGCTTTGTTTAAAGGGTGCGTCTGCCTTCCTGTTTAAACACGTTACTGATAGTAACCGGAGCACGGGAGGAAATTGTCACTCTTTCCACGGCTGAGCGTTCCCTGCCTGGAGACGGATTTCAGATTTACCCTTTCAATATGAAAACACAACAACCATGATAACTGTAGAAACCCCAACGTGCGCGGCATCATACAAAATGTGGCTGCTACGGAGTAATACGAAATGTGATAAATAAAGCCCCCGTGACGTACCCGCTCCCATTTATAAGATGACAGGCGATAACCACTTATGTTCACCCAACGGGTTCATGCTTATGTCCCGCATCCGACATAAACAGAGCCGTTATATATATATATATATATATATATATATAATGTATTCCCTTATTGCAGCAAACTTAACTCGTGTTTATTATCTTAACCCATTTCTGCTGCCTCCTGCCATGCATAGGTTTTATAGAGAGGTCAACGAGCCAACCGGATATTTGTATATAAAATCTTTACAAGTCCTATAGCAGGCTGGTCGCTTTCTGCTACTTTAAACAACATGGGGATGTACGATTTTAATATCTGTGAAAGATAACAGGGCAGAAAAAATATTTAATTCTGGAAAGTTACAAAGTAACCAAACCATGAAGAGGCCGCAAAGTCGTTCCCGCACTTTGTTTAATTATGCAAAAGAAAAACATTTTGCTTCACGGGGAAGAAATGGGAAGCAAAGTAAATACTTAAGAAAACAAACGTCGGCCAAAAAGTTTCAAAGGAAAATGGTCTAAAAGGAAAACCGCGCCATGGAAAGGAACCGTCACTCCCGAGCGAGACCACAGCCAAATAAATGGCTCCCCGCGCGGACTGCTGATCGTCAATGATCCGCTACAAGTAGCGAGTGCTGATAATCATGGATACATTGTGAATGCGGACAACATGGCCTGACATGCATTTCAAAGATATCGTTACTGCTTCTTATTAACACAATGTTGCATTTCGTTCTTAGTTCCGATCTCCTCTGGATGACTGGCACGAGAACGGTTTGGTTGAAAGAGGCAGCGATGACTGAATGTCTCATTATCCACCTCAGGGTCATATTTACGTTCGGTGTAATCCCAGGCAGTGCCACCAGTCGCTCCCCCCCCCCTTCCTTACTGCATCGGGCTAGGATGTCATATTCCGCACTCTACTTTTTAAGGCTGCGCCAGCCAAAAGTAACCTACGGAGGACTCTTGGGACTTGGCGCAGAGTTCTGCTGAGCTAAAAGGATGACCGGGGAGAACTGGGATGTCCCTGTTAAAGGGCTCCCTGTTGCATGGCTCTATGAGGAGCCTGACCGTCCAATAACGCGAGTGGCCCATCTAGTCTAGTTCTTCCTGATGTAAAGACTCCATGATCGGATCTCGTCTTAGGCTTGGAATCGGCATAATATACACAGCACATAAGATGTATCACATAGAAGCTGATACACAATGTGCTCCTGATAACATGAGGGTTTCTTTATTAAAAGTTCTGATGTGGGTATAGAGGTACAGCAACCACCCCCATGGTTTTTGGTGTGTGGCTCTTGACATGTTTAACCCATCCCGGCCTTTGGTAAACCCTTAGACTATTGCAACAGCCAAAACACGATCTACCGCACAAAACGGGGAGAAAACCATCATCCAGTACTCAACGCGTCTCATTTCGACATAAAATGCAAAAAGATGAAAATCTCAACCGAGTTACAAATCGGGAAGGAAAATGCCGGCGACTGCGTAGAGTATTTGTCGACTAATTTACTTGGACGAAACACATGCTGTACGTCAACACATACCACTAGCAAATGGTCCACATCAAAAGGAGAGACTGTACAAAATATATCTTCCTGACAAACGGTGACATCACGCGGCTTTTGAAGCACTGTGGACTTCCGAAAACTGTATCAAGTTTATCTTTAAAAAGCCAGGTGTAGAGCTCCAGGAACACATTAAATATGGCGTGTCTGGCATACCAGCAGGAATCAGACACTGGGGTTTATTCGCTGAAGAGAGAGTTGCGGTGTTTTAGCTCCATTTCGTTACTTATTATGAACGGCCAACTATGGTAAGTGACCCCAGCAAGGAGGGTTGACCTCACCCTGTATAATGTATAATTTAATGTTAAATCTAACTATACATTACGCAGGGCCAACTAAGCTCTTCCTGCTGCAGAAGCTCACTAGAGATGGACCTTCCTGATGTACGGAGAGATGGTTTCCCATTGCTTTGGGATCAGCCATACTTGGTGTCTGCCCAATAAATATTACGAGAACCAATAATGGTCAGCATGCCGGAAGGGTCTGGACCAGTTAGCTCTTTACAATTAGTACTAAATCTGAATAAGAGACTCCAGAAGCCTTACCGGCTAAGGGGACTCCATCTTACTCTATGAATAGGTTAGCCCATTAAAAAGTGTCACAAACATCTAGAGACTCTCCCTTAGAAAGCAAAGATAAAATGGTTTATCTTTATATTTTTGAGAGTCATCCCTAAGTAACGATAAACCATCAGGGATGCCCGATCTATCACATCTTCTGCAGAGCTTTATCATGTAGCAGCTTGAAATTGTCAAAGATGGTACAACAAAAGCCACCGATGTCCGTCTCTATTCGGAGTGGTAAAGAACGTATGTCCGCTGTCCTTATGGATACACAGTGTGCCGGACAGATCCCTGTGTCTTTGGTATTATCTGCTGCATGGATATTCACAATTCTTCCTCGACACTCTTAAAATTAGGAGCTGCTTTTAACTAAGGGCATTTATACTGATGCATAACATTTCATTTATCAATGTGACACCCAAAGATAATCAAGGCAGGACATGACTGCAGACTATTGCATTAAATATACTGCAATTTGCAGAGATTACAGAGGAACCAAGACGCAGCTGCGCTATGATAGAACTGGAACAATTCTTCCCAGTACAGCATTCTGCAAGCAGACGTGTGCAATGGAAGAGATGCGCATGGGGAGCATAGATTTGACACTCTACTGGAGTCTTCTACTCGAGTCCCCATCTACCCCCACAGGGCGCTGGGAATACATGCAAGCATTCACCAAACATATGACATCAGGAGGCAGTCGGGGGTGAGTTTGAGTTTACCAGGAGTGTTTCTTAAACAAACTACAGATTAGGAGGGTTAAGAAAACATGCTTTCCTGGTCATTAATGTTTCGTTAAAGAGGCAACTAATGGGTAAGGCTGGGACTAGCTGGTATAAGGCTGATCAGGTATGAATTAGTGCACGAAAAATGTGTAACACGCAACCCACGTGCCAGCATATTAGGGCGACAGCAAAAAGAATCTGTGCACTTAAAATGGTTAAACGGCAGCTAAAGGGAGTCCAATCCGACCTTATCAGTGGCCGGCCACCTCCTTTTAATGACAGTTACACATTCCATAGGAGTGGCAGCACTATATGCAAATCTATATAGCCCCAAGGTGGCTACTCCCTTGACCATTGATGGAATCAGACTACAGATAAAGGCTGCCGTCCCACCCAGTCTGACCTTCGCTTATCTCCTGTTATCTAAGCCTGCAAGCATTTATAACAACGACCCATCACACATGCAAGGACATTTCTGATCCATCAAACAAATTAATCTGATTTAGATGGGCACCGTCACCATGTTCCCTTTGGGTAGCAGTTTTTATAACATTTGAAGACTTTAGCCCTACATATTTAAATGTATACCATCCCCTTTACACCATACACCCTTAGCCTAAACCCATCACACCTGGTGACATCACTACTAATTTTCCTTCCATATTAGAACTGTTCTCCTGTGCAAACTCTTTGCGTATTACCACTTAAAAGAGGGCAACGCTAACGCTCTATCCTATCTGCAAAAAACTGTTTTTAATAGAATAAAAAGAGGGAGAATATAGGAGTTGGCTGCGCATGAAAACCTTAAGGGAACATCATATAGTCTGTATACATTCAGCAGACTTCATAATGCCGGTGAATTCTCCCAACCTCTCCATAACACCACCATCATCTCTCATTCCTTATTCAGGGTAAATAAGGTGTGGATTGATATTGTATGCATGATGCAGACGTCCGAGACTCTCTATGAAGCTACGCTAATGATTGATAATTCATCTGCCTAGGAATTTTATATCCCTCTGATAAATGGTGTCGGAGGTTCGCAGCAGCGGAGGAATTAATCTTTCCTGACATCTAAAACATCCACGCTGTAAGAAAAGTAAAAATACAAAAAGAAAACACACAATATTTGTATAAAATTACATCCCAAAGGATAATTAAAGAAACATCTCCGTCCAGCCAAACATCTCCTCTGCCTCGGCTCCCGCATGGGAGAGCATTTCGGGGGATCTGATGACAGCATGCGCACAGATCGCTACCCCAGATTTCAATGGGGGTGATTTTCTGACACTTATTGGTACCAGGAGGGGGTGTTGTACTTCAGCTCTGGAGCTGCAGCTTCTTCGTGACATATTTACACTTGCTGGTACTTGGACCGGCACAATGTAGAGATGCGACAGATCAGCAGGCTTCTTGTCTTTTTATCCCATTGTACAGCACTGTGGAATACGATGGCGCCATGTTAAACAATAAGAAGAAGAATTTAATGTTCATGAATGAAACATCCTTATACTATTTGTTATCGAGGATTCCGGGTTACCAGGGGAGATTCCCGAACGTTTTACAATAATAATTATTCTTTACATTATTTAAGAAGAACCAGAAGTTCATTCAAACATTGCTGAAACGACTAAACCAATAGCTGAAGGTGGGTCCTGGGGGGCTTCGCGGGAGCGACCGTGAAGAGTGGAATATTTGCACAAAACAGCTGCCGTTTCCCAGACGTTTATCTGCCGCCGCGCCGCTTTCACAATCACTCGGATTAATTCCCATGCCAAGGTTGCTGCGAGATTACGAGGAAGAATTCCCGCCCGAGCTGCAGCCTTCAAAGTACTCAAAGAGCGGCCATTTACATATTTCACAAACGGCCCCGGCGGCCTGAGGACTCCTCTCGCTTTATTCACCTGCCGAGATCCTTCGGGTATCAAACGCAAGACACGGAAGGAATACGAGCCGCAGGCAAGCTGCAGCTCCACAAACAGATCCCGCCGTGAAATATTTGCCTCCGCAGATTAAACTAATCATCTCCGTCTCCCCCGGGAAGGGCCCGGGTAACTCGCCAAAATATTAAAGCAGGCTGGTCGCAGGCGCTTGGCTCGAGCCGACGGCTTGGGGCATTTTGTGTTTACTTGCACACAGCGCTGTGTTTCTGCTTATTTTTGCCAAATATCCTGCTCTTTTCAATTAAAGTTATTTAGTGCCCTTGAGAACTTTGCAGTATGGCTTCAAGGTTATGATGCCTTCCAGCGCGTTTAACGTATAGGAGAGACGCTGAAAGATACACACGTGCTCCCCGAGACCCCCGGGGTACCCCTTTAAAACAACAACTTTATTTAATAAAATCACGCGTTGTCGGGTAGCTCGTTCAGGTTATTGCTTCCCCCCAGCGATACCGACGGAGGCTGGAAAGTAAAGGGTCGCCGCATCTTTTCTCCAGCCAACTTATGGCTTGAAAGGCTACAGAATAACCCGTTTCCCAAATATCCATAGCAACAGGATGCAGCGAGCGAGCGTAAAATGAGACCGAGGAATACGTTTTATTACACATCCCCCGCTCCACGGACGGCATTATAACAGAGAGAGAGAGAAGCCACAGCCCGCGGCTCAAGTCACGAACGCGCATTTATATCCCAAAAGAAAGCTGGGGTCATTTTGCGGTATTTTGGTTACTTCTGGGAAGATGGCAATCACCACTTTCTAAACTCAGCCTATAAATTACACGCTCAGAATAAAACATCGATTGAGCCAACCCACGAGAAAAAATTAAAGACACATGTTAGAATTTGAAGAGCAGATAGGACACGGAGAGAATTCGGAAATCAATTATT
The DNA here is from genome assembly GCA_023333645.1 of Sceloporus occidentalis. Taxonomy (NCBI): domain Eukaryota; kingdom Metazoa; phylum Chordata; class Lepidosauria; order Squamata; family Phrynosomatidae; genus Sceloporus; species Sceloporus occidentalis. The sequence goes on along the minus strand of JALMGF010000425.1, from coordinate 22,145 downwards.
TTATAAAGCACCGTCCTATTCCGTAGCGCTGTATAACGGGATCCAATGTGGTTCACACTTTAAGAGCCAGATAACAGATTTACAATGATAAAAGCTCCCGTCACGGGCGAAGGACGCCGGTACCCGCGTATACCGTAGACACCGGTACTTAGTAACACGCTACTGCGGCATGTAGAGACGCACACGGCCACGCAGCGAATCAACGCGCTGCACGGGACCAGCGAAACACTTCTGCCGGGGGCCACCCGTTAACACGCGGGTAACACAAATAAATATAAAACACAGCGCCGTTAACGCAAAACAAACAACAGATAAGGCGGTTGAAATTTTCAGCTTGGCAGCGAGTTCATGAATTCTCTTATTTATACAGCGCCAACAATGTACTCAGCGCTTGGTACTAAGATGTACCGTTACATTAGAATGGGAAAAGCTGTGGGAGATCCGTTGCCTGGAGCGTTTTATCGCGCAGGCTGTTGACGTCACGGTCTGTTGACTGAATGTGTCGGGGCCGGCTTCTAATTTCTAAACCAATTTTGTCATCCCCCGGTTAAAGGTTCACAATGCACCCGGAATCGAGAGACCAACAAGAGGTTCTTGGGAGGAAGAATTCAGACGTCCATCTACAAAAAACCAGAGGCGCCAGCATTAAGACTTTAAGAAGCGCGGTTGACCGGGTTGTCGAGAACGGGTGACGGCCAATTTCACCGCCTCTAACGTTAACATCGACTGGCAATTCCAGCATGTTCCAATCTCACCGAACAAAGACACAAAGAAATACGTATGCAGGAACGTACACGCCAACCATTACACATAAACACACACACTATCACACGTAGTTTGGGAAAAACCTGAGACACTAGCTCGGTTTTTTTGCCGTGTGGCAGGGATCAGATCTTATTTCACAGCCAGCTGCCCGCGCCGACAAAAAAATAAAAATGTGAGCCGAAAAGCAGTCAGCGAGTAAATGAACGTTACCGGGAGATACGCTCCTCGGGGACGCCGTCATCCGAGCAAATGCAACGGCGCAAGCTTCCAGCGAGCGCCATAAGCCGTCGGCGGGCTCTAACCATGCAGCGCGCGCTAAGCGAGAAATCGCCCGGGGGGATAATTCGTGAAACGCGTGATAAATGTACAGCGCCGTCCGTGTCAACAGCCGCCGAACGTCAGGCGTGAAAGTGACTGCTCGGGGGTACACGGATTATTCATCAGGTCATTAATGAGGGCAAACAGCAGTCACCGGGGCAAAAGCGTACGGAAGGTAGAGTTCCAGAGGCTGAAAGAAAGCACACTTTTAGTAAAGACTTTCTAGACTGTATTTTAACCCTTACAGGGCACACTTTTACTCTTATGTAGTCTTCACCGACCATCTCTCGCTTACACCTGTTATTTAAATAACCATTAGACGTTCTGCAAACCTACACGGCGTGCAGAGAAGAAGCTTACAGAGGCAAACGACATCCCGCAGCCTGTTATTCCTCCCCAGCACGGCTATTATTGTTTATTGCTTATTGCTAAAGCGCCCCAAGTAAGAAAAAAGAAAAAAAAAAATGTTTCATCACAGGATAAATAAAATCTATGTTCCCCTTTATATTAATTGGAAAGCCTGCCCGGTGCCAATACCGAGACACCCAACTCGCCATCGGGATTTATTTAGTAAACAGTGTATGATGACATCACCAACGAGCCCGAACGAGGTAATAGCCGATGAAATCACCAAGGGACCGAGTAACAAAGTGAAACAACGTGCCACATAACCGCACACCCAACGAGAAACAAACGTATCCGTCATCAGCAGCCATACAATTACTATAAACACCAATCACATACATCAGTGATATTTATATTTACAGAGCCTGAATGTTTTTCTTCTCAAATACTAATAAATAACAATAAATATTACTAATTATATTCAAAATCAGCTTAACTAGAAGATTCAGGCCAGAACCCCTATATCGCATCACATTCGCTTCGCTCTTTGCTACGCGATGAACCACAACATATATTCTTGCAATTCAAGCAAAAAGACAAAAAAAAAAGTGTGAGGATGCAGATTCTGCTGATATTTCTGGCTACATTAACTGTATGAAGTCCAACATAAATGGCGCCCAACTGTGACAGTTACTTGATTTTAACATTCTGGGGGTTTTTTGGGACACAATGGGCATATTTGGAGATGCCGCCACAGGAAGTGGCAGCAGACAGTTTGGGCTACTGCCCTCTGCCACGGGCCACAAGCTATACGATGCCCTACTTGGGAGCCCTCTTAACGACGCGTGACGCCCTGTTCATGTAATCGCTCCGTTACTGTCTATGTGTCCGCTACTCAATATCTGTAGAAATTAAGCGAATGCCACAGAGACAATCAATGTGCAGGTCCACACGCCGCCTCTGAAAAGGATTATTCTACAGGTTATTGGACCGAGCCCCCCTCGCCGTGTTGAGTGCCCATTGTAAGCCGGCGGCTACACGATTCAATCACTATAAACCATCAGAAGGCAGACGACGGCCGAGCCAACAGCCACTTGGCTTCGCTCTCCCCGGAGCGCAATCCAGCTGCTTCCCTCAGAGGCAGAAGAGGTCAACTCGGCTACATGCGCAGAGTACGGCTTACAGAAACACACGGCTTACGGAAACATACGACACGCAGCATCCCGCCGAGTTTCGCCGTCTTTCCCCGCGGCACGGATACCATGCAGCTCGCTTCACAGCACCCAACCGCGCATGAGAGGACATACGGAACCGAGCGGCCTTCAAGCCGCAGCATCCTTCTTTATGATGTCGGAACGCGCGCTCTCCTGCTTCTTAATCAATGACCAAGATAACAGTGAAAAAGACAATTATCAGTATATCATGTAACGCTCAGCCAGCCATTGGCTCAGTGACTTCAGTGTAATGGCTGAGAGTGGTGGCACTTGTAGTGCAGGATAGATGGGGAGCTGTAGCCGGCCGCCCCATGGCTGTAACATGTGGCAGAATTCCGGCTTTCAGCTTAACAGCGCTCGTCTTCACGATTCACGACAGCCATGTGCCTGTCCCATGCATGGTTAAACTCACTGTATAAGCCTCTACCACTCCTGCTGGGGGGCTGTTCCACTTATCAACACCCTCACAGTAAACCATGGAAACGTTATGTTCAACACTTTCAAATAAAATGCTGACAAAAGATAGCGACTGCTTAAAAAAAATATACATTAATAGATGTGAAACCACTAGGACTGCAGTCCCACCAAATTAACTATGCCTTTTCTGTACAGATATTAAACAGTTCTGCCTAACAAACGCGCAAACATATTTTGGTATAATGTGCTTATTTCAGCCACAATTAGCATTAAAAACTTAATATCATTAATTCGGTCCACATAAAGTAAGAATAAAACAGTTTATTAAAGGGTTTCACGCCAAGGTCTAGCAAGCGGCTTTAACCCCGATCCTCCTGGCACAAAATAACTTTGTCCAACGGTCTCCATCGATCCTTTCTAGAGAGGGAATGCGGCTTCTCTCACCGGCACAATAAAAACCCTCAGAGTCCCAATCCCTCGCACGTATCCTCCTCATTCACTAAAACCACCTTTTTTCCCCCATTCTTTGTGACCGATGTTTTCTTTTTTTCTCTCTCTGTCTGCAATTCCCGCGAATTCAACAAAAGAAATGCGCAAGTTCTATCTGGCTGGTTTCTGCCCTTTTCAAAGCATTATGCAGAGAGCGGCCAGACCTGCCCTCGGCTACAGAAGTGCTAAGTCCGGGAGACGCAGGAGTCGCCGTGTCCTGCTGGGCCACCGTGTCGTTTCAGATGCTAATCATCGCGGCCGGCCATTTACCCGCGCCAGACAGTCCTCCGCCTGTGCGCCCACACCGCTACTCCCCGCAGAGCGTTACACCACACCGTGCGCGACTGTCTACAGCCCAGATACCACCCTGACGCGGCTTCCCCACAAACAGCCAAATCAACAGATACTGGCCGGCCTTTACAGGGATATACTGCTGCCATAAAGCCCAAAGGAAATATCCACAGGTGCATTAAAGCTCCGCAGCCCCGCAGACACACACAGCGCCGCAGACACACACACACACACACACAGCGCCGCAGCCCCGCAGACACACACACACACACAGCGCCGCAGCCACACACACACACACACACACAGCGCCGCAGCCCCGCAGACACACACACACACACAGCGCCGCAGCCACACACACACACACACACACAGCGCCGCAGACACACACACACACACACACACAGCGCCGCAGACACACACACAGCGCCGCAGACACACACACACACACACACACACAGCGCCGCAGACACACACACACACACACACACAGCGCCGCAGCCACACACACACACACACACACAGCGCCGCAGACACACACACACAGCGCCGCAGACACACACACACACACACAGCGCCGCAGACACACACACACACAGCCCCGCAGACACACACACTGCGCCGCAGCCCCGCAGACACACACGCGCAGCGCCGCAGCCCCGCAGACACACACGCGCAGCGCCGCACACACACGCGCAGCGCCGCACACACACGCGCAGCGCCGCACACACACACGCAGCGCCGCACACACACACGCAGCGCCGCACACACACACGCAGCCCCACACACACACGCAGCCCCGCACACACACACGGATCGTACAATAATATCGACGCGCGAAGTTGGCAAACGATCTCTCTGTAAAGAATGAATCAGCATCAATTGAACAATAACAGGAGAGGTGTCTGGGGTAACGGCAGCCTTCCTGACCTGTTAACTCTTTAGCTGCTAGAGGAGACCGTGACCTTCACAAGCTACAGAGTCGTTAATGTGCATTTGCCGATATTAGTTTGAAGTGTTGCCATTAAGCTGGCAGGCGGTGAGTAAAACGCAGCGTACGGGATGCTGCCGCTCACTGCCAGGAATAATGCGATCCTGCGTGGCTGCGATGGCGCGGGCGCAGCGTCTGCAGGCGGATCCGTCGGGAAGGATATATTTCCCGAGGCATGTTTGGAATTCCTTGAGACGCACACCTGCTGGAAACGGCCACGTTCCCCTCTGCATCGCGGTGAGGAGCGCTGCGCTCGTTTCTTGCACACGCGTCTGTGCGCTCGCCAACCGTGGAAAACCCAGCTAGCCCACGGACATAGTTTGGGAGCATATAACGGACACGGCCGACGGGGACTCTCAGAAGCAATCATCATCTTCAGCAGCAAGAAGCCGTCAGATGAGATCTGGATTCGCAGCCAAAGGGAAATCAGCATATGTAGTGAAGCACATTGTACAGCAGCCAGTTGTGACCTTCATCGCAGGGACTAGGATGTGCCGGAGCGGGCAAGCGGCTACCTGCGCCCGAGCACAAACACACACCCATTGTGCACATCCACGGCTGAGCGTGACGGCCGCCTTCACCGGTACGGCTGGACAGGTCCAGAGAGGCTCGGGATCAGAGCAGGATTCGCAGATGGCAGCTGGATTTTTTAAGCAGCCCGGGACGTCTCCATAGAAATTAACAGAAGATGGCACAAAAAGTTGGCAAAGTAGGAACATGTTAAGAGCGGCGGGGTCCTGTACCCAGTGCCCATGCATTCCATGCCATACATTCACCCCATACCCTGTATATATAAGAATATATCACCTGTCACCTGTGTGAAGCTGGCCAGGGGAGAGGTCCCAATGCCAGCCAGGGACATGTAACCCTCTGCCACTAAGACAGGGGACAACAACTCCCATGATGCTAAGGAACACATTCTGGAAGGACACGGCAGATTACTGCATTTGCTTAGAAGACCGGGAGTTTGGCTGAGGGTTATGGGAGTAAGTCCGCAGCAGTCAGAGAGCCAAGGGTTACATGATTTCGCCTAAGGCAGGCGAGGGGGAGGCTGAAGTCCCCGTTCCCAGCAGCTGCAGAGGCGCCAGTGCCCCGTGAGGTAAACTCCGCGTAAGCGCCGATCCCAGCCCGGGTAAAACACACTTACCTGTCGGCTCAAGTTTCCGGCAGCTCATAGAATCCACAGCGTCATGAGTGTCCGCGGCTTCAGGTGCCCCCCACTCCCAGGGCGGACTGGATCCCCCCGCCGAGCCCGTGCTTAGCCCGTGTCCATGATGCGGCGCTGGAGCCCACTGCCCTCTCCCGAGCACACGGAGCCAGCACGGAGAGCTCCGCCCCAAAACGTCACGGCGCAGCCGCGCTCCGCCCGTAAAGCGATTGGGGAGAACGAGTCTGCCCCTGTACCCGCCTCAATAGAAGGCCCACCCCTTCATCCAAATGGTCCAATTACATTCCGGGCACCAGTTGTCTTGGTTACTGATGCTGTTGACTTGCGGGAGGAGGTTTAGCGCAGGCACGGTATTTGCTTGTAACTCGAGTGTCGCGATCGGGACTGATATCACGATAGTGGAAGGGATTCCAGTGACCACCATGCCCGTTGCAGCATTCCGCTGTGGGTATCGCTGCAGAAGGTGGGTTATTGGGCCGGAGAGCCGGGGACCGTGCTGTTAGGGCGACCCCACACGTCCGACTGCTAGAAAATGTAGCAGCGGAAACCGAAACGATAAGAGATTATTATCATTATACTCACCATGGACACCCCCCCCGGTCACTCAGAGGGTTAAAGAGCATACCATTAAATGCATAGTACCGGATTATTTTGGAATAAAATAACAATGTAATCCACATTCTATAGAGTGATGCATATTCTGGACTAAAATCCGTATATATTCTGCATTAAAGAGTCGTTTTATTACCCCATTTCAATAAGGAAATTAATTACCCCTAAATAAATATTTTTAAATATGTTTATTCCTATGCTCAGTGCCCCTGAGTCTTAAAATATTCACCCCAGTCCCAGCAGAATGCTCCATGATCCCCCTTTCACAGCTGAATATGGTGATTTGAAATATTTCTATACAGGGGGTCCAGAAAAATCCATATTCCGGAATATATTCTATAGAGTATAATAAATATACTGCATTATATTCCATAGAATGCAATAAATGTTCTGGAATATATTCCATGACGTGTAATAAATATTCTGGAGTATGTTCTATAGATTGTAATAAATATTCTGGAATATATTCCATGAAGTGTAATAAATATTCTAAAGTATATTATATAGAGTGAAATAAATATTTTGGAGTATATTCTATAGATTGTAATAAATATTCTGGAATATGTTCCATAGAGTGTAATAAAAATTCTGGAATATATTCAGTGTATATCCTGTATTAAAGCAGAGTGACCTGTAATATTATCGCATTTTAATAAGCACATTAATTTATCTAATTTAATATTGTGATTTTTAATATTGCTATTAAGAGCATCCAGAACAAGTGTTTCCACGTTTCGCTGAAACTGATCTGTTTTCATATGTTTATAAATCGCACGTTATTTTGTATACAGTTTGTGTGGAGGAGGCTGCTCTAGATTGTTAGGGGTCTTAAGGAAAAACATTTATTAGGGGTCTATCATTAACACCAGCAATAAAATGTGACTAGTTTTAAAGAAATACATTCCAGTGATATAATTTAATGAGGAATCCGTGTCACTCTTGAATGTCTCTCGCCTTCATCTTCTAAGAAGCCCTTTCGGCCACCAGAGGCCTCCGGCAGCTGTTCAATCATCTTGTACGGAAGCGCAGCTTAGATCTGATTACATTTCTGTTCCGTGTCGCACAGAGATAACAGAAAGTGATCGCATGCTAACCCTGTCATGGAGTCATCTAGAAATGGACAGTGTGGGCCATACTTCGCACCAGACATCCCGCAGGGGGAGCACGGGGCAGATTCTTCCTAGACAGATGGAAGTGGTAGTCCTTTTGTAGTGTCAGACAGGGCTGGGATAACAAGGTGGCCCTGGCACTTTAAGGCCAGTGGCTGTTTAATGACTTAAATGTCTACGACTGGTTGTGAGAGAACCCATGCACTTGGACAGCTGATCGGGTGCGTATGGAGGGATTTCGGACAGAGGCCCACCTGGCATTTTCCTGATGTGCCAGATGGCCAGTCTGGGCCTGGTAGCAGGGACCAAAATCCTTCTCTACCCCCTTTCTTCCACTAATACCCCTCCATTCTAAGAGCCTAGAATGTTTGGTGGGTATGAGGCTAGCACTGTGTTCTACAGTCCTAAAAGTCAGAATAATGTTTAGATACAACAGCAAAGCAGAACATTGTGTTTATGAATGAAAGTGCGTAAACCCACAATAATTGTGTAAAAACATCATAACCTAAACTGGAAACAAAATTATATTGTATCAATTTATTGGTATTAGATTGAACTTCTAGCAAGATGTCTTGAAGTATCTGGATTTTCCTAGCTCACCGCACACTTATCACCATCTGTGTTTATGTTGGGCTTTCCTATGAGTAAGCTTTTATTATTGATTAAGCCAGTGGAGGAGAGAGCAGTGAAAGATCAAGGTCTTCTGCCTTGAAGGCATGGCGGATAAGGACAGAAAATGTAAAAGGTGAGAAAATGTACAAGCTTGGCTCTGGGAACACAGCCCGTCTTTGCCACCCGGAACTCCCACACAAGCCATGCACAGTAGAGATAGTCATGTCTGGATCAGGTTAGGTTTCCAGCCATGGTGTGCTGTTGAGTTGCAGAATGCGGTCATTTGCCAATGGCATTAAAAAACAAATGTTCAATATGCTGGTGAAGTACATGAAACCCCCCCAGGTTTATCCTAGGCCTGACCCAGGGCAGCACCTTCAGCCGACCTTTCCAGGTTCTCCATCCTCTAACCTGAGTGAGGTGGTGCCTTTGAACAGAGCCTATGGAGTCCTGTGCTGGTCCGGTACATGGGCTCCATAATGTAAATGGGTCGGTTATGGGGGAGATCAGAGATCGAGCAGCTGCTCAGCAGGGAGCCTGACTGGGCAAGAAGGCAATCTGTCCCCCAGTTCTGCAGCAAAGGGCTGCCGCTCTCGAATACATCACTGCCAGAAACATCAGAACAAATTCCATATCTCTATGGAACATACTGGTGACGACAAAACGTTTCATTTTCCATCAAGAATTCATATGGTTGGATTTGGATCACGGTAGCTCCCAACTGTCCCAGATCCAGCTGGAGTATCATGATTTAGGGTGTGGGTTCTAATGCTATGGAGAAGTCATCTCATTACTACACACCTACACACGTTTTAAACCCCATGATGACATCTTAGTACTTATCGGTAGACATCTTTCAGAAGAGGAAATCAGCTGTCCTGCTGTCAAGAACTAAAAGCTCTGGAGGTAGGGATCATTTTGTTAGAGCAGCGAAAACAGCCCAACGTTAAAATGATTGATTTATGATATCTGTCACTCACAACCTAGATTCTGGAGACACTGCATCGACTTACAGGATACTAACTGCTGAACGTTCAGATATTCTGCACATTTCTCCACCGTGTGAGATCTGTAAATCCACTCAACTGCGGAAATAAAAAGTTGTGCTAAGAAATAAGTACAGACGGCTAATTTTATATTTTTTAAAGGAAATAAGGAATAAAATGGAGTGGAACTTGTGAAATGACATCTGGGAGTTTCAATCCAGGCCTGTCCTAGATAAATACAGAAGTGGGTTAATGTCAGATCTCCTCTAATGTAGGTTGGGAATGTAAAGAAAGCCCTTTTTGTTGCAGAATCTGGAATAATATATTACCGAATATCATAAAACATTATATATTTTTGGGTAGAGGGATTTTTTCTTACAAATAGGAATATCACCATTTGTGTGTTTTCTATGTTGGGGTATTACACTTTGTTCTATCTCAGATCAGAAGTTTTTTCTCCTATATTTTTAGTCTTGAGGACTTTTCTTAACTGCTAAACCAGAGACAGGTTTTACCCGCCGGTAGACAAACCCCCATGATCCTCAGTCAGCCGGTGATTTCAGGTGTACCTATACCATACAGAATTTAAAGCTCATCCTCACCCATTCGCAGGCACGGTTTGTATGTGTGAATACCTCCCACCATTACAAATGACCAGTGAGGGACACTTTTGGATTTGGGGGTGTGGTTAGGGGTGTGACTTCACTTGATCTTGTGTGTCTTTGTGACGTGTGTATGTAATTTGTGTAACTAGAAGAAGAATAATGTGGATTATTTGCACAATATATTCCCGGCTGTTTTATGCACATTCTTGTCGCTTTTATTGCTGTAAAACCTGCTTATACTCGCAAACAGTTGAGAGGAGGAATGGAGGGTTTCGGATCCCAATGAAGGACTGTCCCTCTTAAACAAGGACACATGGGAGGTATTGGGTATTGCATACACTGCAAAGTGTTGCTTCTCCTGCCCTCAACGATTAAAACGAAACCATTTAGCAAATCTGATGGCGTCTCAAAGGTTAATTACCGGCGTTCTGCTTACTGGCGGATCTGAAAGGTACAGAATCATAATGATAGCGCATTGTGCGGGATAAAGGACTTTAACATCGATCCATTAGCTGAAATCTCACTGTAACTGAGCTCACGTCTCCCGGACAATGACTACTCGAATCCGTTACAAAGCGCGTACAATGGGATGTATATCGTTTTATACGACTTCTTTCAATTATTGGCCAATTAGCGACAATAGGCACTTAGTTTCATCCAGCTGAATGCTATTAGTGTAACTCGCTATAAAACATGATAGAAGAAACCCAGGGACCCCCAAACAAAGGATGGCGGTTAGCATTAGCAATACCTTTTAGCGCTACCGCTTCTGCTGGATGGCTGTTCCCTTCATCTACCAACCTCTCAGTAAAGTAAGACTCCCTTGCACGTCAGCACATAAATAGCTAGTACATGACATACTTAAATGTGTGAATACCACAAAAAAAGGAATATTATTTTCCATAATATTTTGATTGATCTAATGCAGTATTTTTTTTCTCTCTTGCATGTTTTTCACTGAAGTTAAAGCAGACGGCTTGTTTTATCATCAGAGTAACGCTACGGATCATTCAGTATCCGGTGAGTACAAGGCCATGTTTTTAGAATGTTAAAATATAAGTATATATCATATTTGGCTCCTTTGAAACGCTCTGCAGCTCCGTGCCGTGGCGAGTATAAACATAAGCCTGATTTTATTGTGTTATTGATTTTCACTGGGACTTATTCTGTCTCAATGAAAAGCACCTCGGTGTCTCTCCTGTACGGATGAGTTTAGGACTGAAATGTAAAGTTTGAACAGAATTAAATAAAACGGCACACCGGGCAAACGCCGACAGCGGCACACCGGGCAAACGCCGACAGCGGCACACATTCCCCCGGAATGCTGCTCCTGTGGCAGATCGGGTGCTGGCTGGGTGGTACGTGAGCATAAAAACGTAGCGTGTCACCATGCATATCCAGTCATCGGCCACACTTACGTCATCCATCGGCCGCTGGCCTTAAAGTGCCAGGGCCGCCTCGTCCTCGCCAGACTGACCCCGGATTGCCCTAATCGGCAGGAAGATTCGTTTTGGGTGCTATGTTAAGACCAGTTGTCATATTTTGCCCATGATCCCTATGTAAGCCCGGGGGAGGGCAGTGACCCCAAATGTTTATATCAGAGCAGCCCAGGGGCAATTGCCCCCTCCCCGGCAGCGCTTTTCTGTGTTACCCCTGTATAGAGGGCAGAATCCTGTGCAGACAAACCCACTGATTCCTTTAACCAGAAGGAAAAATGGTTTGTAGGGGCCGCTGGAAGCCGCTCCGAAGGAAAGAACATCAGAGAGAGCAGCGTTGTCCTCACTTGTTTATTTTGAGCAAATGGCAGCAGATAATAACACATTCTAGACGCATTACTTCCTAACAGCAGACATTTTATTGCACGCTGCGGGATCCGAGTGCTCGTGGAAAACGTGTTTCACGCAGGAACAGGACAAATGGCCTGTCATAGATTAGGCAGTAAAGACTGTCACGGCGAATAAAAAATTAACAGCAAATGAGGTGGGTTTTGTTTCTTGTATTAAATTTATAGCACTACTGAGGACCCCATAGTCTATAGTTCAACTTTAATAGGGAAATTGGAACATGACAGAGAAAGTCAGGAACATGATGCAATTTAGTCATTCTAAGGTGCACCCCCACCAGGCGAGTCCTCTAGGCAGCTGCCTAAGTCGCGAGTTGCTAGCGGCAGCGCAGTACGTCACCCCAAGTAATCAGCTGGTAGAGCCCGTGATGTATTTAGCTGTGGCGCTGCCCCAGGCCTGACATAATGCAGGTATATGACATCATATGCCAGTGCTCCGTGTCTTTTAATGCGCTCTAATGTAGTCAGAGATCTCCCCTGTGACTGACCCATTGAGCAGCAGCACAAGAGGGCTATCAGCTCCTCGTTTTGGTGGCCATGGTGCCCCCCCCATGGACCTGCTGCCCTAGGCCAGAATACATCACTGGGTAGAACCAGTCTGCAACGTATATTCACATCTCCCTTTGGAACTTTCTGGGTAGCTTAAGGATGCAGTGATAATTTTAGTTTCTGTGTGTGTGTGTGTGTGTGTGTGTGTGTGTGTGTGTGTGTGTGTGTGTGTGTGTGTGTGTGTGTGTATGTATGTATATATATACACACACACACACACACACACACACACTGTGTATGAAACACTTGTATACATACATACACATATAAGGATTCTATGTCTAACATTATATCATCTGTTTTTTCACCGTAAAAGGCTTCTTTGAGTAAATTACTTAAACTAATGCTTATTCCGTATCCTTGTTCTTGTGGTAAATGGGGAAGCACAGAAAATGTGATACTTGGTGACACTGAATAGATCATACATGGCTGGGATTGTGTGCCCTTTGCTCCTGCTTAACCCTTCATCTTCTCTAAACACATAAACAAGTCGAAAGGCCCAGTCAGAAAGAGATTACTGGGAAGATGGTTCCTTGATCTCTTGTAAAATGTTCCATAATGCGAGACGGTCTTAAGGGGGCATCCCCAACCTTTACCTTTCCGATTCATATATTGAAAAGCGATCTTATCACTATAGCAACCTGTGGACACAGCAGGTCCATTCCAGTGGTTGCTATGGTGATGAGACCACTTTTGATATGTTTCACCAGGATTACATGTTTATGTATGTGTGTATATATAACGTTAAGCATGCAATCCTTTGTTGTACTCGAAGCCGCAGTTAAACCGATGAAATGTCATAAGAAGGTGTAGAATATTATTCTGCTTTAGAAGGTGATTTATTGAGTCAACCAATTCATCCCCGTTCTTTAATAACTGCATGCATTAAATCTATTGGGGATGATGTGGTTTGATCTGAATAGAAAGTAGAATAGCCAGTCCTTTTGAAATGGAGATGAGAATTAGTCCTTTCCCGTTAATTTATTATGTATCTTTGCTGGCAATTCTATTACAGAGGCAGAACTAGAAGACACTGAAAGATGTTCGTAACAAGTCACAGAGCCGGAAACGCTGGTATGTTCCTACTCTTTTAGCACTTTAATTAAATTTGGTGTATTTCAAAACCTCACGTGCCTCGTTTAAAAGGCTGATATATAGAATGATACTTTTTAATTGTACAACGTCCTTTTTTCCCCCCTTTATTATCTTTAAAGCTGCTCTTCGCCAAAATATTAATTGTATGTTAAGCCAATAAATCTCAGCAGATCTGTCATATGAATTTTTCCTCTGGAGGTTTAAGAACATTAAAACAACACAGAAATCTTCGACACTACCAGTTTCCATGGAAACCACCTATCAATGCCTGCTTTTGAGTCACATGACAATTTTAGTATTCCCAGGCATAATAGTCTATAACTAGATGATCAGAGGCTCAGATATAATGTAAGGAAGTTATACTTTGGTGGGAGATAAGTGGAACAATTTACCCCCAGAAATTAATACAATCAGAGAATTTGAACATGCTTTGCATAGGCTCTTATGGGGCGATCCGGTTCCTCTGCTTATATAATGGGCCGCTTGGAGAAACCAGAGATCTCCCTTCTAAGAGATTCATCTATTGGGATTGGTAAATGCATTTTATGGATTGTAGACATTAGATTTTAGATCAAATATGAAAATAGTGGAGTTTTTGGTAACATCCGTTTGACTGCCATTGATTTACTGCTACAAATCATTGAAGTAGCTGTCCCTTAGGTCATCTATTCGATCGAAGTTCGCAGAAGCTCTATACAAATAATGTTATGCTGCGTCTTGAACACAGCTCACCAATTTCACTTACCAGTTTTCTTCATATTGTTGCTGATTGCTTGTTTGATACAATACTTATCCACAAGAGAGAATCGGTAACAATGTATCTTAATGTATCTAACGTCTTGATTTTGTTAATGTTAACAATGTTACATTTTGGGCAGATAATTTGGTGGTTCGGATGAAAAATGGAATTGGCAGCTCAAAATATAAACCTGTTGACTATCATCAGCTCCGTGCAGAGACCGAAGCCAAAAAGTTAGCATCTGCTAGCATACAATTAAAGGTAGGATTCTACGCTCGCCGGCTGTCTTTGTTTTTTCAACATTATTCTATTTTTGAAAATAAGAGATGTAGATACAATTCCTATTTAATTTACTTATTTATTTATGCTTATAGTACCATAGCAAAATGTTAAGGGCATGTGAAATACAATCTAAAATGAAGTAAGGGAGCATTGCTCTACGGTACAAGTATATTTTTCTTTTGAACTTTGACTATTCTAGAACCTCTGGGAAGCGTGAGGTCTAGAACCTTATGTCCATAGAAAATGTCTCGCTGCCTGGTTAGCATCTTGGAATTACTATGACATCATCAAATGAAATTAAAAGCTAAGGGCACTGGTTGTAGGCACACAATAAGGAAAAGATGTTACTAGGGCTTCAAGAATTGGATCCTTGGATCTTGGCCGCCAAGGAATTGTTCCTCCAGGTTTTAAAGCTTGTATTTTTAAGAACCTAGATATGCTATAGCAAATGTATCATGCAAAACTATCATTCTTTGAAATTCCCATTCTGTTCACATTATGCCACCATTCTCATAACCTAACGTGACAGATTGTGCAGCATGAACTCTCTCTACCTCACTACATCAGTTGGACTGTTTGTAACGGTCATATTATAGGTATATATTATTTAACAAGATAAGGAGCTGGATTCAATACCAGAGATAAATCTATTAAAATTAGTTTATCAGCAAACCGTGCATAGGGTACAGCAGCAAAAATGACAGAAAACATCACTGTTTTGTATCTCCATTAATGGATCTCTATTTTTCGGTAGATGTCTATTGCTATGCGTAGCGTTTTTTTTTTGTTCCAACGCAGCCCAAGGAGAGAAAATATTCTTATTGTTAAATGAATATGGGTTCATCCTCAGAGTTTCTGACTTTTGTCTGTCATTGAGCTTCTGCAATTCACAATTCCCATTGAAACCATTCCAGATACCCGATAGAATGTGCCATTTTGCTGGCTGTTTATTGTGGCCCCAGTTTTCATTTAAATGACTGAGTAAAAGATTTGGAGACAAATATTATGGTTATTTTCTTACATTGCGTTTATTTGTAGCACACCAGGTAGATTCAATAGTGCTATGTCAATAGGCAAAGAGTAAACAAACAAACAAACAAACATTAGACTTGACAATGGGAATAACACATGTTAAGGCATACTGGTATATGTTCAACGGAGTGACATGTGAGGCTGCTTGACCAGCACACGCTTAAGTCTTATCACTTTGCATTGCGGTATTTGATAATAACCTCTCCACGTCTACCGTTCTTCCTCCTTGAGCCACGTGAGGATCTGTGCTCTGCAGCAGCATGCCCTCTAGATGTTTTTCTGTGACTATAAATGGTGCGTTAAAAGTAATAATGGAAATAGTAGGCCGCTTTAAGCTGCATTGATTATTGTTAATGTGGACAATTGTCGTTGACTGCGGCCGGCGTTTGTTGATTGCATGCTGTGTGATTATGTCATCATGATGTCACTCCTATTACATATGACAGGCAGAATTATAGAGGGGTATCTGGAAATGAAGGAAAAATCCTTATTTGACCTTTTTCAGATCAGTAACTAATGGCTGCTCTTACAAAGTGAAGGTGAGAAATTGCGTGCGTGAACGATATTATCTTCTAAATGCTTAAGGCCTTGGCGCACAATGAAATCAAGCAGTGAATGTAAACTGTGCGCTGGAGGCTGTAGAAACTGCTTGCATATTTAATGTTCTCTGCCTTCCACCGGCTCCGTGTATTAAATCTTATCTTTTCCTAATACTCCTGTGAGCGAAAGACAAAAGAACATTACAGTTTACATCCAAATTCTATCCCTATTCTATTTTACAACTTGCTGTCTAGTTAATTATTGGATTAGAGTGCCTTTGATGAATAACTTAATCAACATCAGCCTGTTCTTCCGTATTCTATAACCTGTTCAGAAAGCTCCAATAAGTTTTCTCCCATAAACATTTTGCAGGGGTACATGGAACATTCTTAAAGAAAGTGAATATTAATAGCTTCTGGTTTATTCATTTCTATCAAGCAGCATACAAAAAGAAAAGACCTCTGAGGTCCCAGAAGCTTATTTAACATCTTTTTTTGTGATGACCCGTTTAAAAAGTATCAGTGTTAGCTAAAGACTCCATCTTCTCTTGGACCAATACACATATATCGATTTTCCTCTGGTGTCTCCTGGGCCCTTCAACAAACGCCAGGGTTGGCCTAAGGCGGCAATGGAGGAGGAGGTCTGGACTCTGTACAATAGTTGTATTAGACTTTTCCACTGGTGCTTCTTCCTTCGCACTCTATCCCAGAGCCAAGAGGTCTGTGTCAACCTCCATCACACTGTGGCAGATACCTTTTGGGCTGGAGGTGGACTAAGGGTGGCTTATCCAGATCCCCATTTTTATTAAAAATGTGATTCCAAGTACTGAAACCCAACTCAAGATGGATTTCTAGATAACTGCCCACACATTTAAGGCTCATCAGGATTTTATCTAAATGGAGATCAAAGCTCTTGATTGGAAATTATAACTGCTGCCAACTCCCACTTTAGTAAATAAAGCCCACTTACAGTGTTAGTGTGTGTTGTGACCTTTTTTGGCGTGACATATTTACTTCCCATCCAGTGACAGAACGGGTTAGTGCGCCATAAATAAAAAAGAATTGTAATAATCAGAAAAGGCATCTTCACTGGTCTGCCCCTGTTAGTAGTTTTGCTTCTGCAGCTCTTTAAATCCCTCCTGGAACTTTTAAATACACAAGAATCAGAATGTTACTTTATGATTCTCCTTCATCCTTGAAGCTCTGAATGTAAGAAGTGAACACAAACCGCTTGTCAGTAGTGAGTTGGTATCGGCTTTCTTGTCTTTTCATTCTAATTGCCAGGAGCGAGCTAGTGTACAATAACACGGTGATTCGTGTTGTCTTTTCCCACGCTGGAGGGTAAACACACAAATAAAGTAGAATCCACAGACGTCTTGTCATCTCACTGGCAAGTCTTACCGGGACAGAAGCGAACAATTCCAACTGACACTCGAATAACCCACAGGCTCCTTTGATTTCATTATATTCCTACAATATGTCAAATCTGTATAACATAATGTAGTCATAATGCAGCCATTACACACTCAGTAACGAAGCGAGGGTTGCAGCGGCACAGGCTGTAAATTTACATATATTTCATCTTAAAGAAATATGTCATTTTGTTACCGATCAGACTTTTATAGAGTTTTAAATGGAACTCATTCTAAGGAAAGATGTTCGTTACGGAGCAATAAAGCAATAATTTGCCTGTAACTCATTCCTAATAATTTTGCCAGCACAGCACTTTCAAAAGGAGATAATAATTGGAATGAAATGAAGTGGATTATGAAGAAAACAATCACGTTTCTTCATTTTCTCTTTTTTTTTTTTTTGCACATTTTACCCCAAATCTTATGCATCCTATGTATAAATTCACTGATCCATCATGCTGGCCACTGAGAAAAGCCTTTAAATGTTCTGGACAAGCATTACTTTTATAACCTTTTACCTTAGTAACCTATTATAAATGTTGGTCAGAAACATGTAAAGATTAGATGTGCCTTGGAAAAAATGTCCAGAAGGGCAACCATACTTTCTGTCCAAAAATCATGTGTACATATGCATTAAAGCTACATAGCTGAAGTCAGTGGCATCCCGTGGCAGAGCCAGCATTATCTAATCAGTTTCCCGAAGTTCTCTCTATTCTGCTCACCTATTCTTGCAACCACAGCATGAACCAATCAGAAACAACCGGCAACCAATCAACGAGGGGGGGGAAGAATTTAATAGGATGAATAATTATGCAGAATCTGAGAATAGTACGTTGGGGTAACTCTTGCCATGTTAGGATTTGGAATGTGACACATTAAGGGACATTTGGTTACGTGCAAGCCTGTTTCAATATTATGTTTTTTAACCCAAAGTAATGTTACTTGTAGTTTTAAACTGTGAATTCAGTGTATTGATGATAGGGTTCTGGAATGGATCTACCGTGAAGCGTATGATATAGAAAATGGCTTCTGATAAAATGAATGGCTTCTGCCTTTACGATCTGCGTATTGAAGTCATTATACCAGGTTGGACCCAACGCTCCACGTTGCACGCTTTCTTTAGTTTTACTCGTAAAGAATACTTTGTAATGAAGTAAAGTGACTGGCACATAATCCCTTGAAACATACCTTTCTGTGAAATTGAAAGCTGATATTTTTTTTCATCCAGCTATGGATCATTAAAAATGAACCTGACCTGGTAAAATTAGTAATATAGATGAAAGAATCTCTGTTCCATACCCAGAGCCCCGTCGGAGGGATTTCTGAGGAATATATTACAGAATACCTTACCTTTTAATAAGATCCACGAGATATTTTATGAATAATATGGCATACTATTAAGACATTCGCCATATCAAATAAAATAGTATATTAAAATACAGGTGCAAATGTTAATATGCAGCTGTAAGAAACCTTTAATACCTTACATTCAAATAAGCTGCTACAATAAGCTTCAGTTCAACATAACTCAACATCGTTTTCTGTGATTTAACTAAAAGTTGAATTTGTATTTTATTAAAATTAAGTTGTAAATTAGAGTATGTTTAATATTTACATAAAAACGGCAATGGTACGAATCTGTGATGGTCCTCTGTAATCCATGGTGTATTAATACAGTAGTATATTGCCATAGGTACCGGATAGATTGGACTATTCACTAAATGCTTATGCTTTGTTTACTTCAGATTCGTTAGATTACAATGAAGCTATTATCAGTTATTCGCTCCCAAACGTGGCTCTCTGGACCATGGATTTCAACTCTGCTTGATACATCGGCAGGTTGTACTCTACTGAGATCATCGATAAGTCTATAAAGCGATTGATTTCGGTTTAGTAACCATCTAGAATGTAAGCGTGTTAACTGAACAATGGATTACGTTTTCAGATTCCATGATGCCCCTTGCAGCGACTAAACTGCTTGATTTTTGTTCCTTGTGGATGGAATTTTATTTTTCTTCCTTGGGACTGCAGAACAATCCATGTCAAAGAAATCAGACGCGAATGGCCACTTTGGATGACGGCCTCCTGCCTCTTTGCTAGGCAGCTGTCAACAGACGCCGGAGAACTCCGTGCTCCTCTGAGATGTCGGTTCCTGTCTCGCTTATCTCAACCTCTTCACATATTTGGCCAGGAAGCTACCAGAGAGAGCTTTGGTTTTGTGTCCTGTAATTGCTATAGTTTGTAAGTCAAGAAAACAGAACAAAAAAGCCTGCCTAATGTCCTCCTCCTTTACAACCCCATGTGAGGGTATTTGTTAGTAACACAAGGCGTGTGTGGGGGTAGGGGTTGGTTACAGACAGTGACCCCCATTTCTTATACCTGAATCTACCTTCCTAAACTGTTTGGTCGAGGGATGGTCAGTCTCTTGGTCTTCTAAATATCCAATGTATCAGAGAAAGCCCAATCGCCTGGGGTGCCCCCCACCAGTCGCATGTCGCATAAAGGGGCAGACAGAAGAAATTACGATAACTGGGTTTTTTTTTTTTGTTTGTGTATTTGTCTACAAACAGAAAAATGCTGGTTGTAAAGCTCACAAGATTCTTCACAGCACAACATCCCCTGTTGTTAGTGCAGCTTTGATGGAAAGGAAGCTAGAGAGGAAAATGAGATTCATTAAAGTTTGCCAGAAACGATAGGGCTTTTTTTTGTATTTACAAAGTTAAAACTTGGCAGCTGCAGGACGCCATGAAAGAGAATAAAAAATAATTTTCAGTGTATGGAAGATACCAGAAAACACAGTGACAAATTATACATGCAATAAATAAGATATATTTATATATAATAATAAGAAAAAGTATATTTCTTCATATCAAAATGAAGGTTCTGCAAAAACCATGTATTGAGGATTTTCTATTTATAATCCATATTTGGGACCAAGTACCCAAGAAGAGTTTGGTAACATATTTTAAAAACTAAAACACATTAAATCCTAATAAAAGTACAGATAATGAGTAATGTTTGTTTTCTTCTTTCCTAGATTACTAGTTAAAAAAAATTTCTGTGCTTCTACTTCCTCCATCATCGAAACATAGAGGTCCTTTCATGAGTAAAATGGCAGAAAAGTTTTACCTTCTTAAATAGCCGTTGTGTATATAAGCCGGTCTTTTATTCTTTTTTAGTTCCGAGAAAGTCACTGGCGTTCCTGGTAAAAATGTACATAATTGTACGTTCTGCAAACAATTTGAAATTGCAGCTCGTGAGACACCGTAAATAGTTTGTAGAATGGACCCGTTCATATCGAAGTTTATTGTAGTAATAAAAATTATTTGATTAAAAGTTGAACCATTTTTTGTTACTATAAAATACATTTCTTCTAAAGCCAAGCAACAATACGGATGGAATCGAGGGGCCTAATAAAACAGTTGACGTTTAGTGTCCCAATGTGCTTCATTTAGCTGATGGACTTGTTGGCAGGTATTCACGTAAAGGCTGGATTGCTCCAGATGAATTCTATCACGGTGTACCTTTTGTCAGGTGTGAAGGGAGCAATTATTTTTCAGTTTGATGAAATGATAGACAACTTGTAGAAGACGGCTACAAAGAGGTCTGCGGCCCGATGAACAATATAAGAAAGCCTTTGAGGTTTTCTCGTGAAGCATAACAGAAAAAAAAGACATCCTTCTGTGATCACAATAACCCACCACGGCTCGCAGCTGTCACGTTATGCGCAGCTAATGTAAAAATGGCTGGCAGCGAGCCATCTCCCAGAGGGGCTACGATCAACCACAGCTGGACCCTATTGACCTCTGTGGACTTGCTTGTCGTTTCTTATAGGC
Organism: Sceloporus occidentalis; assembly: GCA_023333645.1. Classification (NCBI taxonomy): domain Eukaryota; kingdom Metazoa; phylum Chordata; class Lepidosauria; order Squamata; family Phrynosomatidae; genus Sceloporus; species Sceloporus occidentalis. Next base: position 899 of record JALMGF010000425.1, on the reverse strand, counting down.
GAGTTATCCAGTCTTTTAACGCAGAGGTCTGAATTCCACAGGAAAGCCGAAGGTTGAGGGAGACACTACAGAACTGATGGCATCTTCAGCTATTCTGGGATAAATACAATCAGACTTCCAGTGTAGCACCTCTCTGGATGTTTATGAAGATTATCCATTGAATCCTGAGTTGTAGGACAGCTGGAACATCTCAGCGTCTATGGTGACCCAAAACAAGTAAAATTGTTGGGGTATCCCTGCATAAAATGCATAGTTTAAATGAAATGTAATCAGCTTGCACGCAACTCACAGTTTTAGTACACTATTATTATTTGTTTTATAGTGCCATCATATTCTGTAGCGCTGTACAATGGGTAGACCGGACATAAGTAGTATATAAGATAATAATTTGACTTACAGAAACAAGTGAGGAGGGCCCTGCTCAAAGAGCTTACAATCTAGAGATAAGCCACACTCCTGTGTACCCATGGGGGATGTTCACCAGACACATAAGGGTCGTCATTATTTGTAGAATTTTCACATTATAAATTATTGCACTCACTGGCTATTCTGTTCTCCAATTTAAGTTTTTCCTTCTGCATGTACATTTTTGGTTCTTTAAAACGTTGATTTAAAAAATGCATTCTTTTTATCCAACATTGTTTTTAAAAAAAAAATAAATTCTGGCAGGTGTAAGTTTCTATTACAAAGTACAGGTGCGCTGTATGAAGAGACAATCCATCTTTAATTCAATACCTCATGGCAAACGTCCTTCCCTGTGTGTGGGTGATTTATTTTCATGGGGCTCAACGGTCCGCCCCGTACTGTATGTGAATAGAGGAATGATTTTTACTGTGTCAAACAAGAACGGCATATGTTTTCCTTCTTACATCAGCAAATACTTTGGAAGCTGAGAGGAG
>JALMGF010000424.1:250000-352649 GCA_023333645.1 Sceloporus occidentalis | reverse complement strand
ACAGCCATACATACACATACACATACACAGCCATACATACATACATACACACACAGCCATACATACACACACACACACACAGCCATACATACACACACAGCCATACATACACACACAGCCATACATACACACACACAGCCATACATACACACACACACACATATATAGCCATCACACACACACATAGCCATCAGATACACACACACACACACATATAGCCATACATACACACACACACATATAGCCATACATACACACACACACACAGCCATACATACACACACACAGCCATACATACACACACACAGCCATACATACACACACAGCCATACATACACACACAGCCATACATACACACACACACACATATATATAGCCATCACATACACACACACAGCCATACATACACACACACAGCCATACATACACACATACAGCCATACATACACACACACAGCCATACATACACACACACAGCCATACATACACACACACAGCCATACATACATACACACACACAGCCATACATACATACACACACACACAGCCATACACACATACACACACAGCCATACATACACACACAGCCATACATACACACACAGCCATACATACACATACACACACACAGCCATACATACATACATACACACACAGCCATACATACACACACACACACAGCCATACATACACACACACAGCCATACATACATACATACACACAGCCATACATACACACACACACACAGCCATACATACATACACACACACAGCCATACATACATACATACACACATAGCCATGCATACACACACACAGCCATACATACATACACAGCCATACATACACACAGCCATACATACATACACACACACAGCCATACATACACACACACACAGCCATACATACACACACACACAGCCATACATACACACACACAGCCATACATACACACACACAGCCATACATACATACACACACACAGCCATACATACATACACACACACACACAGCCATACATACATACACACACACACAGCCATACATACACACACACAGCCATACATACACACACACAGCCATACATACATACACACACACACACAGCCATACATACACACACACACAGCCATACATACACACACACACAGCCATACATACACACACACAGCCATACATACACACACACACAGCCATACATACACACACACACAGCCATACATACACACACACACACAGCCATACATACACACACACAGCCATACATATATATATTTAGCCATCACATATACACACACACACACACAGCCATCACACACACAGCCATACACACACACACACACAGAGCCATACACACACACACACACATATAGCCATACATACACACACATATAGCCATACATACACACACATATAGCCATACATACACACACATATAGCTATACATGTTTAGGGTTAATTTAGGGACAGTTGTTATTAAATACAACTCATCACACACACACTAACACTAGCCATCACATACATGCACACACACACACATATATAGCCATACATACACACACACAGCCATACATACACACACACACACACACACAGCCATACATACACACACAGCCATACATACACACACAGCCATACATACACACACACATAGCCATCAGATACATACACACACACACACATATAGCCATACATACACACACACACAGCCATACATACACACACACACACACACAGCCATACATACACACACACAGCCATACATACACACACACACACACATATATATATAGCCATCACATACACACACACAGCCATACATACACACACACACACACACACAGCCATACATACACACACAGCCATACATACATACACACACACAGCCATACATACACACACACACACACACACAGCCATACACACACACACACAGCCATACATACACACACACAGCCATACATACACACACACAGCCATACATACACACACACAGCCATACATACACACACACAGCCATGCATACATACATACACACACAGCCATACATACATACATACACACACAGCCATACATACATACACACACAGCCATACATACATACACACACACAGCCATACATACATACATACACACACACAGCCATACATACATACACACACAGCCATACATACATACACACACACAGCCATACATACACACACAGCCATACATACACACACAGCCATACATACATACACACACAGCCATACATACATACACACACACAGCCATACATACATACACACAGCCATACATACATACACACACACAGCCATACATACACACACACACAGCCATACATACACACACACACAGCCATACATACACACACACACAGCCATACATACACACACAGCCATACATACACACACACAGCCATACATACACACACACACAGCCATACATACACATATATATATAGCCATCACATATATACACACACACAGCCATACACACACACACACACACACACACACATATAGCCATACATACACACACATATAGCTATACATGTTTAGGGTTAATTTAGGGACAGTTGTTATTAAATAAAGTAAATCACATACACACACAGCCATACATACACACACACACACACAGCCATACATACACACACACAGCCATACATACATACACACACACAGCCATACATACATACACACACACAGCCATACATACATACACACACACACAGCCATACATACATACACACACACACAGCCATACATACATACACACACACACAGCCATACATACATACACACACACACAGCCATACATACATACACACACACAGCCATACATACATACACACACACACAGCCATACATACACACACACACACAGCCATACATACACACACACACACAGCCATACATACACACACACACACAGCCATACATACACACACACACACACACACACACACAGCCATACATACACACACACACACAGCCATACATACACACACACACAGCCATACATACACACACACACAGCCATACATATATATATATATATAGCCATCACACACACACACACATAGCCATACATACACACACATATAGCCATACATACACACACATATAGCCATACATACACACACATATAGCTATACATGTTTAGGGTTAATTTAGGGACAGTTGTTATTAAATAAAGTTAACTTAACCCCTTCAATCCCAGGGGTTTTTGGTACCTCAAAGCCCAGAGCAATTTTGCCATTTTTGGGGTATGTCGGTTTAGCGATGATTCTCTGTTCCTGTGAATAGTGTACCCATGTAAACTATATATTGTTTTTTCAAGGAGAGATAGAGCTTTCATTTGATACCATAGTTGGGTGATTAGCTGAAAATTTAGAATGAGAAATTTAGTAAAAACTAGCGAAGATTAGAAAAATAAACTAATTTTTTCTTACATTTTCCCTCTGAATCCTCACAAAATTAGGTAAAGTGATGGAAAATCCCCTCCAAGTTTATCAATTCAGGTGTCCTGATTTCAGAAATACCTAATTTATATAGATTTTCCAGACTTTCCCAGCACCAGGGAGCGTTCTATTAGGTGTACAATTTTGTATAATTTTTATGCCTATGGCTTAACGGGTTTGGGGGTTGTGAACGGGGGAAGGAGGGTTATACTGGCTAGATGTTATGCTAGGGCAATGGGAAGTAAGGTTTTTTAATAATTTTTTTATTATCTTTTTTTATATATTTTTTTTTAATTTTTATTTTATTTTAATTTTTTTACATTTTTTTTTATTTTTTATATATTATTTTTACACAGTAATGGTTAGAGGTCCTCCTAGGGACCTCCTGAACATGTCAGTGATGTCACAATGACATCACAGCCCACATTATAATATTTTTTTTGTATTATTTATATTAATATTTTAATGATTTATTTAATATTATTTTTAAATGAATAACGGGGTTTTTTTTTTCTGCTTTTCCCCTACAGGACGGGAGGGGGAGTGAGAGAGATGGTTTCTCACTCCCCTCCCCGCGATCCCCCTGCACCGATCACACTGTGATCTCTATGCAGGTCCTCACAGACCTGCATAGAGATCGCAGCGTCTCTGTGCCTCATCAGAGGGCAGGATATCCCCGCAGGGGATATCCTGTCCTCCGATGACCTTCCGGGTTACGTCAGCAGTGACGTAACCCGGAAGGGAATGCCCGATCGCGCGATTGGGCAGTGTACCGGTAACAGCTTACCGGCTTTCATGCCAGAAGCTGTTACGGGCGATCGGACAGCAGAAAGCCGGCAAAGCCGGCTTCTGCTGTCAGTGGGGAGTCCAGGCTGTCACGAAGGGCTGGACGTACCGGGACGTCCATAGGGGTTTCTTTGTGGGCGTTTTTTGGACGTCCCGGTACGTCTATAGGGGATTGAAGGGGTTAAGGGGCAGTTAGAGCCATACATACACACACACACACACACACACACAGCCATACATACACCCACACACAGCCAGCCATACATACATACACCCACCCACAGCCATACATACATACACCCACCCACAGCCATACATACATACACACACCCACAGCCATACATACATACACACACCCACAGCCATACATACATACACAGCCATACATACATACACACACATATATATATATATATATATATATATATATATATATATAGAGCCATACATACACACACATAGCCATACATACACACACACAGCCACACACACACACAGCCACACATACACACACACATCCACACACACATCCACACATACACACACACATATAGCCATACATACACACACATATAGCCATACATACACACACATATAGCTATACATGTTTAGGGTTAATTTAGGGACAGTTGTTATAAAATAAAGTTAACTTAAGGGGCAGTTAGAGGTAAAGGGGGGCAAACTGAGGGGAATATAAATCCTGGGGGCATTGAAGTTTAACCCAGTACTTATTTATAAAAGTATTGTCTGTGAACCAGTCTGCAAATCTGAGTGCACTATGGCATAGGGGGGTATACGGCACCCCTTGGGAGGACGGAGTGACATATCTGGGGGTATAACGCATATAGGCTATATAAGGCATATGTGGGGAGGGCAGTGTGGCATGTCTGGGAGGGCAGCGTGGCATTTCTGGGAGGCAGCGTGGCAAGCCTGGGCTCAAATGTGCATAACTGGGGGGGGGGGGGCAGGTTGGGAAATAAAAACAAGAAATGCATTTTTATCAGTTTTTTATTCTGCTATTTGTTTTTTACATCCTACGTTACTTTATTAAATTATTTTAAATAAATGAAAAATTGAATTTTTTTTATCCAATTAATCGAAAAAATTATTGGCCAACTAATCGATTATGAAAATAATCGTTAGTTGCAGCCCTAATATATAGCCATACATACACACACGTGTGTGTGTGTGTGTGTGTGTGTGTAAATATGTATATATATCACACTGCTCAAAATAATAAAGGAAACACTTAAACAACACTGTAACTCGAAGTCAATCACACTTCTGTGAAATCACACTGTCCACTCAGGAAGCAACACTGATGGACAATCAATTTCACATGCTGTTGTGCAAATGGAACAGACAACAGGTGGAAATTATAGGCAATTAGCAAGACACCCCCCAATAAAGGAGTGGTTCTGCAGGTGGTGACCACAGACCAATTCTCAGTTCCTATGCTTCCTGGCTGATGTTTTGGTCACTTTTGAATGCTGGCAGTGCTTTCACTCTAGTGGTAGCATGAGACGGATTCTACAACCCACACAAGTGGCTCAGGTAGTGCAGCTCATCCAGGATGGCACATCAATGCGAGCTGTGGCAAGAAGGTTTGCTGTGTCTGTCAGCGTAGTGTCCAGAGCATGGAGGCGCTACCAGGAGACAGGCCAGTACATGATGAGGCCTTAGGAGGGCAACAACCCAGCAGCAAGACCGCTACCTCCGCCTTTGTGCAAGGAGGAGCACTGCCAGAGCCCTGCAAAATGACCTCCAGCAGGCCACAAATGTGCATGTGTCCACTCAAACGGTCAGAAACAGACTCCATGAGGGTGGCATGAGGGCCCGACGTCCACAGGTGGGGGTTGTTCTTACAGCCCAACACCATGCAGGACGTTTGGCATTTGCCATAGAACACCAGGATTGGCATATTCGCCACTAGCGCCCTGTGCTCTTCACAGATGAAAGCAGGTTCACACTGAGCACATGTGACAGGCGTGACACGTTCTGCTGCCTGCAACATCCTCCAGCATAACCGGTTTGGCGGTGGGTCAGTAATGGTGTGGGGTGGCATTTCTTTGGGGGGCCGCACAGCCCTCCATGTGCTTGCCAGAGGTAGCCTGACTGCGATCAGGTACCAAGATGAGATCCTCAGACCCGTTGTGAGACCATATGCTGGTCTGGGTTCCTCCTAATGCAAGACAATGCTAGACCTCATGTGGCTTCCTGCAAGAGGAAGGCATTGATGCTATGGACTGGCCCACCCGTTCCCCAGACCTGAATCCGATTGAGCACATCTGGGACATCATGTCTCGCTCCATCCACCAACACCACGTTGCACCACAAACTGTCCAGGAGTTGGCGGATGCTTTAGTCCAGATCTGGGTGGACATCCCTCAGGAGACCATCCGCAACCTCATCAGGAGCATGCCCAGGCGTTGTAGGGAGGTCATACGGGTATACATATGTGTGTGTGTGTGTGTGTGTGTGTGTATGTATATATATATATATATATATATATATATATATATATATATATATATGTGTGTGTGTGGGTATGGAAATATATATTATACATATATAATATATATCTCCATACACACACACACATATATATCTCCATACATACACATACATTTTAATAATCGATTAGTTGGCCGATTATTTTTTCGATTAATCGGATAAAAAATGCTATTTTTTTAAATTTAAAATAATGTAATAAAAAAACGTACAATTTACACTTTCATCTCTTTATTGCAATGGCCCCTCTCTATTCACCTTCTTATTTTACTGACATAATAATAAAAGCTACAAGAACCCAGTGTTTCTCAAACACTGAACACAAGAACACAGTGTTTCTCAAACTAGGTTTTAATACAAAGTTATTAGTAAATATTAATTCATGTTACCTATTTTTCATATTTAATAAAAACTATGAGAAAAAAGCCTTGTTTATATTGTCTTTTATTTACCAAACTGCCCCCGGTTATGCACATCTGACCCCCAGCTTGCCACTCTGCCCCTATATATGCCTTATACCTCTTATTTGCCAGATTCCACTGTGCCCCCTGATATGCCACTGTGCCTCCTGATATGCCACTGTGCCCCCGATATGCCTTATACTCCTTATATGCCAGTGATGTGCAACTGAGCCCCCTGATATACCTTTTACCCCCAGATATGTTTTATGCCCCCCTGATATGCCTAATATCGATATGCCTTATACCCCCTATATGCCCTGAAATTCATAATATCCCCCATACACCACTATGGCTCCTCCCCCTCCCATACACCACTCTGGCCCCTCCCCCTCCCATACATAACTTTGCCTCCTCCCCCCTCCCATTCACCACTTTGGCTCCTCCCCCTCCCACACACCACTTTGCCTCCTCCCCCCTCCCATACACCACTCTGCCTCCTCCCCCCTCCCATACTCCACTCTGCCTCCTCCCCCCTCCCATACTCCACTCTGCCTCCTCCCCCCTCCCATACTCCACTCTGCTTCCTGTCAGCAACGGAGGTTCACAAGACACCAGGGAGCCGGGTAGAGAGGCAGAGTGGCGTATGGGAGGGGGAGGAGCCAGAGTGGTGTATGGGGAGGGTGGCTCCCATACACCCCTCTGACTCCTCCCCCCTCCCATACATCGCTCTGCCTCTCTACCCGGCTCCGTTGCTGACAGGCACTTTCACTGCAGCTTCATAGAAGCCTCACCGTAAGTGAAGGTGAGCAACGGAGGCTGTCTGTGCGATCCAGACCCCCACCGGCTGACAGAGAGGATGATTCTCTGTCAGCTGGTGGGGGTCTGCGCGATGCGCACAGACCGCCTCCGTTACTGCCCTTCACTTACGCTGAGGCTTCTATGAAGCTGCAGTGAAAGTGCCTGTCAGCAACAGAGGTTCACAAAGCACCAGGGAGTCGGGAGAGAGGCAGAGTGATGTATGGGAGGGGGGAGGATTCAGAGGGGTGTATGGGAGGGGGGAGAGAGACAGAAGTGAGAGACCGGCCGACAGTGAGGGGAATCCAGGTCCCCTGCAGCGTTGCGGGGGATCTGGATTCTAGTGTTATAATCCGATCTCTGTTTGAGGTCGGATTATATAAGGAGAGGAGTTTTTCAGAGCATTTGCACTGAAAAAAACCTCTTTTTATAATCGATAAAAATCGATTCGACTAATCGATAATGAAAATCGTTGACAACGATTTTCATTATCGATTATCGATTTTATCGATCAGTTGTTTCAGCCCCTAAAAATCCAAAGTACACAATTGCACACCAACCTTAATTACTGGTAACTGAAGCAGTAATGTATATAGATTCCAAAAATAGTCCTGATGAAAGTCTGAAAATAAAAGATGTGTGTGTATGTGTGGAGATATCTATATATATATGTGTGTATGTAAATATCAAATAACAGATGGAATAAGTATCTTGTGATAATACCTTTTTTATTGGACTAACAGAATTTTGGAATGACAAGCTTTCGGGAGCTCTTTCTAGAGTCTAAAACATTTCTTGAGAAAGCGAGAAGAGCTTGTCCCGAAAGCTTGTCATTCCAAAATTCTGTTAGTCCAATAAAAAAGGTATTATCACAAGATACTTATTCCATCTGTTATTTGATATTGACACCACTTGACTAATACGGCTACAACCTCTACTCTACTACTGTGTGTATGTATATGTATATATGTGTGTGTGTGTGTATATTATATATATATATATATATATATATATATATATATATATATATATATATATATATATAAAGCTTTACGACAGCTGTGGAACTACTGTTCCACTACTATTCAATTCATTGAACAGATGGAACTAATTTTCCACCTGAAATGCTTCAAGCAGCAATATGTCCAATACCAAAACCCAATAAAAATGTGAATTATGTTTCTAGCTATAGACCAATCTCACTGATAAATGTAGACATTAAGATATATTCAAAGATTCTAGCTGAAAGATATATCTCCCTGAGATTATCCACCCGGACCAAACAGGATTTATAAAAGACAGATCATTAACAGATAATACTCGTAAAATAATAAACCTTATAGATCTGTCTAATAAAAATTCTATGCATACCGCCTTTCTGGCACTAGATGCAGAAAAGGCATTTGACCGGGTGGATTGGCTATTTTTAGCAGAAACGTTGGAAGTTTTTGGTATTGTGGGACAATTTAGAAATAATGTATTAACATTATACAAAGATACCTCGGGATTAATAACTGGACCTGTTTACCTCAAAAGCTTTCAAAATTAGTAACGGAACAAGACAAGGACGTCCTCTAGCTCCATTACTCTATGTTTTAACAATCGAACCTTTAGCGCAGGGTTTAAGGAACTCATCTAAAATAGTAGGAATCAAATCAAGATATAAAGAATATAACACTTTTCGCAGACGATATAATCTTGACACTTCCATAACCAGAAAACTCAATAAAATATGTGTTAGAAGCAATCAACGAATATGGCAACCACTCAAACTATAAATTAAACATTAATAAAACTCAGATCGTCTCAATCCATCAAACGGAAGAACAAGCGTGAATTTTGGGATCATACATAAATGTGAGTTGGAACAATAGTTCCCTCGACTACCTGGGTATACAAATAAAATATAATCTCAAAGAACTAGTTAGAGACAATTATAATATGTTAACCAATAAAATGAGTGTAATGTGTACAGGTAGGGAAGTGCAGGGTTAAACGATGTGAAAAAAATCGTATCCAGGACACTCTAAAATGCAGTCCTTTCCAATGATCTGTATAAAAGAAATAATACTATGGCTGTCACGTACAAGTAGTTTGGAGACACCGTGGTCAGGTAGGACTCCAGGACAGAACAGGGTTAAGCAAGCCGAGAGCAGGATAGTCGTATAACGTAGCCGAGGTCAAGATTCAGGCAATCAGGATAGTAGTATAACGTAGCCGAGGTCAGGATTCAGGAGAACAACTAAGTCAGACAAGCCAGGATCACACACGGGAAAACAGTAATCAAAACGCTATCTGGGAGCTAGCACAAGGCATAGACAACCATCAGAAGGGCAAGGTCTGGTTGAACTGAGGAGGTTTAAATAGGGAACCGCAGGGGAAGTTCGAATCTCCTGCCAAACCATCATGACGTCACTTCTGGTATTCAGGAATCGCGGCTATCATGAGTGTGGCGTAATCTCCCTTCATATATGCCTGCAGTTTGGGAGTTCACCACGCGAGCGCTGAAGCAGGACGCCGTGTCCCAGAAGGTCTGCCTCTCCTGCGTGGCAATTCAGCGGACGACGGCGGAAGCGGCCGTGCATTGGAGGGGGGGTCTCCCTCTCCTGCGTGGCGGCTGCTGCGGCAACGTGGGAGCCGAGGGCAGGTGAGTAACTGGCACAGTAAAGTAAGTAAAAAGTGTGGCCCCTATTTATTGGAGCAACTTACAAGAGGTGATGGCTCACAAAATGAGCTACAACAGTATGAAAGCAAAGGCAGTCCACGAGGAATTTTCTGGTAAGTGGTGATATGAATGAAGGTAAAATCAGCCTCTACGCGTTTCACCACGTGCTGTCCTGGCTTCCTCAGGAGACAAATTTGCTGACCAAAAACAAATCAATAATAGAATAATCCATTCATACTCATACAACATGTACGCATGTTGTTATAATTCATAGAAGTGTCACATTTCACATACACACCTAGTTTGTAAATCAATAAAATGAGGAAGAAATTACAAGATTGGAAAGGACTGGAAATTTCGTGGTTAGGGAGACTAAATGCAATTAACATATTACATCCCAAAAATATTATATATTTTAAGAGCTATTCCCTTAAGAGTCCCCTACTCTATTCTCTCCCAAATCCAAAAGTTGATTAAGAAATTCATTTGGCAAGATAAGACTCCGAGAACTTCCTATATAAGATTAGTGAGACGCGCACAAATGGGAGAATTATCTTTACCTAATATTAAAGAGTAACACGAAATATGCATGTTTACTCACTTTCTTTTATGGAATAGACCTATAAATGATAATACAGCATGGTATAATATTGAAATGGAAAATATAACTCTTCCACAACCATTTGATATAGTTTCGATAAATCAAGATTCAATCAAGAATATTAAAACTGATAATGCAGTAACTAAAGATTTAATAATAACTTTAGATAAATGTAAAAAAAATATGAAAATCGAGAAAGGAGTCCTACACTCCGCTCCAATTGAAGTGATTTAAATCTAAATAGTTGGAGACAACTAAATATAAAACATATATCAGATCTGTACAATTTAGAAACTCTTTTACCTTGGGCCCTTTTGAAAGCGAAAATAACAAAAAATGAATTCTATAATCACATAAGAATTAAATACTTTCTTCAATCAGTAGGTATTACACAATCTATGCAATTTGAAGATTTTCTTAAACTGTCACGCTACCGGCAGAGAGATCCTCCGGGTCCCCCGGCCGGCAACGGCAACCGCCGCGAGGTAGGGGGAGACCCCCGCTTCGGTCCGGCAGCCGCAGCTGCCGCAAAAAAGAGGGAGACCCCCCGCTTCTGAACGGCAGCAGCAGCCGCCGCGCGGTAGGGGAAGACCCCCTGCCCCAGCACGGCAACCTCAGCCACCGCGCAGAAGGGGGAGACCCCCCGCTTCTGCACAGCAGACGCAGCCGCCGCGGAGAAGGGGGAGACCCCCCGCTTCTGCACAGCGGAGGCGGCCGCTGCAGCTTGAAGGAGGACTTACCTCATCCACGCCGCGTTCCCAGCAGCTTCAGCCGGAGCACAGGTCCAGCTCTGGTGTCCGGACACGTTCTTCTTCACGCCACCTAGTGGCGCCAGCGGAAACTACATCGACTTATATTGGGAGATTACGTGAACGCCATTCACAAGATGGCCGTGCAGGAGGTGACGTATCGGCAGTTTGAATATTTGGCGGGAAATCCCTAATTAGTACCTTAACTCCTTGGACTATTTAAGAGACGCTCTAACACTCTGACCTTGCCTTCTGATGGTCGTGCCTATCTCGGTAGTGCCTTCCCAGTACGCGTTATTTCCTGCTTGTTCCTGTTATTGACCTCGGCTTGTTCCACGACTATTCTGATCTCTGGTATCCTGACCTCGGCTTGCTCCTCGACTATCCTGATCTCTGGTATCCTGACCTCGGCTTGCTCCTCGATTATCCTGCTCTCCGGTATCCTGACCTCGGCTCTCTGGACCATCCTTTGCCAGTCCTACCTGACTACAGTGTCTCCTCTGTACGCTGTGTCGTGACAGAATCAGAAGGCCATCATGAGACCCGCTTCGGTAGGACAAGGGTCCACTGAGGCTCGACTTGACGAGATGGATCACCATCTGGATCAATTTGCTCAGGCTCTTCAGACCTTGCTTCAGCGTACTGATCCTGCGCAGCAAGCACCTCAACCTGTGGCAGCTCCTACTCCACCGTCGTTACCAGTGGCCACGGTTCCTGCTCACCTGCCTCCTCCCCAACGCTACAATGGTGATCCTGCAACCTGTCGAGGTTTTTTGAATCAGTGTGAGATACACTTTGAACTGTCTCCATATGCCTTCCCCACTGAGCGTGCCAAGGTGGGATACATCATTTCACTCCTTACGGATAAAGCCTTGGCATGGGCTTCACCGCTTTGGGAGAGGAACGTCTCTACGGTGCGCTCCTATGCGGAATTTGTCTCCAGTCTACAAGGGCCACTGCTTCTAATTCACTCTTTACCATCCGTCAGGGTTCCCGTCCGCTTCTGGAGTACGCTATAGAGTTCCGGACCCTGATGGGGGAGGTGAACTGGACTAATGAGGCATTAGTGGCTGCCTTCCTGAATGGACTTTCCGAGACCCTCAAGGATGAGACTGCTGCCAGAGATTTGCCCACGGACCTAGACTCCGTGATTTCATATATTTCCCAAATCGATCTGCGTCTCCGCGAGCGGCAAGCCCAACGTGAGAGTTTGAAGTTACGTGACAAGGGTGGGAGACCTACTACACGCTTCATGCCACAGTTTTCTTCTGCCGATCCCTCGAACGAACCATCTGAGGAACCTATGCAGTTGGGAGCCACTCGGGTCTCCGAACGAGAGAGGAACAAGCGGAGACGGGAGGGATTATGCTTCTACTGTGGACTCTCGGGCCACTTCATTGGGCACTGTCCTAGCAGGCCGGGAAACTCCCGCACCTAGGTAGGCCAGGAGAACCTACCATAGGTGTAGTGAACTATTCCCCTAACGGTTGCACCACCCGCATGACTGTTCCGGTTCGTCTGGTTTGGGATTCTGGATTTATTGACACTGAGGCTTTCCTGGACTCTGGTGCTGCCGGTAACTTTATTGACTCGGTTTTTTGTGAACGGCAACACATTATCCCTGCCCGTGCCGCTATCGGTAGAGGCTATTGATGGAAGACCGCTTCGTCCTGATCAAATCTCTCTCTCTACGGCTCCACTCAACCTTGCCGTCGGGATTGTACATAACGAACGTTTACAACTGCTCGTCATCCGTTCGCCCTCCATTCCCATTATTTTGGGATTTCCATGGTTACAGGTACACAATCCTGCTATTGATTGGTCTACGACTCACAGCCTGGAGTACGTCCTGCAAGGCGCATTGCCTCTCCCCTCTAAGACATGCCGCAGTTTCAGCATCTCTTAATGAGACCTCTCTCCTGCCCGTGCAGTACCGGGACTTCGCGGATGTGTTTGATAAGAAAGAGGCCGAAAAGCTACCACCACACAGGCCGTACGATTGCCCGATCGACCTGCTTCCTGGGACCATGCCACCCCGGGGGCAGGTTTACCCGCTCTCCATTCCGGAGACCAAAGCTATGGAATCATACATAGAGGAGAATCTTCGCCGAGGATTTATCCGCCGGTCTGTATCACCCGCTGGTGCAGGGTTCTTCTTCGTGAAGAAGAAGAATGGGGAACTTCGTCCTTGCATCGATTATCGGGGTCTGAACAAGATTACCAGGCGCAACACTTACCCTATTCCACTAATTTCCGAACTTTTCGACAGGCTACGTGGGGCTACTATCTACACCAAGCAGGATCTCCGGGGAGCGTACAATCTTGTCCGAATCCGCGCGGACGATGAATGGAAGACCGCCTTCAATACTCGTTCTGGACATTCTGAATATACCGTTATGCCGTTTGGGTTGTGCAACGCCCCGGCGGTCTTCCAGGAGTTCATTAATGATTGGCTTCGGGACTTTCTTCAACAGTTTGTAGTGGTGTACCTGGATGACATTTTGATATACTCTTCCGATTTGCAGTCACACCGTACCCATGTTACGCGCGTTTTGTCCCGACTACGGCTCCATGGACTATACGCAAAGCTCGAGAAATGTGCATTTGAGATCCAGAGGGTGACATTTCTAGGATACGTTATTACGCCCTCGGGCTTTGAGATGGACCCATCCAAAGTACAGGCCATTAGAGACTGGCCTCAACCACTGGGCCTGAAGCCCCTACAGCGTTTCTTGGGGTTTGCCAATTATTATAGACGTTTCATCCGTGACTACTCCAAGGTTGCGGCTCCTCTGACGGCCCTTACTAAGAAAGGGGCTAACACCCTGGAATGGTCTCCTGAAGCCATTTCCGCCTTTTCCCGACTCAAGACCAAGTTTACCACCGCTCCTGTGTTACGTCATCCTGACCCTCGGTTACCATTTGTTCTGGAGGTCGATGCATCCGAATCCGGAGTCGGGGCTGTTCTTTCACAGACGGCCTCCTATAGTGGTCCTCTCCATCCTTGCGGATACTTCTCCAGGAGATTCTCCCCAGCAGAGAGGAACTATGATGTTGGGAACAAGGAACTTCTGGCTGTCATCCTTGCGCTGGAGGAGTGGCGTCATCTTCTGGAGGGCGTTCCTATTCCCACGCTGATTCTGACAGATCACAAGAATCTACAGTATATAGAGACTGCCAAGTGCCTGAATCCCCGACAGGCCAGATGGGCCTTGTTTCTCTCCCGTTTTTCTTTTGTATTGACTTATCGTCCAGGCTCCAAGAACGTCAAGGCGGACGCTCTCTCCCGTATGCATGTGCCCCCCGAGGAGGAGGGTCGTGCGCCCGAGCCCATTATACCTGCTACCAAGGTCCTTGCTGCTCTACATACTCGTTGCCACACTCCCCTACTTGACCGGATCGCTGGTTTTCAAGCCCGAGCTCCAGCCTCCTTGCCGGCTGGGAGACTGTTTGTTCCCGCACACCTCCGTACCCGCGTGCTTCGCCTGTCCCATGGGTCCAGAACTGCAGGCCACCCAGGGCTGGCACGCACCAAGGATCTCGTTTCTAGGACATTTTGGTGGCCTGAATGGACCAAGGATACTGCCCTGTTCGTCCGCTCCTGTCTCAAGTGCGCTGCCAATAAGTCCTCCAGGAGACACCCTGCTGGGTTGCTTCACCCAGTCCTTCAAGGCCCTGGACTCACCTTGCCATGGACTTTATAGTGGACTTACCCAACTCTAAGGGTCATACCGTGATTCTGATGATCATTGATCGTTTTTCAAAAATGGCCCACATGATACCTTCGAGGAGACTTCCCACGGCATCACATATTCTTGCGGGAGATTGTCCGTCTTCATGGAGTTCCCACCGAGATCGTCTCCGACCGCGGCACCCAATTTATTGCACATTTTTGGCGTGAGTTCACGAGAGCATTGGGTGTTACATTAGCGTTTTCGTCGGCCTATCACCCACAGTCTAACGGTGCTGCAGAGAGGGCTAACCAGCACATTTTCATCAATCAACATCAGGATGATTGGGTTGACCTGCTACCTTTGGCGGAGTTTGCTCGGAACAATGCGGTACAAGAGTCTACGGGAGAGTCCGCCTTCTACTGTGTTTACGGCCTTCATCCACAACCCTTCCCTGGAGCCTTTCTGAATTCTCCTGATCCAGCACTGGAGGAACGACTGACTAATATCCAGTCCACCTGGGTTTCAGTGCAAAGGGCTCTGGAACTGGCTGGTAGACGACAGGAACTCCAAGCCAACAAGACACGTTCCGGTACTCCTGCATATTCTCCTGGGGACCGCGTTTGGTTGTCTACAAGATACCTGCGACTCCGAGTGACCATCATGAAGCTGGCGCCGCGTTTCATCGGTCCCTTTTCGATCGTCCGTCGGGTGAATCCTGTTGCCTATGAACTTTCTCTGCCAAGGACACTTCGTATCCCTCGAGTCTTTCACGTCTCACTATTGAAGCCACTGGTTTGCAACCGTTTTTCTACTAGACCCTCTGTCGCAGAGACTTCTGGGCGCATTCCTCAAGCCATCCTGGACTGTCGCAGACAACAAGGGAGTCTTCAGTATCTTGTTCATTGGAGGAGACTTGGCCCAGAGGATCGTTCCTGGGTTCCTGAAGCTCGTTTCCATGCCCCTCATCTCGTGCGTGCCTTCCATGCTAGAGGGCAGCATAGTTCGGGCAGGGGTCGCCCTGAGGTCGTCCCTTTGAGGAGGGGTACTGTCACGCTACCGGCAGAGAGATCCTCCGGGTCCCCCGGCCGGCCGGCAAGGTAGGGGGAGACCCCCCGCTTCGGTCCGGCAGCCGCCGCAAAGAAGAGGGAGACCCCCCGCTTCTGAACGGCAGCAGCAGCCGCCGCGAGGTAGGGGAAGACCCCCTGCCCCAGCACGGCAACCTCAGCCACCGCGCAGAAGGGGGAGACCCCCCGCTTCTGCACAGCAGACGCAGACGCCGCGGAGAAGGGGGAGACCCCCCCCGCTTCTGCACAGCGGAGGCGGCCGCTGCAGCTTGAAGGAGGACTTACCTCATCCACGCCGCGTTCCCAGCAGCTTCAGCCGGAGCACAGGTCCAGCTCTGGTGTCCGGACACGTTCTTCTTCACGCCACCTAGTGGCGCCAGCGGAAACTACATCGACTTATATTGGGAGATTACGTGAACGCCATTCACAAGATGGCCGTGCAGGAGGTGACGTATCGGCAGTTTGAATATTTGGCGGGAAATCCCTAATTAGTACCTTAACTCCTGGGACTATTTAAGAGACGCTCTAACACTCTGACCTTGCCTTCTGATGGTCGTGCCTATCTCGGTAGTGCCTTCCCAGCACGCGTTATTCCCTGCTTGTTCCTGTTATTGACCTTGGCTTGTTCCACGACTATTCTGATCTCTGGTATCCTGACCTCGGCTTGCTCCTCGACTATCCTGATCTCTGGTATCCTGACCTCGGCTTGCTCCTCGATTATCCTTCTCTCCGGTATCCTGACCTCGGCTCTCTGGACCATCCTTTGCCAGTCCTACCTGACTACGGTGTCTCCTCTGTACGCTGTGTCGTGACACAAACACCACAAATCGAGCTTAATTCGTAAAGTAAACTTATTGAGAGAAAATGTAAAAACAGACGAGCCGCTACCAAATAAAGTTAAGTGGGAAAATGATATCGGACAATCATACTCAGATGCAGATTGGTTGCAAGCATACAATGAAATCAAGAAATACTCACGCTGCTTAAGTATGCACGAGTTACATTACAAAATAGTACATAGATGGTATAGGACTCCAGTCTCAATTTCAAAATTTGATAAAAATACCTCCAGAGTTTGTTGGCGATGTGGGAAAAAAGAAGGGACTCTATATCACATGTGGTGGGAGTGTGAAGAAATAGGAACCATTATTAAAATTTTGTTTGCAGTAATTAAGGAGATACTAAATCTTAAAATCGCTCCATCTCAAATATTTTTATTTCATATTGGATTACATAAACTACAAAAAAAGCAGAAAATGTTAATAGTTCAACTAGCATTAGCTAGTAAATTGGTTATAACAAGAAACTGGGAAAAAACAGGAAAAATATCTTGGGAAGAGATATACGCACAAATACAATTCCAGTGTAAAATGGAAGAGGGCTACTATATGAGTATCGGGACAAAATATCTAGAGATATGGAATCCTTGGACAACCCATGCACATTCAAACGAAAGATCCATTGAATAAGTTAACAATTAAGCTTAATAGCTTAATACACATGAACGATACCTGATAAATTAAAAACAAAGTTGTATATTTGATGAATGAATGGATGAATGACAATTCTTTTACAATATAACTCGTTACATAAATTTATATTACTTACCCATTTAGAATACAATTTATTAAATGAAGGTGTAAGGGTAAAGTAAAGATAATTCGGGTTATAATAAACAATATATTAATATAATAAATGTAACGGGGTGTCCGTATGTCTATATTGCTTAGTTATATTATATATATTAGTATGATATAATATAATATGACTACTCATGATAAGAAATATTATAAATAGAATACGGTAAATTTTATATATCAACCGTTATGTTTATTTATGTTTGTATGTTTTAAATGTATTTTTATGTTTATAAATAAAAATAATAAAATTATAAAAAAAAAAAAAAAATAAAATAAAAAAAGTGCGGCCAGCTGACCAGCTTTGGGGGAAAAAATGGTTTTGAAATAGCAAAATGCTACCGGTACTTATTGCCCCATAATGTGCAGAAAAAACAAAAAAACTTTGGGTATTTCTAAACACAGGACAAATAGTAGAATCTATTTAACAGTTTTTTATTAGTTTTTGCAGATGAGTAAAAGATTTTTTTATAGTAAAGTGAGAAAAAGTAATTTTTGAAACAAAAATAATGATATCTAAAGAAAGCCCTGTTTGTCTTGAAAAAAACAATATATAATGTGTGTGGGTACACAAAATGAGAAAGAAGAAAATTACAGCTAAACAGCAAAAATGTTAAAAGAGCCTTTGTCCCAAAATGTACTATGAGTAAGAAACGGTCTTGTCATTAAGGGGTTAACCTCCATAACCTCCCCTCATGAGAGTTACTTGTGAAAACAAATCATTCATGCTTGAGCAATCAATCATGAAAAGATTTTTTTTATAGTAAAGTGAGAAAAAGTAATTTTTGTAACAAAAATAATGATATCTAAAGAAAGCCCTGTTTGTCCTGAAAAAAACAATATATAATGTGTGTGGGTACACAAAATGAGAAAGAAGAAAATTACAGCTAAACAGCAAAAATGTTAAAAGAGCCTTTGTCCCAAAATGTACTACGAGTAAGAAACGGTCTTGTCATTAAGGGGTTAACCTCCATAACATCCCCTCATGAGAGTTACTTGTGAAAACAAATCATTCATGCTTGAGCAATCAATCGACAAACTCACCTGCAATTTATCAACACAGTCCCAGAGTTCACAGAATCTTCCTGCATAGTAGATGTGTTATCTAATTTAACTTACATAATACTGTGATAAACTAAACGCTGATATGTGACTATGAAAATGGAAAGTACAATAAGTGCATCTAGTGTGAACATTTTTTGAACAATTAGTAATCTGCATTCATTTAAGTGGATTGTTGACCAAGTACAAAAAGTTGCCCCATGTGTATCACTTCTACACCAAGCTAATAGAGTAATAACTACTGAGACACATCTGTCAGTTTTTAATATAAAATATAATGGAATTAAATTATTTTGAAACAGTTTAATAAAATTTTACTTTTAAACTTACCCCAAGGTGGGTTCCCCAGATCTTTGAAATGAGTTGAAACAGACACCAAATCTGTTTCTATCTTTAAATTAATAACTCCATTTCCATTAGCTTCGATTACCTGTTGTTATAGTGCAAGAAAATTTAAAACAAATCAGACTTTTTAAACATGACCTTTTATTCCATACAGTAATATTGATTCAAAAAGACAGGGGAGTGCTACTCTATTTGGAAGTCACTACAAGACGCCTTGCTTTTTATATTTGAGCTCCAATTCCATATATGGACACAAATGATTCCAATCAGTGATTAACTGCTTCAGAACCGTGTTTTTTTTGTATCGTGTTTGCACTAAATGACCAGAGCAGATTTTGTGCTTTTTATATGACTTTATTCAACCGATTGCCCACTAACTGATTTAGTTACCCATACACGCATTGTTTTTTTCAGTACAGGTAGGGCTTTCTTTTGAAATACTAATTATATATATAAACCATCATTTAGTATGAATCTAAAAATGTGGGGAAAATTAGGGGGGGGGAAAAGGAAATATTTTCACAGTTTCACCTATAGAAACTATATATAACCAGTGCAAATGGAAAAACCTCCAAAAGTGTATTTAGGTATTTGTCCTGTTATTGGAAACTCCACATATGCCTGGTATTTTCATTTATTTTGGCACTTACAGGGTTAAATATGAATGACGGGCATCACTGTTTCTAAACAAGATTTTTTTTAAATGTGGTATGCTGGGAGTTGCGCCCCAATAGCGCACAGAAAAATAAAAACTGCTAAACAAAAGTACATATTTTTTGAAAGTTGACATCCCAAAGTATTTTACTAGGGGTATTTTAGTAAAAATAATTTCCCTAGGTATGTGAAATTACTAAAACAACTTGTGATTTGTATTCAAAAACACCCCCAGAGTACAGGAATACCCCATATGCATGGGTATTATTATTATTATTTATTGTTTTATATAGCGCCATCAAATTCCGTAGAGCTGTACAATGGGTAGACAGGACATAAGTAGGATGTAACATAAATTGACTAACAAGAGACAACAGGGGAGGAGGGCCCTGCTCAAACGATCTTACAATCTAGAGGGATTTAGGGTGTATTACACAATAGGTAAAAGGTAAAAGTGCCAGTGTAAGGGATGGACCAGCCACACTAGTAAAAGTATTGCAGGAGAGGGACTAGGAAAAGTGAGCTAAAGGAATATGGGAGGGCGTTAATGGGCTATGTTGTAAGCGTCCTTAAAGAAGTGGGTCTTTTTTGAAGGAATAAAGGCACGGAGAAAGACGGATAGGCCGGGGGAGAGCATTCCAGAATATAGGGGCAGCCCTTGAGAAATCTTGTAAGCGTGCGTGAGAACTAGAAATCAGAGGAGAGGATAGAAGGAGATCATTGGATGAGCGGAGAGACCGGTCAGGAGTGTATTTAGAGATGAGTGAGGCGATGTAGGGAGGGGAACCACTGTGAAGGGCTTTGAAAGTAAGAGTGAGGATTTTGAAATGAATCCTGAAGCACACAGGCAGCCAGTGAAGAGATTGACAGAGGGGAGAGATATTAGTAAAGCAATGTGAGAGGAAGATAAGTATGGCAGCAGCATTCATGGTGGATTGTAGAGGGCTGAGATGGTTAAGAAGGAAACCAGCTAAGACAGAGTTACAGTAATCAAGACAGGAGATAATCAGGGCATGAACAAGAGCCTTAGTGGCATGCTGTGTTAGGAAGGGACGGATGCGGTCAATGTTTTTAAGATGGAGACAACAGTTTTTAGAGACAGACTAGACTAAATATGGTGTGTGCACGAAAGGTCGGAGTCAAGGGTGATACCAAGACAGCGTGCATGAGCAGACGGGGAGATGATAGGACTAGGGCTGAAACAACTAATTGATATTAATCGATAATGAAAATAGTTGACAACGATTTTCATTATCGATTAGTCGAATCTATTTTTATCGATTATAAAAAGGTTTTTTTCAGAGCAAATGCTCTGAAAAACTCCTCTCCTTATATAATCCGATCTCAAACAGAGATCGGATTATAACACTAGAATCCAGATCCCCCTCACTGTCAGCCGGTGGGTGTCCGTCTCTCCCCTCCACTTCTGCTCCTACGATGCAGTGGCAGCATCACCTGATGTAGAAGCCCCAGCAGAAGTGAAGGTGAGTAACGGAGGCTGTCTGTGCACATCGTGCAGACCCCCAATCGGGAGAGAGGCAGAGCGGTGTATGGGAGGGGGAGGAGGAGGCAGAGTTGTGTATGGGAGCCACCCTCCCATACACCACTCTGGCTCCTCCCCCTCCCATACACCACTCTGCCTCTCTATCCGGCTCCCTGGTGTCTTGTGAACCTCCGTTGCTGACAGGAGGCAGAGTGGTGTATGGGAGGGGGCAAAGTGGTGTATGGGAGGGGGAGTAGGCAGAGTGGTGTATGGGAGAGGGGAGGAGGCAGAGTGGTATATGGGAGGGGGGAGGAGGCAGAGTGGTGTATGGGAGGGGTGAGAGGCAGAGTGGTGTATGGGAGGGGTGAGAGAGGCAGAGTGGTGTATGGGAGGGGGAGGAGGCAGAGTGGTGTATGGGGGGGTATAATGAATTTCAGAGTGGCATATCTGGGGGAGGCTGAGTGGTGAATCAGGGAGTATAATGAATCAGGGTGGTGCAGGGCATTTATGGGGGCGGAGTGGCATATCAGGGTACACAGTGGCATATAGGGGGGTATAAGGCATAAATGGGGGCGAGTGGCATATTGGAAGTTATAAGGCATATCAGGGGACACAGTGGCATATAGGGGTATAAGGCATATCGATATTAGGCATATCAAGGGGGCATAAGACATATCTGGGGGTAAAAGGTATATCAGGGGGCTCAGTTGCATATCACTGGCATAAAAGGAGTATAAGGCATATCGAGGGCACAGTGGCATATCAGGGGGTACAGTGGAATCTCTGGCATATAGGAGGTATAAGGTATATCTGGGGCAAGCTGGGGGTCAGATGTGCATAACTGGGGGCAGTTGGTAAATAAAAAAAATATAAACAAGGCTCTTTTTTTTAATATTTACTAATAACTTTGTATTAAAACCTAGTTTGAGAAACACTGTGTTTGGGTTCTTGTAGCTTTTATTATTATGTCAGTAAAATAAGAAGGTGAATAGAGAGAGGCCATTGTGATAGAGATGAAAGTGTAAATTGTATGTTTTTTATTACATTATTTTAAATTAAAAAAAATGTGCACTTTTTTATCTGATTAATCGAATAAATAACCTGCCAACTAATCGATTATTAACATAATCGTTAGTTGCAGCCCTAGATAGGACCATTAACATTGAGGGAGATTGATGGGGGAATCTTAGCATTGGAGGGAGGGAAGATGAGGAGATCAGTTTTGGAGAGGTTACGTTTCAAGAAACGTGCAGACATCCAGGTAGAGACAGATGTAAGGCAGTTAGTTACATGATCTAAGACAGAGGGAGAGAGATCAGGGGAGGATAGATAGATAGATAGGGTGTCATCAGCATACAGGTGGTATTGAAAGCCAAAGGATGAGATCAGTTTGCCAAGGGAGGAAGTGTAAAGAGAGAACAGAAAGGGTTCTAAAACTGAGCCTTGGGGTAACCCAACTGAGAGAGGGAGGGGAAGTGTTACTGGAGACAGAGACGCTGAAGGTACAATCAGAGAGGTAGGAAGTGAGCCAGGAGAGAGCAGTGTCACGGAGGCCAAGATCATGAAGCATTGAAGGAGAAGAGGGTGGTCCACAGTGTCAAAAGCAGCAGAAAGGTCCAGTAGGATTAGCATGGAGTAGTGGCCCTTGGATTTAGCAGCGAGTAAGTCATTAGTAACTTTAGTAATGGTGGTCTTAGTAAAGTGTCGAGGGCGTTGTCTCTTTGGCACTACGGTTTCAAAACTGGAAGATGTGTATTACATTGAAACATTGACAGATCAGGTCTCATTTGAGACACAGTAGAGGTCATATATTTTATTTTAACCCCCTAAAACTATATAGTTCCAAAAACTAGACAGCTCAGGGAATCTAGTTAGGGGCATATTGGCTTGTCCTATGCAGCTGACTCCACACTTACGCCTTCCAAAGTTAGTCTAACAAAAAAAAAAGAAAAAATTTTTCACATCCACTTTGCAGTTTCACCGTGTTTATTTTTCAGAGCGGATATGTGAAATAACAAAATAGTTGTTGATTTGTGTTCAGTAGCACACCCCAAATATAGCAACCCCCAACATCCATGGATAAGTAATGTTTCTCAGATATTGTGGAGTCAAAACTGGAACATGTGCATTTAAATTTTTAAACTTTGTTTAATATATTTTTATCAAATCACTTGTAAGTTACAAGTTTAGGCCACTGACATTGATCAGGGAGACTAATCTCTCTTTCTAGGGCAGGGTCATCCAGGGACTGCCATAATGATCAGACCACCCCTATTGGCTAGGAGTGATCTGATCATCATCAGCCCCAACTGCTGCAGAAACTTAACTCACAGCAATTGACCTGGAAGCACCCTTGACTTTCAAGCTTGCGCTGTTATTTTATTTTTATAAAATAATTTTTTATTATTATTGGTTTTTTTTTTACTCTTGTGGGGACAAATATTAATCCCTGCAATGCCGCGATGGTGTCATATGCTATCACGGCATTGAATGGGTTAACACTGCACGATCACTCTTAATGGAGCAATCAAGCAGCAGGAACACAATTGCCGGTAAACAATCACGCATTGAACGGGTTAACGCTGCACTGTCGCTCTCAAGGAGCGATCAGGCAGCAGTGGAATGTTGTGGCAGGTCCCCACACTTGTGGGACCCAATCAACACACAACTCCCTTCCATGAAGCTGCCTGTGTCAGCTGAAAACACGATCAGAATTGCTCCCGTGGGAGTGATCAAATGCTCGGGGGTGCTGTGCCGGTCTGCCCATACACCTGGGCAGACAGTAGCAACAGTGCCCCATGATCAACACGATTGTGGCGACGTGGTGGCATTTTGTTTTTTATTAAGTACCAGGTACGTCATAGAACCGCTGAGCCCACCACCATGCTCAGTCAATGCTATATTAAAGTATTGTGCAAAAATTTAGGCAGGTGTAAAAAAATGCTGTAACATAAGAATCCTTACAAAATAGAATTTATTTATATATCATTTAACAAAGTACATTGAACAGGAGGAAAATCTAAACCAAATAAATATTTGGTGTGACCTTAAGTTCAGAAGACTTCAGTAATGATGTTGCACACAACATAGCATGCAACATAATTGCGTAAATATGGAGGCCCTTTAAATGTATATACCGTATTAGCCCGAACATAGGCGGCACTCCCCCCCCCCCATTTTCGGTCTTTAAAATGGGGGTGCGGCCTATATTCAGGGTTCAGCGCAGGGATGCGCAATTCATATCACCCGACGCCCAGGACATGCAGTTCCGGGCTGGTGTTTTTTTTCCTCTTTAATTCATCCCTGTTGCTTACCAACGCTGCAGGGGACCTGGTGACATTACCTTCCGGTGCTCCACCATAGAAGCCCGGCAAAAGTCCCGGCAGTGGAGGTTGTCTACGCGTTGAATGATGGTCGGCCCACCGAGAAATCGGGCCAGTCTGTCCCTGCTACCGCACCTTGAAGTCCGACAGGCCGCATTTGGCCCACGGGCCGCACGTTGGACGCCCCTGAAATAGCTACTTTACATATCTGAACTGGAGGCACATTATTATTATATTTATTATTATCTTGTATTTATATAGCACCAACAATTTACACAGTGCGTAATACAATACATATATTCGGTGGAAGTAGATTCCAGAGATATGGGGCAGCCCGAGTGAAATCTTGTAGACAGGAAAAGGAAGGGGTGATAAGTGAGGAGAAGAGCCTTAACCCATGGGAAGAAGGTAAGGCTTGAGTAGGAAAGTATTTGTTTATGAGGGTCGAGACAGTGGAATGCCAACCAGAAGAGTGTTGCAGTAATCGAGACAGGAAATTATAAGTGAATGAACCAGAGTTTTTGTGGATTCTTGGGTGACGAATGGCGGATGTGAGGGATGAAGGAGAGGTTAAACCTAAGGATGACCAAGGATGACCCCAAGGCATTGGGCCTGGTTACTAGGAGTGATTAATTGTGGTGTTAATGGTGATAGAGAATGCAGGTAGTGGAGTGGAGATTGAACGAGGGAAGATAATGAGTTCAGTTTTAGAAAGATTAAGTTTCAGGTAGCGTTGTGACATCCATGAAGAAGTAGCAGACAAGGAGTTAGTATTACGGGACATGAGAGACGGAGAGATCAGGAGAAGACAGTTAGATTTGGGCATCATCTGCATATAGATACTGGAGGCCAAATGAGCTGATTAGTTTGCCATATGAAGTATAAAGAGAGAACAGCAGACAGCCAAGGACTGAACCTTGGGGGATGCCAACCGAAAGTGGAAGGGGTGATGATAGCTTGCCAGAGAAGTTGACAGAGAAGGAACTGTTAGACAGATATGAGGAGATCCAGGAGGGATCTGTATCTCGAATAGCTGTCGAAGCAAGTAATCAACAGTATCAAAAGAAGCAGAGAGATCTAAGAATGGAGAAGTGACCTTTTGCTTTAGCAGAGAGCAAGCCATTGGAGACTTTTGTTAGAGCCTTTCAGTAGAGTGAAGTGGTTTGAAACCAGTGTCAAGGAGGGAATTAGAGGAAGTTAGTAAGGCGATTGCACACAATCTGTTCAAGCAACTTAGAGGAAATATAGAGATAGGGTGGTAGTTAGTCAAACAGATGGGATCGAAGGAAGGATTTTTTTAGAATGGGTGTGATTAGCGCATGCTTGAAGGCTGTAAGTACTGTTCCAGATGATAGAGAAAGATTAGTAAGAGACTTGTGTGAGGTGTGATGGGATGGGGTCAAGGGGACAGGTTGTTGGGTGAGAGGAAGAAAGAAGAGAGGCTATTGTACAGTTGTAGGGGAAAAGGCAGTTAGTATGGGATTAGTGGAGAGAGTGGTGGTGGATGGTGTAGGAGGGGGCTGTAAAGAAGAGACGTCTTGTCTAATAGTTTCGATCTTGTCTTTGAAGCAGGTAGCAAGATCTTGGGCAGTGAGAGAGGTTTGTGGTGTGGGTATGGAGGGACAGAGAAGGGAGCTGAAGTTAAAAAAAAAAAAAAGGTGTCGCGGGTTGAAAGAAAGGGAGGATATGAGAGTAGAGAAGTAGAGCTGTTTGGCGAGAGAGAGGGCAGAGTTGTATGTGCGAAGCATGAATTTGTAGTGAGTAAAGTCTTCGCTGGATTTGGATTTTCTGAAGTAGCGTTCAGCCGTACGGCAGCACTTCTGAAGAAAGCGTGTGATTTTGGTATGCCAAGGTTGGCGTTTCAATTGTCTGGGGTAACATAGTAACTGGAGCTATGCTGTATATTGTTATACTAGGTGTGTATTGTTATACTAGCTCAGCCCAAGAAGTAGCTATGGATTGTGTAGAATGGGTCTTAAGTCCCAAAGAAAGCAAAGAACCTTTCGGTAGTATATACCTCCTGGTTTGTCTGTACTGGATCTATGGGAAACAATTTTTTTCTGGACACCTGAATTGAAATGAACAAGTTGAGACATGTGCAGCAGCCTTTAAAAATTAATCAACAGAGATCATCTAACATCCGAGGATTGTAGGTGTTTCAACAAGTCCCATGTTGGCAAGTCTGGAAGAGACATCTGGATAACCTTGTCAGAAATCTTCAGACCCAAGAGTTAGAGGTCAAGTTGACGTCTAAAAAGGAACTCAAGACTGCAATATGAGCTTTACCTGTAGCCAGTCATATACCCTTGAAAAAGCCAGAATGTAGAAACTCTGGAGCTTAAGGAACCAATGGATGGAACAGAGAGGAGTTTCTGAGTGAGCACCACCTCTTTACATTTCAACAGGATAATTATAACTAATATTGAAAGACTGCATGTGTGTAAAAGTGCCTGTTCAATCTCCAAGCCATCAGCTGAAGTAGATGGCTGGAGACGGGTGAAGAATAGGTCCTTGTTAGAACAGGTTTGGAGGGCAAAAAGGTGGACTTATGGATATCAGTACCAAATCCGTGTCCCCCGCACTCTACTTGGCCAATTTTGGGGCAACTAGAACAGCAGCTCCTCTGTCTGATCTTATCTTATTGAGCACTCTGGAAAGAAGGATGGAGGATAAATGTAGCCTGGACTCCCTGGCCAGCTTTGGGGAAAAATTTGCTTGTTGCTAATGCCATCAAAATCTATGTCTAGGACTTCAGGTCGGCGGCCATACCTGGAGGCAGCATATTGACAGGGCTCCCCCGCGCTTATTACAATCCGGGGTGCATCACCCTTACCGAGCGCCATCGCCGCTCCCTGAGAGTGCCGGGAGGCGGCAGACACTCTCCGCGATCTGACCAACGCTTTGGTGCGGAGAGGAACCGGCGGTTGAGGCCTACCTTGCCGACCAAGTGACCAGCTTTCTGCCACACCGAGGCCTCGTTTCGGCGACGTTGAGCCGGGGTTGATCGGCTATCATCCCCTGAGCTCACCGGTACAGCTTCAGACGGTGGAGGAAGTGCCGTCCATCACTTTTTATAAGTTTTCCCGGAGCGCCACGTGGCCGCCACCCACTACAAGACCCTGGGCTCATCATCACACCATTCAGGCCTGTATACCGCCACAGCATATATATGTCCACAGTGACTGACCACTGTATAGGAAAACGGCTTTTACCTATATATTGATGGGCTATCAGCCATAAATTCATTATACGTATTTTTCAAGTTGTTTTACTGGGCCCGGTCTGCCTAACGGCTCCATTGTTTTGATATATAACACATTGCATGAGGCTCATATCAGTCTTCATTCTATAAATTTTGTGCTTTATCACCGTTATCTTTAAGTGCCAAACTCAAAAATTCAAATTAACCCTTTACACGTCGACGGCTTATTGAATTCAGCAACGATTTAGGCGTTTTGGCCCTAAAATATAAGATCTCTGCTCTGGGCCGTTACTATATGATATATATTTGAATTTTACTACACAAATCTCTCTAGCACCTGTGCTGAATACCTACTATATATTGGAGCCTTACTTCCACGACAAAGCGTGGCTCAGTATTTGTTTTATTTTCCACGTTTTTACATATTATCATTTCAAGCCTGATTTACTTACTGACAGCACCGTGAGCAACAGCGCATCGTGCATGACGCTTTCCAACTTTCCCCTTGCAACTACAATACTTCATTGGCAATATTCTTACCTAGCAAATTCTAGTGTCTCCACTGACTCTTTTTGTGTCATAGTGTCATCACCCATTACAGTACCTATTCTTTTCTGCAAATAATCACTACACTGTTCAAGAAAGCCAGACAAGGAGAGGTGACAAAGCTAACGGCGACCACGTAAAGATGGATAAATTCCTCAACTCTTCGGGTAAAACACCCGGCAAATCCTCTCCAAAAAAGCGTTTAACTAAACTGCAGTCATCCCAACCGACAAGTGAAGACTCGCAGTCTCTTTCTCCCAAGGCTGCCTTCTTTGAGGAGGTCCCAGAGGACAGCGCTACCCCTCCTCAGGCTCTGGCACTGGTGAAGGCAGTTTCTGAGGTCATGATGCCGATGCTGGACCAGCGTTTCCAAGACCTCAAAGAAACTTTACTCACTATACGGCAAGAAGTAACAGATCACACTAGTAGACTCACCACGTTGGAACAGCGACAAAGTGACAGCGAAGACCTCATTGCCAAAATGGAAACTGATCTAGCTACTCAGGCCCAACAGATTAAAACACTCACTGACAAATTGGATGATCTTGAAAACAGAAGTAGAAGAAACAATTTGAGATTTGTGGGTATCCCAGAATCTGTCAAGCCGTCCTCTCTACTCGCGACGCTTCAGAGCTGGTTTCCGAAAGTGCTGCAGCTGACTCTAGACAACAGCTTACCCCTTCAAATTGAACGTGCCCATCGTTTGGGCCCTGAGAGACCACCAAACAATAGCCGTCCGAGACCTGTCATTATTAAGCTGCTGAACTTTGTCGACAAAATCAAAATACTAACAGTTTACCGTAAAGTTCCTGATCTCCGATTTGAATCCTACAAAATACTAATTTTCCAGGATTACTCGGCTATGGTGGCGGCCAGGCGGCGCGAATTCGCTCCAATATGCAAGCGGCTGATCGAGGGTCAAATAAAATTCACCATGCTTTACCCGGCGAGACCTCGCTTCACAATCCACGATACGACCTGGGTCTGCGACTCACCCCAAGAGGCGGCGCTACACCTGGATGCGATGACGTCTTCACCTACTCCATCTGCTTCACACAACTCTCCATGAACTCTGGACTGTTCGTTCCATATCAACACGTATACACGTCTTGTCTGCGGTACTCCGAAGACCCGACGATGATGGCGCTCCTTAAGGTTTTAAGGTTTCATTTGTTTTGTTTAATTTTTGAACTGCTCCTGCGTGGTGTGTGCGGGTATACCCGCTTTTTCTTTATTTCTCCTGTTTTTGGTTTGTCCACAATACCTCACTTCCTGTGTGAGCTGGGACACACAGGGATGCATATTGTTCCATTATCTTTTCAACAACTAAGTGACCTCTTTCTACCCCCATTTCTAGATATCAATGACTGCACCATCTGATCAGACTCACACACAATGCCCCTTAAAATTGGTATCCTGGAACGTGGCGGGACTTAATACCCCTGTCAAAAGGTTCTAACAGTGTTACGAAGGTACAAACCCCATATAGTGTTTCTCCAGGAAACGCATTGGAAAGTAGGTTCCCAATCGACATTGAAAGATTACTGGATCGAAGCCTGCTACTCTGCCCCTTATAAAACTAAATCTCGGGGAGTGGCAATCTTAATTAGTAAATCCTTACCTTATGACATCCATAATACAATTATTGATCCAAATGGCAGATACATACTCTTGGATCTCACCATACATCGCCAGAGGTTTAATATTATTAATTTACATGCTCCTAACTACCCGAATCATTCATTTTATGTACACCTTTATGAAACGCTTATTAACCTCTCTTTCTCCTCCAACTTCCTCATAGGCGGTGACTTCAACACAGTCCTAGATGACAATTTGGACAGGACGGGACGGACTTTACACTCGTTGACCCCTTTGGAAGGTATTCACCTACTCACCAACTCATTACACCTAGTGGACCCATGGCGTGTCACACACCCTTCACATAAAGAATACACTCATGCTTCTAGAGTACACCACTCTTTCTCTAGGATCGACATGTTTCTTACATCATCGTCGCTTTTACCGTTTATATCTAACACTCGCATAGATACAATAGTAGTCTCGGATCACGCACCCATTCATCTTACGGTCCAACTACCCAACACGCAAAGGTCACATAGACATTGGACATTCCCTGCTCACTATACCTGTAGAGACGATTTTACCACCATGTTACAAACATCTTGGGCAAATTACCAAGATGACAATTTGGAACACATTGATAATCATATGCTCTTCTGGGAAGCCTCTAAAGCAGTAATAAGGGGTAACATTATATCTTATGAGGCAAATCAACGTAAACGCTGGTATCAGAGGTATGATTCCTTACTTGCAGAAGTGCAACGCACTTTTCTTGACTACTCTGTCCATAAAGATGACTCTCACAAAATCAAATACACGGAATGTAAGCAGCTCTTAGACGCTTTGTTATTAGAGAAAGCCCAAACTCAAATAGACTACACAAAAAACAAATTTTTCCGATGAGGCAACAGAGCTGGTAAATTATTGGCCAATATGGCGAAATCCCGCAAACCAAAACACATTATTCATAAAATCGTTACGGACGCGGGACATAGCGTTTTTCAACCTAAAGATATTAATCATGCATTCTCAACTTTTTTTACACACCTATATACCCCAGCACAAGATAACATAGAGTCAGGCATACAATTATTACAGAAGGCAAAACTGACAAAACTTACCAATGAACAAAGGGACAACTTAAATGCTATCATAACAGAGGAGGAGGTTAAACACACCATTCACTCTCTGCCCAACGGTCGTGCTCCTGGCCCAGACGGCTTTTCCGCTGAATACTATAAGATACTCTCACAACACCTAGTGCCAGCCCTCACTGCATTATATAATGATATTTTTCAAAATAATTACCCACTACAGTCTTTGACACGTTCCACTACTATACTGATACCTAAACCACGCAAAGACCCTACAAATGTTCAATCATACCGACCCATCTCACTTCTCAACCAAGACTTGAAAATTCTCACTAAATTAATTGCCTCCAGACTGCAATCCTTCCTCCCAAAATTATTAATACACCACCAATCGGGTTTCGTAAAAGGTCGTAATTCGGTCAGGGGTATCCGTACAGCCCTGGCAGCTGTAATAACATCCAACTCTGACCCTGATCGCCATCCTCGAGCCTTATTAAGTTTAGACGCAGAAAAGGCTTTCGATACTGTAGCTTGGCCTCACCTCTACAGGATCTTAAAAAAACGTTTCTTTGGACAAAACTTTTTAAACTTTATACGCAATTTATACACGTGTCCAGAAACGGTTATCATCACAAACGGGATGGCGTCTGAGTCTATTCGCTTGGGCCAAGGGGTTAGACAGGGATGTCCTCTTTCTCCTCTCCTCTTTAATTTGCATTTGGATCCCCTACTCCGTATTCTCATTTCATCCACTGATTTTCGAGGTATTTTTTTTGGTTCACTGGAACACAAACTGACGGCTTTTGCTGATGATATCCTCTTATACATCTCTGACCCCAAAACGTCCATCCCACACATTCTCTCTTTACTTCACACCTGGGGGGAGGTGATAGGTTTTAAAATTAATGACGGATAACAAATCGGAGGCGCTTTATTTGGGCCCTTCTGTTTTGCCTCCGGATACCCCTAGTTTTGGCTTTCATTGGGCGACGACCTCAATTAAATATCTAGGCATCACTTTACCAAAACACCCACGTCTACTCTACAGATTAAACATTTCTAGAATCATTAAGGAGGTTAGGAATGAACTGAAATTATGGCAAGCGTTACACTTGACACTGACGGGTAGGATTAATCTCATTAAAATGATTAGCTTTCCTAAACTTCTTTACACGATACAATCCTTACCCCTTTTACTCAAATCCACTGATCTCAAATTTTTGGATAAACAATTTAACCTCTTCCTCTGGAAGGGAAAGAAACCCAGGATTGGCTTATATAAACTTAAACACACACCACAGTCCTTGGGTTTTAATTTCCCGGATATTAAGCAATATAACATAGCTGCTCTTTCACGACACGCAATTGATTGGTTGTCACTGTCCCACAACTTTACAGACACCTCTCTTGAGAGTCAATTATGCACCCCGCATATGTTATCTGTCTTATTACACACGCCATACCTTTCATTACCGGAAAATGTGAGGGAAAATCCTTTATTATACTCCACGATTAGAGCTTGGAAATCTCTTCGTACTCTCCTCAAACTCAATTGGCAATACACTTCTCACTTACCGCTTGTTCACAACCCAGCCTTCCAGGAGGGCCGCTCCTCACTTCCATTCACCATGTGGCACGCCATGGGTCTCACATCAATTTCTCATCTCCTTGATGAGTCTAACCAACGCGTTCTTACACTAAGTCAATGTCGAGACAAATTTCCTGACCTACAGATTCCTTGGTTTGCATACCTGCAGCTTCAAAGTTATGTTGGTTCGGTCACTGCTCATTTCACCCGCCATGACTGACACAACCTTCTTGACAGACACATTTACGGACACAGAGGACATACACCTTCCATCAGTTTTTTATATAAGTTTATTCGATCTACGTGTGACTCGACTGACAAGATTGATGGACTGGACAGATGGACAAAATACATACCGACTGTTACCAGAGATGACATATGTAAAGCTACCGTTACCGCCTCCTCTGTTCTGCCAGTGGAGACGTATAAGGAAATGGCTTATAAAATAACTCATGATGTATATTTCTCTCCTGAGCGTCTCCACAAACTGGGTTTGCGGCCAACTTCTAATTGTCCTAAATGCAATGCTGAAAACACACACTCCTTTCACTGCTTCTGGCAATTTTCTGGTCCCAAGTACATACTTTTGTTTTGAACCACAAGATTGTATCGTTTCCGCTATCTTCTGAGGTGGCGATGTTTGGTATGGTTGGTCCTACTGGTCGTTCTTCTAAAAAACTCGTAAATGTATACTTCCCCACTGGATCCGACCTCAACCACCCACTCTTACTCTTTTCCAAGACAAATTGTTTTACCTATTTCGGATGGATTGGGTAGAAGCCACACTGACAAAAGAAAAATCCACCAGTAAGTTTTTTGACACTTGGGGCACATTCATTTCCACATTGAAAACAGACACACAATTGTTGATCCAATCCGCTTTTCAACATACCTCGTGGTACAGTCTCCAACTTTTTCAAGGCAGAACTCCAATTGTACCTGCATAGGTTCTGTCGCTGTGCACAACATGGTGTTTATTAATGGGCAACCCCCCCCCTTTTTTCTTTTTTCTTTTACCACCACGCAGGATGAGCAGAGGGTTTATTTGTTCTTGTTTGTTATGTTCTGTTTCATTTCAGACTACATTTATACACGTTCACGTTTATGGAGACAGTGTCATATTTACCTCACGACGAGAACCTCTGTACCTACCCATATGGCTGACACACACATTACCATCTCACCTCCTCTTTGTGGACCTCTACTTGATACCATGTCATTCTCCTCAAATGATGAGGACTACTCATGCTTTTCGTTCTCTTTGCTACATATCCTCAACTTATACATATTCTTACTTATATTTATTATACGACATTCTTGTTGTGTTGGCTCTATACCCCTTCACATGTACTGTGTGACTGTTTGTCATTTGAAATTTAAAATGGATCTGACACTGCATTTTATTTTTTGTGACCCCCCCCTTCTTTCTTTCTGTATCCTTATCGTGACGAACCAAAGAAAACATAAAAAAGAAAAAAAAATCTATGTCTAAGAAGCTGAAGCGAGTAACAACCCCCTGGAAATATCCATATGAAGAATGAATTATCCTGTTTGAATTTGATGTCTGCTCAAATAGTCTGCTTGAAGATTAGGGGAACCATCAATCATTATTTCACTTTTGTAAATCATACTCTGCCAAGTCTGTAAGGTCTTCTAAACCATCAAGAGTTCCAAATACTTTATATGGAGATGGGCTTTTTGAAGTGACCATAGCCATAGGAGGGAAAAAGTTCCCTAGACATGCAGTTTTGTGTCTGTATAAGTATGCTTTAGACAGAACACACTTGGAGCCAAGGCTTCACTGAAAAGAATTAGCCACACAAAGAAAGCCTGGCATCAAGACTTAGAGGGGCTGGGCTGCTCCCCTCTTGACTTATTCTTGGAGGAACTACTATTAGTGTATGGTTTATCCTTGTATGACCTAGAAGATCTGCATGCTTCTTGGTCCTTTGTAGAATGAAAGGTAATTGATGTAGAACTAAGAGAATGATTGAATAGAATGCCAGTATTTATCTCTGAAACATTACATTTATTTATAAAGCGAAGGCAGATACCGCAGCGCTGTTACAGTCAGTAGAACAATTTCACATACAAAAACACATACAATAACAAACTGGTGCAAAGGAGAGGAGGGCCCTGATTTTCGAAGCTTACAATCTAGTCGGAGGTTGAGGGGGAAGTGAGGCAATGGGAGGGACTGCTTGGATGGGGATGAGTTGATCTGGTTCCGATGATGTACATGCTCCAAATAGTCTTCCAGATTATTGCTAAATAAATCTGGCAATTATTATTCTTAGACGCAATTCACTTGAGTTGCTTCTGCATAGATAGTCTCTTTTGAAGTAGGCTATTTTAAGTATAAGTTTAAAAAGAAAACAGGAGTTTAAAAGAGAAAAGCAGATTAGACAAGGTACCATTATATATAGATTTCTTTGGACTATTTTTGTTTAACTTTTAGTTTTGTACTTTTAACTGTATTTTTGAAGGGTGTTTTTCTGTTTATTGTTTAGATTTCTCGTTATTAATTTTTCTTTCCCCATACTTGTTGATTCTGTGTGGTTATGGGAGTTAGCAAGATTGATGCTCTGACTCATCTTGCTCCATATATGCATGCCTGGATGAATCCGTCCACGGCCCATACCTCTGAGGCAGGTGTGAGCAAGTGGCTTCTCTAGAAGCTCATATTGGAGATCTGGAGAAGCAGGTAGCTGTACTGGAGGAAGCTGTTCCTTCTTACAGCCGAGGGAACAGTCCCTCTAGTACGGTGGGGTTGAGAGTGTAAGAAAGACTAGACAGGTTGTGGTGGTAGGGGACTCTATAATAAAGAGAGTAGACAGATTGGCTCAACCGGACAGTTTGCCGTCTCCCGGGTGCTCGGGTCCAGCATTCTGGGAGGGGCTGGGGAAGACCCGGCTGTCATGGTCCATATTGGTACCAATGAAAAAGTCAGTGAACTGAAGAAAAGGACCTCCAAGGTAGTATTCTCAGAAAAATTACCTGTGACGCGCGCAACAGTAGAGAGGCATCGGGAGATTAGGGAGGTTAATGTGTGGCTAAGGTCATGGTGTCATGAGCAGATCTGTCATCTGCCTTGAGCAGATTCACATGGTATATCTGCTCAGGTTTTCTTTTACCTGGTTGGTGTACTCTATAATTCACTTCACCTACTCTTTCTATTATAGTGAAGGGACCCTGCTATTTAGCTAGGAACTTGCTCTCTATGGAAGGGACAAGTACCAACACGCGATCCCCTGGTGCAAATGTACGGATCTTAGCACCCCTATCATAAACCCTTTTTTGTATTCCTTGAGCCTGTTCTAAGTGTTTTTTTCACAGTTGGCATCACAGCTGAAATTCTGTCCTGCATTTGTGAAACATGTTCTATCACACTTTTGTAGGGAGTGACCTGCCCTTCCCAAGTTTCTTTAGCCACATCCAACAACCCATGTGGATGTCTACCATATACCAGCTCAAATGGTGAATACCCTGTAGATGACTGAGGCACTTCCCTTACCGCAAACATTAGATATGGAAGCAAAAAGTCCCAATTTTTTCCGTCTTTGTCCACTACTTTCTTTAACATCTGGTTAAGAGTCTTATTAAATCTCTCCACTAAGCCATCAGTTTGAGGGTGATAGACTGAGGTACGTAGTTGAGACATCTTAAACAATTTACAAAGTTCCTTCATCACGTTAGACATAAAGGGGGTTCCTTGATCTGTAAGTATTTCTTTCGGAATGCCCACCCTACTGAAAACCTGAACCAACTCCTTTGCAATGGTCTTAGACGACGTATTGCGCAAAGGTATGGCCTCTGGATAGCGTGTAGCATAGTCCATTATGACTAAAATATGTTGGTGACCACGGGCTGACCTTATCAGGGGACCAACCAAATCCATCCCAACCCGTTCAAATGGTACTTCAATTATCGGTAAGGGAACTAAGGGGCTACGGAAATGAGGCATAGGTGCATACATCTGACACTCTGGGCATGATTCACAATACTCTTTTATATCACAATGCATGCCCACAATGTGCCCATGTGCCAGATCTAATACTGTCCTCCTATAGGCCTTTGGAACCACTAGCTGCTGTACGGTATCCTCCCCTTTTTTATCAGCTTGGTATAGTAAATCATTTTCCAGGATCACATATGGAAAAGCAAGCCTAGCTCCAGGCTCCACACGTACCCCATTCACTATTTTTACGTTTTCTCTGGCTTGAACCAGTGTAGGGTCCCTTAACTGCTCACTTTGAAAATCATCCTTTCTGACCTCTAAATCAGATATACATGATTGTGGGACCCCTTGAGTTTCTGTCTCTGACAGTGGTTCTTCCAAGTCCCCTGTCATAACAGTAAAGGGAAAGGATAGGGGCCTTTCTGCCGACACCCCAACTACATCCTCCGTTGGGGAACTCTCAAATGGATCAGGGCTTAGGTTAGCCGGTGGAGGCCTATCAGCTGCATCATGTTTAATCACAAGATTGTTCTCCCATAATTTCCAAAAATAAGGAAAGTCCCTTCCAAGAATAACCTCATGCATTAAGGCGGGGACTATCCCCACCTTGTGACACACGGAACCATAGGGAGTTAAAATACAAGCTACAGCAGTTTGGTATTCACAAGTATCCCCATGTACACA
Organism: Sceloporus occidentalis; assembly: GCA_023333645.1. Classification (NCBI taxonomy): domain Eukaryota; kingdom Metazoa; phylum Chordata; class Lepidosauria; order Squamata; family Phrynosomatidae; genus Sceloporus; species Sceloporus occidentalis. Next base: position 314,780 of record JALMGF010000424.1, on the reverse strand, counting down.
TGTTACTGTGAAAGTGTCTGGTTGCCTGTTAGAAGAACCTATGAGGCTGGCCTTTATCAGACTTACTACACTCCCGGAGTCTAACAAATCCACCACCTTTTTATCATCCACTGTCAGCTCGCACAGGTGTCTGTTAGAACCTTCTGAGCTGGTAGCAGTACACACTACTTGAGCAAACAGACATACGTTTCTTCAAAAAAGCTGCATCACACTGCATAGGTTCAACAGTCACAGGACAGATCATAGCAATATGACCCAACTCATGGCAACGAAAACATCTTATGACATCTCTGCTTTGTCCATAATCCTGCATGTTAGGTTTTCCTGAGCCCAGTCTCATCCTTCTCACGGAAAGTCTTTACATTCTTCCCAGCTCCCATAAACCCCGTAACAGTCTTACCAGGAACTCTTGCCATCCGGACAGTTGAGCGCTGGTGCTAGGTGCTACTCAACAGCTCGCCAGCGGCAGAATACCGTTCCACAAGATCCACAAGTTGGTCTGCTGTTTTAGGATCTCCGTGGCTTACCCACTTTCTTAATGCTGGGGGTAGAGCCCTTAGGTATCGGTCCATGGCGACACGTTGCACCACCTCAGGTGCTGATAAAACATCTGGTTGTAGCCACTTCCTGGTCAGATGGACGAGGTCAAACATCTGGGAACGCGGTGGCTTATCCACATTGTATGCCCACTGGTGTACTCTCTGAGCTCTGACCGCTAAAGTGACACCCAAACGAGCAAGGATCTCTGCTTTGAGTTTATCAAAGTCTTTGGCTGCCTCCGGTTCAAGATCAAAATAAGCCTTTTGAGCTTCCCCTACAAGGAATGGGGCCTCCAAGCCTGCCCAACGGGCCCTGGGCCACGCGTCTTGCATAGCTGTCCTTTCAAACTCCTCCACATCATCCGCAGGGGTCATCTTTTGCAAATAGTGGTTCACATGGATAACCCTGTGCGGGGACTCTGGTTGCATGTTTGGCAAATTTGCCACACCCTGTACCACCTCCTGCAGCGTCTGGCGGTCCTTATTTGTAGCCTCGGTTAATGCAACCAGCTGGGCTGCCAACAGGCGGTTTGCTTCCTGCAAGTGTATATTAGCCTCCTGCTGAGCTGCATTTGTGCGCTGTTGCTCTCTGGTAGCCTCCAGCTGAGCAGCAGCCGATCGCACCAAGGCACTCACCATGTCATCCATTTTATGACACTTAAACGTGTTGCGTCAGCCCGGTCGGTAGCCCCTGGCAACGACTCCACTGTATCGCTCCGCAAACTTTACAGCAGACGGGTGCGCCTAGCGACGTGGTACCCGCATTCTCCACCAATTGTGAGATAGGTGTGGGATCGCCCCTCGCTGAGGTCAAGGGGCAAGTGCCCGTCTTCATTCAAACCAGGCAAACAGCAGTAAGTTCGTGCAATCTGACACAGGGTCAGGTTTATTAGAAAGGTTGCAAAGACAAAAGAAATATAACAACACAGCAACAAAAGAAATACCTTGCCCGTCCAGCACTTACTATACAAGGGATGTCCCTCACTACCAGCTGGAGAGCTTCTCCCTGCCAACTTAACATATGTCCAGCAACCTTTACTCACATGTCTCTCCCACATACAGGCTTTCTGTGTCCTCAGCCAGAGAGCTATCTGCCCTCCTGGCTTCCCTTTTATATCCGCCCTCTCATTCACCTAAATTAATCACCTAGCAGGTGGAAGACTCTGGTGTTACTTCACATAGGAAAGGAATATAGGAGAAACATACCTCCCTTCCACCACCAATCCTACATGAATGTCACAGTAATAATAAAAATTCACATAAAATACAAGAGACTCATGATAATATTAAATGTATGCTTACTAATGCAATAGCATACACTAAGCAATATGACATAATAGGCATAACGGAAACATGGGGGGATGAGATACATGACTGGGCAGTTAACTTAAATGGTTACACGTTATTTAGAAAGGATAGGAAAATCAGGAAGGGTGGTGGAGTATGCTTGTATGTTAATGAGCTAAAGTCTAATATTAAGCAACTTGAATGTGACAAGAAAAAATGTAGAAGCTTTATGGGTAGATATCAGCTTGTGGCAAAAGAAAAAGGTAATCAAATACTAGTTGGGATATGTTATAAACCACCTAATGTTAATACTGATGAGGAAGAACAGCTGTTAGAGCAAATTGAGAAAGCTGCATATTTGGGCAACACACGTTAATTATTGGAGATTTTAATTACCCGGACTGTAAAAAGGAAGGCATGATTGACAACCAACTGTATGCCAATGAAGTGAAATGGTGTTATGATGCAGAGATCCAATGGGCAAAGCCTCTCTATACAAGACCTTAAATTGGTCTCAAACATTAATGGAGATTCTTCTCTGCAGAGCACATGGCAAATCAGTTAGGGCATTTGGTCACCTTCCACTCCCTCCCCCAGTGCAATGTCCTTTCCCTTTTCTATCACCTTGTCTCTAAGGGTCACTGGAGAAGATAGGTTACCAGGGGAGTGCCCAGCAGAAGGAGGACTTATTGTGTTTATAAAGTCCTGCCAACTCTCGCTCTCTCTCTCTCTCTGAGTCTGCGTGGAGATGATCACAAGGGAGTGGTAATTGTATCACGTGTTTACAGGCTTATCCTGCTGTTTCTTTGTTATTTCCATTCAATCAATGAATAGATAGTTTGGTAACAGCATATACTAACTTATAGTAATTTGTATATGTATTGTTAGTTTGTTTAGCCTCTCTTAATAAATATTGTTAATTGCAGAAAACAAGGAGTGTTGACTCTGACTTTAAACTCAATAGTTAGTGGTTATTGATAGCATAACAGTGTATATATATATATTCATACATTAAATGTTATTCAGTAATCACAGTAAGATACAGACACGTTTTTATATTTATAACATTTGGCGAGCCAGGTAATTATTTTTTACTACTTTTTGCTCACTTGCAAGGGGGGACAATCCAGTTTTCTCCAGATACAAGTGAGCTAAAAGGGACAAAATAACCGAACCGATTTTGTTTTATTTGCTGGAAGCGTTTTCTGCAATACGTCTCGGGCCAAGACGTGAGAGATCCTAAGAGGCAACCAGAGTGAGACGCAATTAGTAAGCCGGACATCATTTCTGGAGGATCGTGTTTTATCCAGACCGAGGATTCAAAGTGGGGTGCACACCATTTGATTGCCTGCAGTCTGAAGACACAAGTCGTGTGAGTAAATTATAATTTATTTTTTGATATATAAGAATGGAAATTGTAGCACAGTATGCAGAAGCTAGCACTTTTGACCCATTAATGATGGAAAATGAAAATGAATTTAAACAAATGCATAGCTTGTGGTTGCAATGTGAGAAAGAGAATTGCAGAGTAGACAATAAGAAGTGGTGCCTGAATAAAGATAGACTGAAAATCCAGAACTGTATGAAGTTGCTGAAGTTATTGAGGAATCAGTTGAACCGTATACTTGTGGGGCACACTCCTGTGGCCTCCATAATAAACAACACAAGTAAATATAGTGATTGTCCAACCTGTGGATTAAATGGAGATTATGTAAACACATTAGAGGACAATTACGAAGGGAGAGGAGAGTTGATATCATCCCTTAGAACATGTTTAGCCACGCAAACCCCAGTTGCTGTATGCAGCCAGGGGGAAACATGTGCAGAAGAAGAAGAGGCACAAAGTATTGTAGAGAATGAGAACCCAGGAACAAACATAGGAAACCGTATACTGGATGAGCTAGATAATGGTGGTATTCCTGTATTAACCCCTCTTGTAACAAAGCCAACAATACCACATTTTATGGAACCTTTATCTGTTTCACCTAGTGTTAAAAGCAGGACATCTGCCACCCTGCAAACTGCTAAAATTCTACAGCAGCAGGATAGAGATAAGGTGATGAAACAGCTGATGAAGTTAAAACCCCTCTTTCCCCCATATGTCCTTTCAAACATGTCTAATTTTGAATCAGCAGTTAAACAATATATGCTCTCTCCTAAAGAGGCATGTATGATGCTTAAAATGTGGGCCCCAAGCAGCATTGCATGTAGATTTAATCCACCCATAAATGGCCCTATTAATCAAGACCGAGATTGGTTTAAAGATGATAAATGGGGTACAGAGGGAGACAGACTTAGAGCTGTCTCCAAATTTGTAACAGGAGACAGAGATTTAGATAGTCATTCACTTGCTGAGATGAAGGTGAATTTACAAGATGATCCGTGGGTTTTTGCTTCCAAATTCGAGCAAGTCTATCGGCTAACCCACCGCATTCCACCAGATCAAACCCCTCCTGATCTACTACAATACCTGGTAAAAAAAATTCACTTACTTAGACCCTGGAGTGCAAATGATGGCCGAGGAAAAAGATACTTTGGAAGGGGTATTGACCATCATAGGGAAGGCCAGGCAGAATTTAATGAGGAAAGGAGTCATAGGACAGTGTAAGGTTGCGATTGTAACTACCAATGAAGGGAAGCAATCTCTACCTGAGATTCCCTTCAGAGGTATTTGTTATTATTGCAATAAACATGGTCACAGACAGAAAGAATGTAGGAAGGCCAAGAGAGACCAAAGGGTGACTGAGGGATGGCATGTTAGTCCATCACCCTCTGGGTCTGCCAAAGAAAAAAGTAATCAAAGAGGATCTGTAAAGATGAACAGAAATAACATTCCTGAAAAGGCGCATCATTCTAACCCTCTGCCTAGGACCAATCTGTATGGTCCGGCGCGGGAGGCTCTGAGAATGATGGCAGTACAGGGAGCGGTTACTAATGAGCACAAACTGAAACTGGGGGACGAGGCTCCTCTGATTTCATTTTCAGATTGACTAGCACTGGACGATATGGTTCCTATTTGTAAAACATTTAGGGACCATTCTGGACGTCCATACGTGCATGGTATTATGGCAGGACATCACACTAAGATTCTGATTGATACAGGAGCTTCAGTGACATTAACCAATCTACCATTAAGTCCTCCTTCTGGGGCGAAAAAGACATTTCTTGTAGGACTTGGTGGCTCCCAGTCTCAGGCATTTCTTATTCCACAAGTGACCTTGACTTTAAGTGCTCAGTGGAGTAAGGAAATACTGATCTGGCAAAGTAAAAACACTGAAGGTACCATACTGGGTGCAGATGTAATGAGAACAGAAGGAATGCTGGTAGACCTTTGCAATAATGTTTTGTGGAGAGATATGCAAAACCTGTGTTCTCTATTAGGAATACAGCAGAGATTTCATATACCATATCATCCCCAGTCATCCGGTATAGTGCAAATAATGAATCGTACTCTGAAGTCCAGGTTATCTAAAATGCTGGTACAATATGGCAAATCATGGGTTAACCATCTCCCAGCAGTACTCATGGCTATCAGAGCTACACCCTCTAATGCCACTAGGTGCTCTCCATATGAATTAATGACAGGGAGAAAAATGGCACTAGGCCATCCAGGTGAACCACAACTTTCAACTCCACTGAGAGAATCTGTATCTAGAGACCAGTATCTCTCCCAAATTCAGGAGCAATTAAACTCATTGCTTCACTTTGCTGCCTCCAATATGGCCCCAACAGATTGCAAAATTTTATGCACACCTCAAACTCTGTTTGAGAAGGGGGGATTAGTAATGATTAAAAATTTTCAGAAAAATTCTCCCTGGGATGCAAATTGGGAAGGGCCCTATGTAATTCAAGACACACTGGGCACAACAGTTCTACATGTACAGAGGTCTAACCCCAAAAAGGCCAGAAGGCAGCCTGGATATAAGTGGGTGCATGTAGATCAGTGTAAATTATATAAAGGGACTTGTGCTCCAGATACAGAGTTAACTGCTAAGGATTGATGCTTCTGCTTGATCTTTTTAGGTGCCCGAAGTATGACAACGTGAAATAATATTCTAAGAAGAATGAAGCTCAACATCTTTCTGGTCATGTTGCATTTCCTTAAACAATTCAGGACACGTGAATCCGATAATAATGCCCTATTGGAACTGAATGCAACTCCATCCACTCAGCAACATAATAGAAGTTATACAGATACCAAAAATGAATCTTCCAATACTTGAACTTAACACAAACTCATTTGACCAACATCCTGAAGGCAATTATACTGGAAACAGCTCTTGGACATCACTCCACCCTCTCGGGACCGCAGAGGGAAATATGCCCATGGAATGAAAGGATGGACTAAAATATGGAGTGGTGGCAATGTATATGATCTGTGTTTATATGTAATACTCAGTGCGGGTGTGGGGTGTTGTTAAAAATTGATGGGGAAATTTTTGGGGAAATAATTATATTCTGGGATTATGGGTGGATAACAAGGGCAATCAAGATGATTGGGAATGTAAAGGGTCGGTTTGGGGAAAATGTACTGTAGTTTTAAGTGGTAGGGATGTAAAACTGACTGATTGGTTAGTGTCTACACATTTCAAATTTCTACACATTTTCTAAATTGTTCCAGAATTACCTATACTATAAAAAGAGCTTTAATAAGGTGGGCAGAATGGGTAAAAGTAGATATAGAAGAGGGATTGTGGACACAGTTCTGGGAGGTGTAGGGCCTGGGTTGGGTTAGTGAATGCAGTAGACATAGCCAGTATGACAGCAGCATTATAATTGTTAACTGATACTTCTTATATTGTGTGTTTCTGTAGTATGTATTGTTATTCAAGTTTGTATGTGTTGTTACCTGAAGTCATTGATTGCCAGAGTATATCACCTCCATTATGGAATGCAAATGGAAAGAACTCTGTGAATAGCGGGCTGGGCATGCATACATAGTAGATACGCTGCGAGGTACGCTCTCCCTCTTGTCTCCAGTGGGTTTTATAGAGTCCAGGGGTCTCATCCACTTCATTGTCAAAAGGAGGGATGTAAAAAGAAAGGCATGATTGACAACCAACTGTATGCCAATGAAGTGAAATGGTGTTATGATGCAGAGATCCAATGGGCAAAGCCTCTCTATACAAGACCTTAAATTGGTCTCAAACATTAATGGAGATTCTTCTCTGCAGAGCACATGGCAAATCAGTTAGGGCATTTGGTCACCTTCCACTCCCTCCCCCAGTGCAATGTCCTTTCCCTTTTCTATCACCTTGGTCTCTAAGGGTCACTGGAGAAGATAGGTTACCAGGGGAGTGCCCAGCAGAAGGAGGACTTATTGTGTTTATAAAGTCCTGCCAACTCTCTCTCTCTCTGAGTCTGCGTGGAGATGATCACAAGGGAGTGGTAATTGTATCACGTGTTTACAGGCTTATCCTGCTGTTTCTTTGTTATTTCCATTCAATCAATGAATAGATAGTTTGGTAACAGCATATACTAACTTATAGTAATTTGTATATGTATTGTTAGTTTGTTTAGCCTCTCTTAATAAATATTGTTAATTGCAGAAAACAAGGAGTGTGGACTCTGACTTTACACTCAATAGTGGTTATTGATAGCATAACAGTGTATATATATATATATATTCATACATTAAATGTTATTCAGTAATCACAGTAAGATACAGACACGTTTTTATATTTATAACACGGACATAAATTGGTATAGAGGGACTAGTAGTTCAGCAAGGGGATTCAGGTTTTTAAATGACACCTTCATGTCACAACTGGTACAAGCACCAACTAGAAATCAGTCTTATATGGATCTTGTTATAACAAAACAATGTTGATCTACTGTCAAACATTCAAGTAGGGGAGCACTTGGGTAATAGTGATCACAATATGGTATCTTTTGAAATAAACTCAAAAAATAAATTGCACATGGGGAATACTAAAACATATAATTATAAAAAGGCCAATTTCAATAGGATATGGGCAGCTTTACAACATATTGACCGAGGATAAAAACACTGAGGGAAAATGGCATATCTTCAAACAAACAATAAAAAGGTACACTTCTCAGTATGTACCATTGGGTAATAAATATAAGAGAAACAGATTGAAACCAAAGTGGCTTAGTGGGGAAGTAAACCAAGAAATGTAAAATAAGAAAAGGGCTTTTAAAGCATTAAAATCAGAGTCATCCTATATAAGATATAAGGAAGCCAATAATGCATGCAAAAAGGTGATTAGATGGGCTAAACTATGTCACCCGGAAGTTCATCGGAGGACAGGATATCCCCTGCAGGGGATATCCTGTCCTCCGATGAGGCACAGACGCTGAGATCTCTATGCAAGTCTGTGGGGACTTGCATAGAGATCACAGTGTGACTGGTGCAGGGGGATCACGGGGAGGAGAGTGAGACACCACGTTTCTTATCCTCCTCCCATGCTGAAAAAAGAAACAGAGAAAAAAATCATTTAAAGTCATTTAAAAAAAAAAAAATCATTAAAATAATACAATAAATAATAAATAAAATCAATAAAGTGAGCTAAGTGATGTCATTGTGACATCACTGGCATTAATAACATCATTTTTTTAAAAAATATATATAAAAAATACAAAAAATATAAAAAAAAAATAAAAAAACATTACATTCCATTGCCCTAACACAACATCTACCCAGTATAACCCTCCTGCAAATGACTACTGCAAAAAAATTGAATACAAATTGTGATTGGATGACCCAGGACAAGGTGCTGCAGCAACTAAAGAAAGTTAATGTCAACAGAGCTCCAGGGCCTGATGGTATTTACCCAGGAGTGCTTAACCCCTTAACGACAATCCACGTACATGTACATGGTAGCGTTATTTGCCGTTGATTGCGGCGTTTTCGCCGCGATTGGCGGCATCGTGCTTTTCCTAGAAGCTGTCCACGCAAACCAAAAAAAAAAGTTTTGCAGACCTTCCAATCGCTGTAATTCACAGCGATCGGCAGTTTAAACAACAGACCAATGATGTAAATCACTGCCTCTTCATTGAGGCAATGCCCCAGGGGGGCTTCAGAATCTCCCAATCGCCGTGATCGGTGGGTTAAATGACAGACCAGTGACTGAAATCACTGGTCTGTCAATCATGATAACGCCCCCCCCCCCGAGACAGATGCAAATCTTGTGAGGGGCATTCCAGGATGCCTCTTCATTGAGGCAAGCCTGCAATATGCCCCAGAGGGGCTACACAACCTCAGTTGTGATTTAAATAGGAAAAAAAAATATTAAATTAAAAAAATTTAAATATATGGTAACATGTAAGAATAGTCCTATAATTAGCGCTATATCTTCCCCAAAAATCCAGCATGGAAAGGGTTAAAATATTGGCATTGTAAATGCCCATAGGGTGCCTTGTTTTAAAAAAAAATATGATTTGAGGGGGTAAATTTAATTGGCCAGCTTCAAAGATGTCCCAAATATGGGAGGAGGGCACAGACTGACCAGATGTCTAAATGGCAAAAAAATACACACCTCACAAAGGTGGTCTTTTACCTCCCAAATATCCCAACAAACCCATGCATGTGGGGTAACACTGCGCTCAGTAGATGTTGCTGAACACAAATTCAGGTGTTTAACACGGACATATACCAGGAGCTGTAAATTTATACCTGGAGTACAACATGCGTAAAAAAAAAAAAAAAAAAAATACAAAAAAATTTGACTACCATAAAGTTTGACAAAGGCTAGTGGTAGGATTAGTGCATGGAAAGGGTTAAAATACCAGCATTTGAAATACCTCGGGGTGTCTAGTTTTCAAAAATATATGGTTTGAGTGGGTAAATTGTTTTGGCCAGCCTCAAAGATACCTGAAATAGCACATGGGGCAGAATTACCAGAATTACCACAGCGATATCTCACATGAATGATGTCAGATATTTTTGCCTGGCTGTTTGTGGGCAAAAGGGCCACATTTGGGGCATGCGCATTTTCAATGTTGAACTGCCCTATTTGGCCCTATTTGGTACATCTTTGAGCCGGGCCATTTCAGTGTGCCCAACAAAACCATATATTTTTTGAAAACTAGACACCCCAGGGTATTTTAACTCTTTGCATGCACACATTTTACCACCAGAATTTTTTCAAAGTTTGCAGTAGTTTCTTCAGAAGTGCTGCCGCACGGCTGAGCGTTACTTCAGAAAATCCAAATCCAGCGAAGACTTTACTCACTATAAATTCATGCTTCACACCTACAACTCTGCCCTCTCTCTTGCCAAACAGCTCTACTTCTCCACTCTCATACCCTCTTTCTTCCAACCCACGACGCCTTTTTTCTACTTTCAACTCCCTTCTCTGTCCCTCCACACCCACACCAAAAACCTCTCTCACTGCCCAAGATCTTGCTACCCACTTCAAAGAGAAGATTGAGACTATTAGAAAAGACCTCTCTTCCTTACAACTCCCTCCTACACCACTCACCACCACTCCTACTATACTAACTGCCTTTTCCCCTACAACCGAAGAAGAGATAGCCACTCTTCTTTCTTCCTCTCACCCAAGAACCTGTCCCCTCGACCATCCCTATGTCCATCCCTTAGCCCATCACTTACCCACTTATTTAATCTCTCTCTATCATCTGGAACTGTACCATCTGCCTTCAAGCATGCGCTAATCACACCAATTCTAAAGAATCCTTCCTCAGATCCCGTCTGTTTGACTAACTACCGCCCTATCTCTCTGCTTCCTTTTACCTCTAAGCTGCTTGAATGGATTGTGTACAATCGCCTCACTAACTTCCTCTCCTCTAATTCCCTCCTTGACCCTCTACAGTCTGGTTTCAAACCCCTTCACTCTACTGAAACAGCTCTAACAAAAGTCTCCAATGACTTGCTCTCTGCCAAAGCAAAAGGTCACTACTCTATTCTAATACTACTGGATCTCTCTGCTGCTTTTGATACTGTTGATCACCACCTTCTTCTAGACTCGCTTGCTTCTATAGGCATTCGAGATACAGCTCTCTCCTGGATCTCCTCATATCTGTCTAACCGTTCCTTCTATGTCAACCTCTCTGGCAAGACATCATCACCCCTTCCACTTTCGGTTGGTGTCCCCCAAGGTTCAGTCCTTGGCCCTCTGCTGTTCTCTCTTTATACTTCTTCTCTTGGCAAACTAATCAACTCATTTGGCCTCCAGTATCCACCTATATGCAGATGATACCCAAATCTACCTGTCTTCTCCTGATCTCTTTCCATCTCTCATGTCCCGTATTACCAATTGTCTGCTATTTCCTCATGGATGTCACAACACTACCTGAAACTTAATCTTTCTAAAACTGAACTCATTATCTTCCACTCCACTACCTGAATTCTCTATCATCATTAACACGACTATCTCTCCTACTAACCAGGCCCGATGCCTTGGGGTCATTCTTGACTCAAACCTCTCCTTCATCCCTCACATTCAGTCCCTCGCCAGATCCTGCCGCTTGCACCTAAAAAACATCTCTGGTATCCGCCCATTCCTCACCCAAGAATCCACAAAAACTCTGGTTCATTCACTTATTTCCCGTCTTGACTACTGCAACACTCTTCTGGTTGGCACTCCACTGTCTCGACTCTTTCCTCTACAATCTATCCTAAATGCCGCTGCTAGGCTCATCTTCCTTGCACGTCGCTCCTCTTCTGCTTCCCCCCTCTGTGAAACCCTCCACTGGCTCCCAATTACCTTTAGAATTAAATTTAAGATCCTGGTACTGACATATAAGGCCATCCATAATACTGCTCCTCCGTACATTTCTGACCTCATTAGCAAATACTCTCCTACTCGATCCCTACGTTCCTCCTATGGGCTAAGGCTCTCCTCCTCACTCATCACCTCTTCCTTTTCCCGTCTACAAGATTTCACTCGAGCTGCCCCATATCTCTGGAATCTACTCCCAAGGAACCTTCAGCATTCACCCTCCCTCCCGACATTCAAGAAACATCTAAAAACCCACTTCTTCAGGGAAGCATACCATCTTAGCTGCTAGAACTTCCTTGTCATCGATACAACCACCACACTACCTCTCACCCATTCTCTATGCCTTATGTTTGTCACCCCATTTCCCTCTAGATTGTAAGCTTGCAAGCAGGGCTCTCTCCACCAAATGTATCGGTTTGTCTTAGTCTGTCAATTCTTGTCTTGTCATATCCCTTGAATTTATGTATTGTATTAAGCGCTGCGTAAACTGTTGGCACTATATAAATAAAGGATAATAATAATAATAGTATTTTTTTGTGTGTATTTTTCCCCTACACACCTACTTTATGTATGAATTTACAGCTCCTGGTATATGCCGCTGTCACACGACACCCCAATATGTGTTCAGCAAAATCTCCTGACTACCCCACATGCATGGGTTTGTCATTTTTGGGGGGGAACTAAAAGGCCACATTTGGTACGTGTGCATTTTTCTAATTGGAAATTAGATGTGTGGCCACCCCCCCCCCCGTGTTAATTGGGACATTGTTGAACCCGGCCAATTCAATTTACCCCATCAAATCATTCTTTAAAAGTAGACACCCCATGGGCATTTAATATGCCAGTATTTTAACTCTTTCCATGCGAGAATTGTTTTAAGCTAATGTGCTAATTTTAGGACTGGCTCACAAAAATATATTTTTTATATATATATTTGATTTTTTTGCCTTTTTTATTTTTATTTTTTAACATTTTTTGTCAACTTGAAGGTTCCCCTGATAGTGACATCAGTGGGAAATTATTTTTACATTTTACTGTTTTTTTAACAATTTTTTTCTAATTATTATTAATTTTATTTTATTTGTTAATTTATTTTTACTAATCACACTGTGATTAGAAAGCTGGGCTCCATTGACTTGCATGGTTGAATGCAGTACCTGTATTCAACCTGCAAGTGGAGCCAGAGTTCTCTAGAGGGTCTGGAGATCACCTAGTAAACTTTTTCATCTTTATTATTTTTTTTACCAGGCGGCCGCCATCTTGCGGATGGCGAAGATCACTTGCAGTGGCAGCTGCTCTCCGGAGCGGTCACAGCCCGTCCTGGGGTAAGTGTTTGGTGTCGCTGAATGCCTCCTGATCGAGGCATTTCAGCCATTTAAGTTTAGGAGGTGATCGTTGATCGCCTCCTAAACGCTTTTAAAACGGGCATCCGCCGCCATGCAATGTATGGCGGATGTTGACGCCCCTGGTGCTGATCGTGGCGTTGCTGAATGCCTCGAAGTCGAAGCATTACAGCAACGCCGTTTGGGTGCAGAAAGCGAACGTGGATCGCTTTCTGCACCCGTTTAAAAACATGACGGTCCTGGCACGTCAATTGTCACTAACCTGATGTTAGTGCATGACATGCCAGAACCGGCAATTGTCATTAAGGGGTTAAACAGCCACTGGATGAATACTTGCAAAAACATAATATTCAGGGATATAATTTTTAAATTATGGGGAACAGCTTCTTGATTGCCATTCTGGGGTCAAGAAGGAATTTATTTCACTAGTTTGTGCAAAATTGCAAAGAGACAACTGTTTTTTGCCTTATTTTGGGGCAAGAATTAAGAAGTACAGCAAGAAATAAATGGAAAAGGCCGAACTTGATGGGCGCATGTCTTTTCAGCTTATGTAACTATGTAAGCAGAGTGAGCTGCCTATGGCTTTAACCCCTTAACAACAATCCTCGTACATGTACGGGGTCACGATGCAATGTGTTAGTGACAGTGCCCGTACGTGTACGTGGTAGCGCTATGTGCCGCTGATCACGTTGATCGGCGGCATCGCGGTTTTCCTGGAATTCCCAAAATGTACTACGAGTCATTAAGGGGTTAACCAAAGATTTGTGCCAGCAACAAAACAACAAGGCTGAAGCCACATAAAATGCCACACATTTTTCTCCTTGTTGCAACCACAAAAGAGTGGTCAACAGCATGAGCTACATATGCTGCTGTAACACTAGGACAGAATCCAATAACAGCTTATTTGAAAGTCTTAACTGCTCAGTTTATTTTTTATATCAAGATCTTTTTTATTGTCAAAAAATCCACATATCAAATAACATAGGGCCTATATGTCCTGAAATGCATGTTGCAACCAAGGTATATCACTCTGTAAAATATACAGAAAAGCAAAAACATTGCTCAAAGTGACATACATCCCTGGGTGATATATCGTATCAAAGCATACCACGACATTTAAAAAGGTCATGAAAACCGAATTCTTCAGAAACAGAAGTAGAACAACAGTAACGTGAACCAAAAAATACATTGCTCGGTTGGAGGTAAGCATTAAAAGCCTCCAGTTATGTTAGGTTCTCATATATTAATCACCAGACGATGCCCTTGGCACTCCCTGATCCAAAAATTGGCACCACATTCTGCCCCTGCCCCCCTAGACACCTGAACCAGGGCCTCCATGCACCTTATCCTATCCACCTCCTCCTTCCAATCACCCATTGTGGGAACCGATGTCTGCTTCCAATGTCTAGGAACCATTAACTCGTATATAGGCAGAGGGGGTATGATATAGAGCCGTTATAAGATTCATCATATTAGGCCCGATACCTAGCTGGCAAAGGGTGGAGAACAAAAACGGCCACCCCACCCTATCAAAGGCCTTCTCCGCGTCAGTTGAGAGAAGGACCATTGGGATCCCCCGGGACTTGGACCAGTGAATAGAGTTGAGAATTTTGGTAGTATTGTCGCCGGCCTCTCGGCCAGGGACAAACCCGACCTGATCTCTATTTAGCCATTCCAGGAGAAGGTGTCCCAACCTATTTGCTGGGGAGGATTTAATAACTTCCTCTATTTCTTCCTGGGTGATATCCCTTTCCAAGAGATCTCATACATCTTTCTCCATACCGACTTTCAGATATCTAGAAAGGTAATCACGAATACGACTATCGAGTGCCCTCTGGGTTACCCCACTCTGAAGGTCAATACTGTATATTGAGTGATAGAACTTTCAGAAACAGTCAGCTATGTGGTCAGAGCGGAATCGCAGTTGCCCTAATTTTAGGGATGAATGTAAGAGCCTGCCTCCTGTCTTAGTGCCCTTGCCAAGGCCCTGCCCGTTTTGTTTCCATGTTCGTAATATCGAGATTGGGTATAGGCTCTATGAATCTGTCTATTCAACAAATCTGCCAATTTGGACCGGGCAGCGGCTAGCCGAATAAGGGTATCCGTCATGGAGTGGGCTTTATGCAGGAGCTCTAAATGTGCTATTTCACCACACAGCTGTTCATGTTCCGCCCTGCGTAACTTTTTAAGGTTTGTGCCCATGTTGATGAAAAACTGCGCGTGATCACTCCATGTTATAGAGCCCACTGATACCCGATATCAGAAATAGCATGTAAATTCTAGAATATCTATTGTGGGGGGTTGAGTAATAGGAGTAATCTTTCACTCCTGGGTTAAAAGCCCTCCACGTATCCATGAGCTGGGCCCTCAACAGACCTTTTTTCACTGACTTGATATGATACCATATGATATGATATCATACCATCCGCAAAGTCGTCCAGTTTTTTAAGGATCATTCTGATAAAAGTGTATTGGCTATTGTAATTTTTTCATTACTGAAGCATCCTTTCAAGATAATTTCCCCGCCCTCACTGTCGTTCCACGACTCTAACAGAGTGAAGGGAACATCCTCTCGTATAAAAATTGCGACACCTTTAGATTTTCGAAATGGTGAGTGTGAAAAAAACAAATGCGGATATCTCCTTATGTTAAACCTCGGGACCTTATTTCTCTTGAAATACGTTTCTTGAATCAGTGCTATGTGTGTGTTGGTTTTGTACATGTCATGAATAAGCAGGGAGCGTTGATGCGGGGAGTTCAATCTTCTCACATTAAGGGACATGAAGGAGACCCATGGAGAGTGCAACATCAACCGTTAGTCATTTTGGTAGGAGATGTGTCTTGAGTGGAGGCGTTGTGGTGATATGCAAACACAGCTAAATGCGAGCGATGCCCGCGAGCAATGTAAAAGAACAGTAATGCGACTGTAGGTGCCAAGGATAGGTCAGGGCCTTCCAAGTGGCCGTCCAACCTGGTCCTTATCTCTGGTCGAGGCAGCCAGTCTAACAGGGGTGAATGTAGCCATAAAGAAAAAAACCGATGTGGCGTAAACAAAAGATAAACCATCATGTAACCTCTCGTAACCGCCCCCCCCCATCACAACCCCCCGGTCTCCTGTCACCACCGCCATCACATCCACAGTCCCGTGACTATAGATAGGTAAGTAAACTACGAAGGTGACAACAACGGGACTAGTCATAAGTCACACCTCCACATGGAGGCCTATACTCCCCCAAAAAAATGTTAACAAAATTTAAGAAAGACAAAAAGGTAAATTGTCCAAGGATACCACTTAGACGATTGGTAAGAGTCTACCGTAGTGTGTCCACTGTTCTCCCCAGGGACTGTAAAGTGAAGGCCGTGAAAAAAATCTCACTCTGTATGATGCTGTCGGTCTCTGGATTGCTGCATCAGGGAACCCGGTCCCGTCAATCTCTCCCCTCTGGTGCGTCTCCTCCTCTGCGGCCTGGGTAACCTGTGGCAGTCCCGAGACCAACTGATTCTCCTCAGACCAGTCCAGTAGAGGGGTTGGAGGTATGTCCAAGGCTGTACAAAAATCCAGTACATCCTCCGGCCTGCGTAGAGAGTGAATAACGGAGCCTTTCTTCACTGTGAGCCCTATAGGAAAACTCCATCGATAGGGTAAATTTGCTTTCCGCAATTGTTCTGTTAGAAGTCTCAGAGCCTTCCTTGCTTGCAAGGTATGCAACGACACGTCCGGCAAAAAATGTAATACAGCACCCTTAAAAGAAAATTTGTGTTATTTTCTCGCCGCTTGCATAATTTCTTCCTTCACTCTGTATGAGTGGAGACAGCATATGATGTCTCGTGGCGGTGAGCCTTCAGCCCCCTTCGGTCTTAAAGCTCTGTGGACCCGGTCTATGTCAATTCTGTGACAATCCCTCTGAAGCAGAGTATTAAATATGACAGGTATCACACGTTTCAGATCTTTTGCATCACCTCCTTCCGGTAGGCCTCTGATTCGTATGTTACATCTCCTACCCCTATTATCCAAATCTGTGATATGTGCCACAAGCTATGAGATTGTGCGTTGCTGGGTGAGTAGTTTGTCATCCATGACTTTCAGTGCGGCATGGAGCATCGTCTGATCTTCCTCCAAAGTACTGATTCTGTGGCCTTGTTGTTGCAAGTCAGACTTGATCTCCGATAGTTCCTCTTTAATGGTGGATTTAAGTTGATCAGCGAGGGCTGCAAAATCTGTTTTGATCTGCTGAGTAAGAGCCTATAGGTCTTCTTTTGTAGGGATATGATTCTGCTCCTCCACTCGTCCGTATCGTCGCTTTGTAAGGATTCTCTGTCTTCGCATGCGGTTTCATGGCTTGATGCTACCTCTGCCATATCGTCGGCAGGATGCTCGGCCTGTTGGATCGGCTTTAAAAAGTCTTTCACGGAGGAAACTCCACTCATCTTTACCCCTTGTGAGGTGGAAGGAGTCTGGGGCTGTTTCTTCAGGTGTTTCCCCATAGTAAGCCTCTAAATCTCCACTTGTGATGGCGAGGGAGCTACTCTCACTAGCTTCTGCTCACGTCGGCGGTCGGCCACGCCCCCCTTAACTGCTCATTCTGCTTTCGTATTGATAGGATCAGCACAGTAACTACCTCCAGGGGAATAGTGGATTTTATTGTGGCTTTTGTTACAGCCAAACCTGCCCTAAGCACTTGCCAAAGAGCCATCACAAAAATACATTAACCCTTCTGGAGCTGGAAAGACTATTCTTTGGGTGACTCCACTGCTCCAAAATTTAAATGCCTCTGGCATTTTAGAATAATAGGCTAGAATTTAGCAGATTTTGTGTCCACGGCTTCTTCAGGCATCTCTAGGGTCATTCTCACAGAGTTTTCTGTCTCTTCCTCTAGAAGATTGCGTCTTCTCTCTTTCGACCTTCTTGTGAAGAAAGGGCTTCATAAGAAAAACCTTGAGGCTCAGGGATGGAAGATGTCCAATATTACCTGTTTAGAGGTGTTGCTGGAGGGCTCTGGTTTCTGAAAAACTCAAAACGTACTCTCAGCTCAGACCGAATCCACTTAAAAATTTCACTGCCAGCATGTTCTGGAGCAGACCTTGGACTTGGAGTCACTCAGAGGCATTTACAAAGGAAGCATGTTAAACATTTAGCTTTTTAACAGTCTTTCCAAGTAGTCTACTCCTTAGCTTGTTCCCTAGCCCTAGTAACAACATTACCTGTAAATAGCATTTTTCCCTTTAAGTATCGTGTCCATGGAGCCAGACCCCATGCACATGTTCCAGAAACAGGTGTACTTGAAAATCAAACAAAAGACAGGCTTGTTATTATCCTTAACCTAAGTGTGCCTCCTGCCAAATGTACCAGTGACCTCCCATCAAAGGAAGGAAAGAGCAGATCTATACAGGCCTGAGGGGACAGCCCGTCCAAGAGCCTCCCTCATCTGTGACTGCCACCACGCAATTGCAGGACCAGGGCTTCAAGGATGCATCCACTACCTGGCTTTATATTCCCACCACTGCTCTACTGCGAACAATTTTGGTGAGTGTACAGGTCTTGACATGGCAAAATGAAAAAAAGGCAAAGAAATGGAGCTCATACTTGAAGTCGGGCATGAAAAAACACTTTTTTTTCCTGCCCTACGTGGAGAAGAAGCTACACCTCATAGGTCAGTGCTGCTGGGGATCACAAGAGAAATTCTTTTTAGACCCCTGTGCACTGTAAGTGCTCCCACTGACTTCAGTGGCCAGAAAGTAGAGGAGGAGGGCAGCCGCAGTAATAGGGTTACAGATAAGGTCACATAAGTGTTTTTTTAACTTAGTTATTACTTTTGTTGCTACTCCTTTTCTGTCAGAGCCTCTTGAATTGGCCTTTCCTGCTACAACATATCAAACAAATGCGCTAGACTTTTCAAATGGCATTTTCCCGTTCTGGTATTCCCTAATCTGGCTCCCCACATACGAATTCAGGTCTTCAAATACAAAACTTTGTACACTGACTACTCCATCATGTCTGACACACAATTCCTTTATTATCGTTACCTGCCGCCATTAAAACATATATGGCTTTATTTCTTACATAATTTTAACTTTACCCATTTTTCCACAGATTAACAACCAACATAAAGTAAAAAAGAAACCAAATAAACTTGCACCAGCACTGCAAAATGCATTTGTTATTCACGGGTAATAAAAAAAAAAATGCCGGACTCCTGTATTGGTCTTGAGAACGTCCAATACAATGTTTTTTACTAGATGATGTAGAAGGTAATTTTAAGCATATAACTTACCATAAAATTACTAAGATTCTTCATTCTCTCTACAACATTCTTCATAGTCTTGAGTGCTGGCAAATATATGCTGACCTGAATAAAGACAAGCATGTAGTATTAGGTGATATTTGATTAAATATACTACAGACTCTACCTGAATATACCGTATTTGCTCGATTATAAGACAACCCCGCACAATCTGAATATTAATTTAAGAAAAAAAGGAAAAGAATATAAGATGACCCTATAGGAAAAAAGTTTTACCAGTAAATGTTAATTAATGTAAACTGTGTAAACTATTTTTAATAAAAAGCTATGATTGAGAAAAATATTTTGTTGTTTTTATTTCCAACCTGCCCCCCCCAGTTATGCACATCTGCCCCAGAAATGCCTTATACCCCTATATGCCACTGTGCCCCATGATATGCCTTTTAACCTTATATGCCACTCTGGCCACTCTGCAGCTTTAAATGCCTAATCGGGCATTCCCTTCCAGGTTGCGTCACTGCTGACGTAACCCAGAAGGAGGCACAGACGCTGCGATCTCTATGCACATCTGTGAGGACCTGCATAGAGAGCACAGTGTGATCGATGCAGGGGGATCGCGGGGAGGGGAGTGAGAAACCATGTCTCTCACCCCCTCCCGTCCTGAAACGGAAAAAAAAAATGTTAATTCATTTAAAAAAATAATAAAAAAATCATTAAAATAATAATATAAATAATACAAAAAAAAAAAAATGTGAGCTGTGATGTCATTGTGACATCACTGGCATGTTCAGGAGGTCCCTAAGAGGACCTCTAACCATTTTTGTGTAAAAAAATATATATAAAAAATAAAAAAAATATATATATAAAAAAATATAATTAAAAAACCTTACATCCCATTGCCCTAGCATAACATCTAGCCAGTATAACCCTCCTGCCCCCGTTCACAACCCCGCAAACCCGTTAAGCCATAGGCATAAAGATTATACAAAAAATGTACACCTTATAGTATGCTCCCTGGTGCAGGGAAAATATGGAAAATCTATATAAATTAGGTATTTCTGAAATCAGGACACCTGAATTGATAAACTTGGAGGGGATTTTCCATCACTTTACCTAATTTTGTGAGGATTCAGACTATGGTATCAAAAGAAAGCTCTATCTCTCCTTGAAAAAAACAATATATAGTTTACATGGGTACACCATTCACAGGAAAAGAGAATAATCTCTGAACCGACATAGCGCAAAAATGGCAAAATTGCTCTGGGCTTTGAGGTACCAAAAACCCCTGGGATTGAAGGTGTTAAGGAGAGAATCGAATGTAGGCGCGTACGTTTAAGCGAAGCTCCGAGTCCGACCAGATGGCCCCTCACAACCGCCTTATAGGCCTGTCAAACGACTGGAATCGAAACATCAGGAGTGGTATTTTCTTTCAAATAGTTGGTAAATGTAGAGTCTCATTGAGTCTCCGGCTCCACATAGTTTTAGGAAGACCTGCCAAGGCAAGTTGGAAAAAGACAGGGGCATGGTCACCGAGAGTCATGGGTCCTATCAGAGCAGAACGCAGGAAAGATAGATGTTAATGAGAAATAAAAAAAGTGTCAATCCTGGTGTATGTATTGTGACATGGGGAAATGAAAGTGTTAGGGCTTCAACAACTAATTGATAAAATCGATAATCGATAATGAAAATCGTTGCCAACGAATTTCATTATTGATTAGTTGAATCGATTTTTATCGATTATAAAATGAGGGTTTTTTCAGAGCAAATGCTCTGAAAAATACCCCTCATTATATAATCTGTTTCAGTGACTTACAGCAGCAGCTCCTACTTACCAGTCCCTCCCTGTGAGAACTGGCCCGCCCCTTCCTTCTCCCGAACCACATGGCTGTGACACTCATCTAACTGTAAGTATAAAATTAATATTTGGGCTGCTGAAAGTTAGGGGAGGTGGGGGTTAATTTGGGGGCAGGTATGGTTAATGAGGTGTTTAGGGTTAATTTAGGGGCAGTTGTGGTTGATGGGGTCTTTGTGGTTAATTTAGGGGATGCTGTGGTTGATGGGGTCTTTAGGGTTAATTTAGGGGATGCTGGGGTTAATGGGGTGTTTAGGGTTAATTTAGGGGCAGTTATGGTTAATGGGGTGTTTAGGGTTAATTTAGGGTAGTTGTGGTTTAGGGTTAATTAAATTAATTTAATAAAGTTAACTTAAGGTGCAGTTAGGGGTAAAGGGGGGGGGCAAACTGAGGGGAACCTAAATCCTGGGGGCAGTGAAAATTAGCCCAGTACGGTGTATGGGCTGTGTGATGCGAAAGGGCCTGTGACTCTATGAGACTATGAGATATCTGGGGGGTATAAGGCATATCTGGGAAGGACAGAGTCACATATCTGGGGGTATATATAGGGTATATAAGGCATATGTAGGGAGGGCAGTGTGGCATGTCTGGGGAGGACGGAGTGGTGTATCAGGGTGTATAAGGCATATCTGGGGGTAGAGTGGAGTGGCGTATCTGGGGGTAGAGTGGAGTGGCGTATCTGGGGGTAGAGTGGAGTGGCATATCTGGGGGTAGAGTGGAGTGGCATATCTGGGGGTAGAGTGGAGTGGCATATGTGGGGAGGGCAGCGTGGCATGTCTGGGAGGCAGTGTGGCATGTCTGGGGAGGATGGAGTGGTGTATCACAGGGTATAAGGCATATCAGGGGCCACAGTGGCATATGTAGGGGTAGAGTGGCGTAGCATGTCTGGGAGGCAGCGTGGCATGTCTGGGAGGCAGCGTGGCATGTCTGGGAGGCAGCGTGGCAAGCTCAAATGTGCATAAATTGGGGGGGGCTGGTTGGGAAATAAAGACAAGAAATGCATTTTATCAAAGTGCTTTTTATTCCGCTGTTTGTATTTAACATCATTTGTTTATTAAATTATTTTAAATAAATGAAAAATTTACATTCTTTTTTTTATCCGATTAATCGAAAAAATAATCAGCCAACTAATCGATTATAAAAATAATAGTTAGTTGCAGCCCTAGTAAGTGTAATCTCCACACATCCATGAGCAGGTGCACTTTAACCCCTTCGTGACAAAGGCTGATTTTACTTTTTGTACCCTTCATGACAATGGCCGTTTTAACATTTCTGCGCTGCTCGTGTTTAGCTGTAGTTTTCTTCTTTGCCGTTTACTGAACCCACACAAGTTATATATTGTTTTTTTCTTTAGATGACATTGTTTTGATTGTATCATATTATTTACTATTAAAAAAAGTATAAAATATGGTGAAACATTTTGAAAAAAATGACTTTCTAACTTTTAGTTGAAAAATCTTTTTCTCATCTATAAAAGGTAATGAAAAAACCTGCTAAATAGATTCTACTATTTGTCCTGAGTTTAGAAATACCCAATGTTTTTACCTTTTTTTTTTGGCTTTTTTCTACACGTTATGGGGCAATAAGTTCAGGTAGCGTTTTTCCCAAAAATCTGGTAATTCTTCCCTCCATGTGCCATTTCGGGTATCTTTGAAGCCGGCCAATGCAATTTACCCCAGGGTATTTCAAATGCTAGTATTTTAACTCTTTCCATGCACCATATCTACCACCAATCTTTGTCAAACTTTGTGGTAGTCATTTTTTTGCATTTGTTTTTTCACACACATTTTACTTCAGGTATGAACAAACAGGTTCTGGTATATGTCACTATCATAAAACACCCCAATATTTTATGTTCAGCAACATCTCCTGAGTACAGCGATATCTCACATGAATGATTTTGCCTGGCTGTTTGGGGGGAAAAAGGGCCACATTTGGGGCATGCGCATTTTTCAATGTTGAACTTTGGCATTTGGGGATCCACTGCCCATGCCCTATTTGGTATATCTTTGGCCAGGCCATTTCAGTGTACCCAATAAAACCATATATTTTTGAAAACTAGACACCCCAGGGTATTTTAAATGCTGGTATTTTAACTCTTTGCATGCACACATTTTGCCACCAGCATTTTTTCAAAGTTTGCAGTAGTATTTTTGTGTGTGTATTTTTCCCCCACACACCTACTTTATGTATGAATTTACAGCTCCTCGTATATGCCGCTGTCACACGACACCGCAATATGTGTTCAGCAACATCTCCTGACTACATTGATACCCCACATGCATGGGTTTGTAATTTTTGGGGGGAACTAAAAGGCCACATTTGGGACGTGTGCATTTTTCTAATTGGAAATTAGATGTGTGGCCATCCTCCCCCCCGTGTTAATTGGGACGTTGTTGAACCCGGCCAATTCAATTTACCCCATCAAATCATACATTTTTTTTTAAAGTAGACACCCCATGGGCATTTAATACGCCAGTATTTTAACTCTTTAAATGTGAGAATTGTTTTACGCTAATGTGCTAATTTTAGGACTTGATCACAAAAATATATTTTTTATATATATTTATTTTTTTTGCCTTTTTTACTTTTTACATTTTTTTCAACTTGAAGGTTCCCCTGATAGTGACATCAGTGGGAAATTATTTTTAAATTTTACTGTTTTTTTAACAATTTTTTTTTATTATTAATTTTACTTTTTAATTTATTTTTACTAATCACACTGTGATTAGAAAGCTGGACTCCATTGACTTGCATGGTTGAATGCAGTACCTGTATTCAACCTGCAAGTGGAGCCAGAGTTCTCTAGAGGGTCTGGAGATCACCTAGCGAACTTTTTCATCTTTATTATTTTTTTTACCGGGCGGCCGCCATCTTGCGGATGGCGAAGATCCCTTGCAGTGGCGGCTGCTCTCCGGAGCGGTCACAGCCCGTCCTGGGGTAAATGTTTGGTGTCACTGAATGCCTCCTGATCGAGGCATTTCAGCCATTTAAGTTTAGGAGGTGATCGTTGATCGCCTCCTAAACGCTTTTAAAACAATGTATGGCGGATGTTGACACCCCGGGGAGGGGCCAGACAGGGCCCTTAGTGCCGATCGTGGCGTTGCTGAATGCCTCGAGGTCGATGCATTACAGCAGCACGGTTTGGGTGCAGAAAGCGAACGTAGATTGCTTTTCTGCACCCGTTTAAAGTCATGACGGTCCTGGCACGTCAATTGCCACTAACCTGATGTTCGTGCAATTGTCATTAAGGGGTTAAAGTGTTTAATAACCTTACGGAATGTGAGAGCGCCCTGAAGTTGTGTCTAAAATTGGGTCATACCATGTTGAAATCCCCTCCCAGGACAGCGATGCCCTGCTGGAAGTCCGACAACCGGTTGAGAACGGAGATAATATAATATAACAACCGTGTTTCTTGTTAGGAACATAAATGTTCGCAAAGGTAATTTTTTGAGAGCCAATATACCCCTTCACAAATATGCAACGTCCCTCAGTATCCCTCCATTCCTCACGTAATTGAAAACGGACAGCCTTAAGGAGGAGAATGGCAACTCCCTTAGTTCTGGTGGAGGGTGAGCTAGAGAGGAAGGAATGTACAAAGTTCCTGTCTAGAAGTCTGTATTCTTTGCATTGTCTAAAGTGGGTTTCCTGGATAAAAGCGATATGGGACTTAGACGAACATAAGAAGGAAGGTAATTTAGAACGTTGTTCCGTTTTTTTCAAACCTCGTATATATTAAGGGTAACAAAATTCAAGTGTTTAAGTGACATAATGATGATGCAAGAAGTAGGTAAGTAAGCAATACAGCCACCTCAGGTTGCCAAGTGCAACAACAAAAAAACAAGAGGAAACAAAAAATTAAACTCAAGTGAAAAATGTAACGTGTGTAGAATGTGTAGTGTGAAGGTGTATGTCCCAGCAATACCGCATCAACAGATTGCTGGAAAGATATGAGCTGAAGGACTATGAATAGGCCCTAATTCACTATCCATGCCTACATAGGAGTGCTCGGGGGGAGGCCTAGGCAAGAAGCCAATAGGAGCGGGGAAATTGAACTCGGAGAAAGGAAAAAGTTAGATGCTTCACCGTCTGGAAGGGGAAGCTTTAAAAAAAAAAAAAAAAAAAAAAAAAAAAGGGTGTTTCCAAACTCGCGGGTGTCATATGTGGTGCTTGGAGTTGTGGAAGTGAGGTGAAATACTGTCCCAGTTACACAGCAGAAACACCCCACAAGGGGAACATAAGGCATGAGACTGTGTAGAGACCAACAGTCTCCAGCTAGAGTATGGCCCAGTAATCCTCGACGGGGAAAACGAGTGAGAAAATAAAAGGAAAATGTGTATATCAAAATAACAAATAACGCAGCAGGAAAATGCGTGTAAAAAAAGTAAAGGTGTTATGGGGCAGATTAAATAAAAGTAAGAGCGATAGGAGCGTCGCTTAGCAGAGTAATCCCGTGGAGAGCCAAATACAGGCAACAACCTGGGGATGGATATAGATGTGTTAACTCCACAGGGAGCCCCCGGTTACTGACTGGGGGATCGAGTGAAAGAGAGGAAACAATAAAACATAGCATTAAGTAAAATAAATTATATGTTATGTATCCCACCACCCTCCCCAGCAAAGAAACGTGAAAACTGGCAGGGGGAGGGGGAGGCATAAATCAAAAATAATACCGTGTATAGGTGCAAACAGTCCTACGGAACAGTCCTACGGAATCCAACTGTATCAGCGCAGTCCTCTTCCTCCGGGTGGAACGCATTGACCAGGAGCGCACTGGGTCTGTCAAAGGCTGAAGAGGTGAAGGTGTCGGATCCCATTCCGGGATAGAGGCGGCAGGCAAGCCAAGTTGATCCAGGAAATTCTTCATCTCACTGGGTTGTCACAAAACGAAGGTCTCTGTACCTCTCCGAGCAAGTAGGGCAAAGGGGAAGCCCCACTGATAGGGGATATGCGCCTCCCGCAGTGCAGACTTGATGGGTTTCAGTAGCCTCCTCTTCTGAAGGGTTATTGGGGAAAGATCCTGATAAACGGAGATCTTCTCGCCTTCAAACTCCAAGTGATCGGAGGAGCGACATGCTTTAAGGATAGCGTCCTTCACCGAGTATTCGTGCAAACAGCACACCACATTTCTTGGCGGGACCGATGAAGAGCCCCTTGGACGAAAAGCCCTGTTGTGAGCTCTGTCAAAACGTATAGGCTGATCTTCTGCTACTGCAAGTAGTTTGTTAAAGATTTGCTGTAGTGTTGAGCGTAGAGATGACTCTGAGACCCACATGGTGATCGCGGGGGCACTGGTGCTGCTGTCTGCCCAGGTGCCCAGGCAGACGAGCACAGCCACCCTGAGCAACCCCCCTCCCCGACCGATTCTGTGGCTCAAAATGTTATCACCGGTACCTTCAGGGATGGGGGTTGTTTGTTGATTGGGTCTTCACACAAGTGTGGGGACCTGCCACAACATTCCCCTGCTACCTGATTGCTCCAACTAATCGATTATGAAAATAATCGTTAGTTGCAGCCCTATATCGCTGTATATATGTATGTATATATATATATATACACACACACACACACACACATTTTTTTTTGGCTAAAACAGTTATTATAAAACAGTCAACAATATTTCAAGGCATCAACTGAATTTTACAATTTGGTACAATATTCTGCTTTTTTTTTTTTTTTTTTTTTTTTTTTTTTTTTTACAAACCGTCCTCTGAATGCTGCCCTGGATGTTCATCTCCTTCTGGAGATAGGGTCTACATTGTACACAATATGTTAAATGAGGTCTGACTAGAGATATGTATACCATTAATGCATTTAGCTATACAACCCAGCAACTTACTTGCTCTTTCCAATGCTTAGTTGTCCTCATAAATAACTACTCTCATACACCTGTCTTCTGACAAGATAGTAATAGCAATGCTTTTTTTACTACATCAGCATTAAACTAAAACTGCCACACTATAGACCATTCTTCTAATTTACTTACATCATTAGTCTTTTGGCTTATTTCACCATGAATATCTACTTTGTTGCAGACAATTTGCAATATCACTAACAAGAATACTAAAAAGTATGGGCCCTGAATGCCGATTCCACGACCTAGTAAAATAATCTTTCCTTGAATATACACTTAACTAAAACCTACTTTATCCTGTCACACAGCCATTCCCAAACACTGCAATTTATGTATGAGTCTTCTATAAGGGACAGCGCCAAATGCCTTACTAACTTTTAGATGGGCTAAATCCTCCTGGTCTGTTATTTTAGTAACCCAGTGATGTTTCCGATGTTGCAAACCATTTACAGCTAGATATTTTTAAATTATTTCCTTTAACAGTTTCCATTAATTTCCTAACTGCTGACATAAGTCAACTTTTTTGTAAAGTGGTTCTACAATTGTCAAAATCTAGTCTGTATCAGTAAGTGGTTTTTGCCAAAACCAAAACCAAAAAACATTAAATGGTATTTCAAATGCTGGTATTTTAACACTGTCTGTGCATTGATTCTACCACCAGCCTTTGCCAAAAGTTAAGTAATTTGTTGTGTTTTCTTCACACACACCTTGTATTTCAGGTATGAATTTACAGCCATATGAATATACCTGGTATATGGCACTGCAAAAGAGCACCAAAATATGTGTTCAGCAACTTCCAATGTCCCATGATAGCATTCGTGCGAAGGTTTGTTGCATTGCTTAGGGGCTAAAAGTCCACATTTGGGGCATGCACATTTTTCAACTTGTAACTTTGACATGTGCCCATGTCCTATTTGGGACAACTTTTCAACCAGCCAGAATGTATCAGATTTTTCTTTAAGGAAAAGTGACAAATTTGTGACAAAAAAGCCTGGTAGAGGAGGCCAAGATGGTCAGTGGTAAACTTCTTCCTTATGTCTGTTTTACCGCATATTCTGCTTGCTTATGGGCAGCCAGGGGAATTCCTTGAGGCAAAGACCTCAGTGGGACTATATTTTCTGACAGCAAGTTTGCAGGAGTATGGGGCTGCTCCTATTGGGTATGCATAAATGCTTTTATCTGGTGTTCTAGGAAGCTACATGTCTTCCCTATACAGATTTTTCGTGCAAAAAGTACGGGCCATTTGAGTTAAATATATACATACTAGGTATTTGATTTGTGCTGCACAAGGTATACTATTATAAATTGCTCTGCAAGGTCCACTACTTCATGTCTTTTTGACTTTATGTATTGCTTGAAAAGCAATCTGTCTTTAAATCGCATAAGTGATTCATCTATGCAAATCTTTTGGTTCGGCACATATTTGAGATGTTTTGTGACAGATCAGTTAGAAGGGACTTTAGCTTAAAGAGCCTGTCATGTGAGGGATAATTTTTTGGCAGAAACTAAGCAGTTTCATTGAAGTGGAGGAAGTGTACCTCTGCCTGGTAAATATGGCTGGAAAAGGCAGGGTGCCCAATGTAGCATGTTTGCTCCAACAGGAACATATACTCGGCTTTTTGATAATCTCAATCACCACCAAGAGTAAAATAACTCCAGTAAGTCAGTGGGGTGCCAGGTCTGCTGCCTTGTGTGATATGAGGTGGGGTTAGCTACAATGTACTGCAGGGCACCAAGCAACCGCCACCAGTCGCTGCCTGGGAAGAAGCAATAAATACCCGTTTTTGTATCTCTAAGATTTTGTTTGATAAATATCTCTCTATACTTCTGTCTCTCTAGCTGACTAAACCAATAACAATGTAACATAATTCTTTTTTTTTTCCTTTTTGACTTTTTGGTCTGCACATGCTGGACTCTTGTCGATCATTGATTTGCCTAGGTTAGTTGGGTGCAAGGCCTCCCTCTGCAAATTCGATATATTGGTTAAGCAGGGCCCTCCTCACCTGTTGTGTCTAAGTCAATTAATGTAATGTTATGTTACATACTACTTGTTATGTCTTGTATACCCATTTTACAGCGCTACGGAATTTGATGGCGCTATATAAAACAATAAATAATAATAATACACGCTCACATACTGCTGCTGAATATCAAGCGATTAATTGTGGAGGCCGTCCCGCGTTACTTTGTGCACAAGAGCACCTATGTGTGAATGACGTGCAGCTGATTCTGATATCTTGTGCCCTTTGGGAGGCTTTGTCAATTAAATCTTTATCAATATACTGAGCATCCTAGAACAAATGCTCTGAAAAATACCTCGTTTTATAATCCGGTTCATTCAATATCTCTTACATCAATATCTCCTATCATCAACTGAAAGCTTGGGAAAAGGAACTGGGAGGACGAATAGAGACTGAGTAATGGCGTAGGGCCTGATTATTTTGCAAAATCTGATTATTTTGCAAATTAGAATGGAGAGAGACTTAAGCTGGTCATTCCTGAACTCCCCAAAACTATTTGGCATTTGGGATAAGTGGGGGAAAAAAAGTGGACCATTCCCTCCAACTGGGCCCTGTGCCATTAAGTAAAAAAGCTGCAGGATTCCCTCCTTCCTCTCCTCCTCATCCCCTAGCCGGCACCTTATCCTGTCTTTTTTTTTGGTGCCATATTGTATATGTCATATATATGAGGTATGTATATCTAAAGGCTATATCTGCTCAACTTTGGTCTAGGATCACAAAATATGTGATACAACACCCGCTAAGCTTGGCATAATTATAACACCAGGATCATCATAATCTGGTCCTAGTGATCATTTTCATACCAAACTCCACACCTGTGTCAGTTGGCAAAAGGACACGTTCGGTCATGCCTGCATGGCGTGTTTGGTTTCCCTGAAGCAAACACATTGCAGGCATAAGGATGCGATGTATGATGGGGCCCAAAAGTTATGCACCCATCATATTTTGGACATTATGCGTTCAATAATTTTACCCTGTGTCCCTTGATACCCTGTCTCCACACCCCAGGGAGATGTAGCCAGGATGCCTGGCCCTTCACTCTTCCACAGGAATCCCTTCCTGTCAAAGGTGACAATACCCAGTATTGGGTAATAAAATTTTATATTGGGTTCTGGCTCCAAAGGGAATGGTGTGAACAAATGTTCATGGTCAAATCCCTTAACCATTCAGTGGCAAGCCCAAGTTACTCATGCTGCGGCATGACAGTAACTAACAAATGCAAAAGTTGATGTGGCTCACTATCTGTTATATATGGGGTATGACCAGTTGCGCAAAATTAGGTGGCACCCACGTATTTTCATCAGGTATAGACTCTGTATCCTTCCTTTTTGGGCAGGCAATGGTAATTATAATAATTACTTATTTCTGATAAAATATACTTTTTACAAATATTTTTTTATAGTATACAGTGCCTTCACAAAAATATAAATTACTCACATCAAAGTTGGGTACTTTGGGCTCTCTATAGTCATTCCACAGTCTCCTGGGAATTATTTTCACAGGAAGGTCATGTGTAACAATGCGGCTGGAGCCTGATAAAGAAATCTATCAAGATAAGATGACATTAATTCATTTACAGAAATAAAAAAATAAATAGCTCTTAAGAGTTATGTTTCTACATAAATTTTTCCATATTAACAACATATTTTATTATAATACTGTAGCGTGGGCCTAAAACCTGGTATAATATTTTTAATTCACCTATTATATATATATATATATATATATATATATTTATGTGTGTGTGTGTGTGTGAAGAAATACAATATCTGTCAATTTAAAGTACAGAAATATGTAGTTGTGATATAGGTACATTATAATACATTATGGTCCAAGACAACGCAAGCAGGACCTTAGGATGATACAACAATGAAAGTACATAATCACATAAGAATGTCAAGTAGTACCTTACAATCATACAATGTTCTGCAGAGAATCATATTGTTTTGAAAAAGTAAAACCATTTAACATATAATAGTAAAGGTTAGCGAGGATTCTGTGAGATGCCCATCAATCAAACAATTACACAAGACTTATGTTGCAACACATAAGTGGTATTTGCTGCAACTTTATGCTCAAATTATCTCACAGAGTTACCAATTCACTGGGGGCATTGGTCAAAATTAGTAAAGATGTGATTAGGTTAGAATGTGGATGGTGGGTCTGTGCTCAATATAGATTGGAACGTTGGTGAAGTCAGAAATGTAGGCCAAAGAAGCCACTTGAAACCATTTTTACAAGCATGTCCTTGAGCCGTTGTAACAAGATCTTTCATATTGCATATAATTACTACTCTTTTAATCCAGGCCAGGGGAGCAGGGGTAGACAGAACCATCCAATGTTTCTGGATCATTGCCCTTGCAGCGTTTAAAAGGTGAACCATAAGCGAGCGCTTGTAGGTGTCCACTCAGGAATGGAGGACGATTAACTCCAGTGTAAGCTGGAATCCGGAGTCAACCACCTCCTGAAGGACCCTTTCAAGAACAGCCTGAAATGAACGTATGAGGGCACATTCCCACCATATATGTGTATAAGAGCCTACCGTCCCTTCACATCTCCGAAACTCAGGCGGCACTTGTGAGATAAAATGATAAAGGTCTTTTGGGACCCTGTACCACCATGTGAGCAATTTGTAGCTAGCCTCTTGTCCTTTACTATAAATGTCGCATTTATGGGTTAACCTTGTACCTAAATTCCCTTCCCATAGCCCCATGAAATATGGTTTAGTTGTTGAATAATCCCGTAAAGTTTGGAAATTAAATGGGAAGTTTTAGTTTCCTGAGCTTCTCAAATGGTGTAAGTTGCCTAGAAAAGTTGTGGGTCGCAATGTGGTGAGAAAAACTGGGCCACTGGGGACTGATATCTGCCTTTAGCGGGGCCCTGCTATTTGGATTAGTTATACGGTTGTACTGAAAATAACGTGGAATCTCCAATGTGGGGGCGGGTACTTTACTCGTTAGCAAATATTTTTCTACTTGCCTTCCGGCTTTCTGTCTTCTACGTATACTGCCTTGAGGGAGTCCATATCCGAGAAGAACACAGATCCTTCTTAAAGGGCTATTCTATGCCCTATATGATATAAGGGGCTGCATTTGTATTTATATCCTCCACATTTATCTACTTACTACACCATATGATGTTTATGTTTCGTTTCTTTTTTCATATATTTGGATCCATTTGAGTCTCTTCCAGCACTTCAAAGATTTGTTGTGTATTTTTTTATTAATCACTCACACACGTGGATTAGCAACCAGAGTGCGCGATTATTTATTGTTTCTCTTTATTTTCTTTGTCACTAAATCAGCAGTGAGGTCTGGATTTATAACACGCAGCACCGGCACATTTGTGTTTATTATTGCTTTCTTTTATACCAACACATCACTTTGTTTTTTTCATTAGAAATATTGGTAGTGTTTGTATAATGCATAGAAACCGAGGAAGCATATTCATCCTCAGGACCCCTATTCGTCAAAATCAGGACAAATGAAGAAACAACCATTTCCTTAAATCCACAGTGACAGCAGAGAGTAAAGAGTGATAGTTCAAAGTAGCCAGCTGCGTAAAAGATGCAAAGGAATTTTCAACCCCAAATATGTTAAATAAGAATCACACCATTTAAATGAGAATTTCTGGATAATGTCACTTCTCATGGCCTCTGATATGTTAATTCCTAAAATTAAACTACTTTTGGAGATTTATTTTATAACTGGATATCTCATGAAATGTCCGAGGCTCTGTAGTAATATTGAAAAGGGAGTCTGTGGGATTGGAAACCATATATAATAGGTAATCTGCCAAGGGCTCAAGGGAGAGAACAGAGGGGAAATTAAGACAGGGGACAGGCCTGTCAGGTGCCATTCGACAGGTCGACCCTAAAAACTGGCATTTTACCGTATTTGCTCAATTATAAGCCAAGGTTTTTTTTTTTTCTTATAATCGAGGTCGTCTTCTAATCAGACCTCAAAAAAATGTCCGCCGGGGCCAGGCTGCTTACCAGTAATTTGGTCGTGAGCAGCGTCTCTTGTACTAGCAGCAGGAGAACAGGAAGCCAGCAGAGTCATCATATGACTCTGCCTCCCTCCTTCTTCCTCTGGGGGCGGGGCCAGAGAAGTTGCAAAGGGAAGCAGTTGGGCCTCTGCAGAAGTCTGCGAGTGAGAGATCTACAGTTCAGGTAAGGGATGGGGGAGGGTTTATGAGCAAGTATGTGTGATTAATGGAATGAATGAGTATTTAAATGTTTGTGAATGAGTGTATGTGTGATAGCATGGATGTGTAAGGGGGGTGGTGGTGGTGGTAGCATGGCATAGGCAGGCTGTAATCACACTCCTATCAAGCCAAGGCAGCCAGTACATGCTGGAACCTGGGGATGATAGGAGTGTGATTGCTGTTAGCAGTTATATATATATATATATATATATATATATATATATATATATCTCTCCAGAAATGCCTTTTAACCCCCTATATGCCACTCTGCCCCATGATATGCCTTTTAACCCCCTATATGCCAGTGCAGTGAGGCTGCATATCTTTATATAAAAAAAACTAGTTAGATTTGCATACTTTTAATCCAGACACGTTAGAGGCCTACCCTACACCACTTCCATTCAGGCCCGGACTGGGACAAAAAATAGGCCCGGGCATTTAAGACTGAGCAGCCCATTTTTATTTATTTATTTAATTTATTTGTTAAACCAAATTTTGACAAATTTAATATACCATTTCTTAGTTATATTTCAGCATGCTTTTGTCACTGTAATCAATTAGCATTACATAAATATATAATGAATCATGTCATGCAATTTATAAAGCACTATATCTACGAAAGATTCAAAACAGTAACTAATCTTTGACCATTTAGTTGGTACTTAGAGAAAAAACTAGGGCTGAAACAACTAATCGATAAAATCGATAATGAAAATCGTTGTCAACGATTTTCATTATCGATTAATCTAATCGATTTTTATCGATTATGAAAAGAGGTTTTTTTCAGAGCAAATAATCCGACCTCAAACACTAGAATCCAGATCCCCCGCAACACTGCAGAGGACCTGGATTCCCCTCACTGTCGGCCGGTCTCTCACTTCCGTCTCTCTCCCCCTCCCATACACCCCTCTGACTCCTCCCCCCTCCCATACATCACTCTGCCTCTCTCCCGACTCCGTTACTGACAGGCACTTTCACTGCAGCTTCATTGAAGCCTCAGTGTAAGTGAAGGGCAGTAACGGAGGCTGTCTGTGTGCATCGTGCAGACCCCCACCGGCTGACAGAGGATCATCCTCTCTGTCAGCCGGTGGGGGTCTGCATCGCACAGACAGCCTCCGTTACTGCCCTTCACTTACGCTGAGGCTTCTATGAAGCTGCAGTGAAAGTGCCTGTCAGTAACGGAGCCGGGTAGATGTTCACAGCATTAAAAGATTCAGGTTACAAGCACTTTAATTTTATTTAGAATAATTATAATAAAAGTTGTATAATAGACATAAAAAACAAGTTAAACAAAAAATACACAAGCCAATTCACACCAGATACCCAAGCCTGCTTCGCAATTCAGCTTAATCAGAGGGGTAGATATGCGGAGTAACCTTATCTGTGTGGATAGATAGAACAAAAAGAAGAAAGGAAAAAGTTAAGATCCAAGGAAATGCCAGATGTTATGATAATTCATTGTGTTTGCGTTTACTTTAGTTTTAATTGGTGTTATGAACCGGATGAAAATTTGTATGTGATTAAGTTGTGTTTTATTTAATTTATTATAATATTCAGATTAAATTTAACATTAAAACATGTTATAAATGAGATTAATAACATTAATAATTTTTTCATGTTGTGTGATTCATTATAATTTAGTTGGGTTTTTTTCTTTTATCAGCTACTATCAAGAGACTTACTTGTAGGTTATGTTCACTCAGTAAGTGGCAGTAATATCCTTATGGTGAATGAGCAGGGTTGTTGTTTTTTTTTTTTATCATAAGAGAAAAATTTTAATACAATGAATATATCTTCATTCTATCCATAGTTTAAATATGTCAATTAAGTTGTACTCACATTTGCAGTTTACTGTCACCCCAGGATAGTTGTTTTATAGCGATTAGAAAATTGTGAATAACAGAGCTATTAACCCCTTCAGGACCGTTTTTTTTAACCATGTTTGCACAAAAGGACCAGAGCGTTTTTGTGCTTTTGCTATGACTTTATTCAACTCTGATTGTCCACTAACTCATTTAGTGCACCCACACACATTATAAATTGTTTTTTTCTTTTGAAATAATACATATATAGATATAAACCATCATTTAGTATGAAAAATATCTAAAAATGTGGGAAAATTAGGAATGTAACACTTTTTATTTAACCATTTTAGTGCCAGTCTGTCTTAAGCATTGCAGTAAAATTTCATTTTTTTTTCATTTTTAACAAACCCATTCTATCCAAACAGTGTTTCAGTAGTTAGTTTTTTTTCCTGGGTACATGAAATTACTGAAACAACTTGTGATTTTTATTTAGAAACACCCCCCCCCCCCGAGTACAGGAATACCCTATATACATAGGTAGGCTATGTCCCTTTGGCACTCCAGGTTCTACATTGGAACATGCGCATTTCAGTTTTCAAACATGGAATTTTCACAGATCAGTTTGCTGGGTCCAGGTCTCATCAGGACACACGCAGGTCCCATATTTCATTTTAACTATTATTGGCCTGTCCCATGCAGCGGATTCCACACCGGCACCTCCCGAATTTAGTCTAACAAAAAAAAGAAAAGTTTATTTTTCTGAGTATATGTGCGAATGAACAAAATAGGTCTTGATTTGTGTTCAGTAACACCCCCCCCCCCCCCGAGTCAAAACTGGAACGTGTGCATTTCAATTTTTTTTACTTTAAAACATTTTTTTATCAGGTTACTTGTAAGTGACACGTTTAGGCCGCTGACATTGATCAGGGAGACCAATCAATAATCAGTGACTTAAAATGGCACTGACAAGTAATCAGTTAATAATTATGTATTGTTTTATTAATAATTTGTGTTTTTTTCATAATTAACCTAGATGATCTCTCTCTCTTTCTAAGGGTCATCCAGTGGCTGCCATAATGATCAGATCACTCCTATTGGATTGCCTCTGCAGCAGTTACTAAAGTGCACTTGACCTGGAAGCATCCTGGACTTTCAGGTCAGTGCTGTTTTTGTTTTAAACTCTTTCAATGCTGATGCTCCATTGGAGCATTGGCTGATATTTAGTCCCCACAAGCTTAACTAATATTAACCCCTGAAATGCTGCGATGGTGTCATACACAATCACGGAAATGGAGGGGTTAACAATCCACGATCCTTCTTTATTAGGAAAACGGGAAGCAGGGGAGGGTTGGGGCTGGTCTCACTCATGTGGAGACCGAAGAACCCTTTCTCCCTGTCCCTGAAGCTGCCTCTGGCAGCTGGGACACAATCCTGGCGATAGCCTGTAGGAGTGATCAAAGGACTTGTGGGTGCTCTTTTTGGCTGTTGCTGGTCTGCCTGGGCTGGAACGGGCGTCAAGCTTGGTGAGAAGGTGACAACAGTTGGTGTGATTATTCACAAAATAACTTCATCTCCCTCGGTCTGGATCTCAATGCAAGACCTCACCTTGTAGAGTTTCAATGATCGGTGAGGAATCAGCCCAGAACTACACAGGATGATCTTGTCAATGATCTCAAGGCAGCCGGGGCCATAGTCACCAAAAAAACAACTGGTAACACACTACACAGTGAAGGACTGAAATCCTGCAGCACTCACAAGGTCCCCCTGCTCAAGAAAGCACATGTACAGACCCGTCTGACGTTTGCCAATGAACATCTGAATGATTCAGAGGAGAACTGGATTAAAGTCATCCCAGTCAGATGAGACCAAAATCAAGCGATTTGGCATCAACTCACCGTGTTTGGAGGAGGAGGAATGCTGCCTATGACCCTGAGAACACCATCCCCACCGTCAAACACGGAGGTGGATACATTATGCTTTCTGCTAAGAGGATAGGACAACCTTACAACCACCTGATAAGCCCTGCACCAATATCGCAACATGAGGTTGTAGGGATAGGATAGAGTTAAATATTGTAGGGTCAGGGAGAGTTCAGAGAGAAAATGGTGGTTGTGTTTGTGCTGCCTTGTTTGCCCACAATTTTTGCTTGTGACTAGCTTGCTCCTAGTGGCCTTAAAAATTATTTTAATTCAGAATATACGTTTAGACTTTGTGGACTCAGCGAGCATAGATCATGAATCCATTTACTTTCTGCGTTACCTATTCGTTTATTGTAGTTGCCACCTCTACAATCTTTATTTACTTTGTCTAAGCCTACAAATTTTAGTCCTCTTGGTTACTTTCATGTTTTTCTGATGTTATGTACATGTCCATATAATCTCTTAGATAGCCGTCTTAATGTTCTCCAAACATATTGTTTTTTTTACAAGTGGCAATCTAATGAAAATGTAGGTAATAAAATGATTTCAAATTATCTGTTAGTAATGTTGCTAAAATGTGTTTGTTTTTAGGGAGTGTGGGGGTGGTTTTACACGCAATGTATTTAATCTGATTTACTTATACTATTTACGATTTTACTAATTTTTAACCATGTTTTATCTTTAATTAAACATTGTGTTTTTAATATGAATGTATTTTAATGTGATGTTAAGTATGTATTTGTGCGGTACTTCAAATGAAACTGGGACTTCTGACACACATAGTGGAATGTTCTGCAATACAGCTGTTGCCCACAGTGTGCTAGCAGACATTGATTTAAGGAAGAGAAGGGAGCACTGGCACGCCATGTGGTTAAACGGATTTAGAAAGCAAAGGAAGATCTCTCTTCCCCAAAACAGTGTTGCTCTAATGCACCAATGTCAAGGCATTCAGCAACACAAAAAACTGAAGCAGGGGCCGTCTGATCGTGGTAAAAAGTAAAAATAATTCCGCAGTTAAATCTACATCAGGGAAACCACCCAGTTCAAACAAAATATATATATTTTTTTTAAATCCAAAAAATTTATAGTTTGATGGGGTAAATCAAAATGGATGGGCTGAAAGATGTCCCAAAAAGGATATGGGTACGAACTGACCGATGTCAAAATTATAAAAAAAAAAAAAAATGCGTACATCCCCAAATGTGGCATTTTGGCCGCACATTTAGAATCTTAACAACCCGACAAACCTATGCATGGTTGGTATCATCGTATTCAGGAAATGTTGCTGAACACATATTGGGATGCTTGGCAGTGACACATGGCAGGAGCTATAAATTCATACCTAAATTCAAATGTGTGAAGAAAATAAATACAATAAATATGACTACATTTTGACAAAGCGTGGTGGTAACATGTGTGCATGGAAGGGGTTAAAATACCACCATTTGAAAGACCCTGGGGTGTCTTGTTTTAAAAGTATATTTTTTGATGGGGTAAATTGAACTGGCCAGCTTCAAATACCGTATTTGCTCGATTATAAGACAACCCTGATTATAAGACGACCCCCCAAAATCTGAATATTAATTTAGGAAAAAAAGAAAAAGCCTAAATATAAGACGACCCTATAGGAAAAAAGATTTACCAGTAAATGTTAATTCATGTAAACTATGTGAACAATTGTTTGTTAATAAAAGCTATGATTGAGAAAAATATTTTGTTTTTATTTCCTTTTTTTACAACCTGCCCCCCCCCCCGTTATGCACATCTGCCCCCAGGCTTGCCACTCTGCCCCAGAAATGCCTTATACCCCTATATGCCACTCTGGCATTTAGGGGGTTAAAAGGCATATTATGGGGCAGAGTGGCATATAGGGAGGTATAAGGCATTTCAGGAGGCAGAGTGGGGTATAGAGGGTTAAAAGGCATTTCTGGAGGCAGAGTGGCATTAAGGGGGTTAAAAGGCATTTCACAGAGCACTCTGCCTCCAGAAATGCCTTATGCCCCCTGTTTAACACTCCCTCCCCCTCCCTCCTCCAAACTTACCGGTGCTTCTAAGTCCCCGGTGCTTAGTCTGGGCAGAGCGTAGAGCTGTACGCGATTCGCGTACACAACTTCTGTTGCAGCGGAAGTTGTCTACGCGAATCGCGTACAGCTCTACACGCTGTCCGGACTAAGCACCGGGGACTCAGAAAAAACGCCCCCTTAATCTGCATCCCAGAGACAACAGGGGCAGTAAAGGGAATAACAATACAAAAGGATCCCAACCTCCGCTATCTGTTACTGGCCAAAACCAGTTACAAGGTTTGGCCGGGATAAATGTCTGTAGTGATGGGACAGGGGGGACGACAACATAGTTGTGCACCATGGGAGGGGTCTGATATTAAAGTAAACAATGGTGGTCACTCCCTGGTTGCAGATCCTGGCTGTCTGCCAGAGATAACCCCCTCAGCAGGTGATGAGATGATATCCTGCTGGGGGTAGCCACACAAGTCTCTACAAAGCCAGGGCCCATAGTCAATAGGGAGGAGGCTAGCTCTCATGCCTCTCCAGTGGCCCCAGCGATGGAGGGTTCCGTCACAAAACACACATTTGGCACAAACTTAGTCCAGCGGATATATTGCATACTTACACATCATTTCTTTGTTACCCTTATGATACAATGCATGCATTACTCGCAATTTCAATGATAACTTGTCTATACCCATTCAAAGTGGTAAATCACTGTACTCTGGTGTTCTGTTAGGATATTTTGTTAGCCAATGCTAAGAAACGTCCACCGGAAGCTCTTAGCTTGGTTCATATTCAAAAACACCCAAATCCAGGAGAGGAGTTTTGAGTTCCTTTCCAAATAGACAGAGATGCATCTCTTCAGATCTAGAACAGTACCAACAACCTTCAAGCATGCGCTAATCACACCCATTCTAAAATA
Source organism: Sceloporus occidentalis (assembly GCA_023333645.1). Classification (NCBI taxonomy): domain Eukaryota; kingdom Metazoa; phylum Chordata; class Lepidosauria; order Squamata; family Phrynosomatidae; genus Sceloporus; species Sceloporus occidentalis. The sequence continues at coordinate 275,077 of JALMGF010000424.1, read as the reverse complement.
TCCTTCCTTAGATCCCACCATGGCGACTCAGAATTTTGTCCTGACGCCTAGGAGTTTGTCAGCCTCTTACATCCACAAAAAAATGCCCCCGCATCACCACGTGGGGACGCTGCTGCTGCTGTCTGCCCAGGAGTCTGGGCAGACAGCACAGCCACTCAGAGCCCGCCCCCGAGCCAGAGATCACTCCCACGGAGTGATTCTGTAGGCTTAAACCGCAATTGCAGGAAAACCTGCAATAGCATTTTCAGCTGCCACAGGCAGCTTCAGGAAAGGGGGTTCAGTGTTGATTGGGTCCCCACACAAGTGGAAGCCTACAGCAGTCATCAGAGAGACTCCCCCCAGCAATGGCTGGTCTATGGACCAGCAATTGCGTCCCAGCTGCCAGAGGCAGCTTCAGGGACAGGGGGAGAGGGTTCTTCGGTCTCCACATGAGTGTGGGGACCTGACAAAACCCCCCCACTGCTGCCTGATCACTCCATGAGAGAGACAGTGCAGCGTTAACCCCTTCAATGCCACGATCGCGGTATTTAGGGGTTAATTCCCGTTTTGTAAGGGGCTCTGCTGCTGGTGGTCTGCCTGGAAGCCCAGGCAGACCAGCAACAGCAAAAACGAGCCCCCACAAGCCCTTTCATGATTCCTATAGGCATGGAAGCCTACAGCAGTCATCAGACTCCCCCCTGCAATGGCTGGTCTATAGACCAGCAATTGCTTCCCAGCTGCCAGAGGCAGCTTCAGGGACAGGGGGAGAGGGTTCTTTGGTCTCCACATGAGTGTGGAGACCAGCCCTGTCATGATTAACTCATATAATGTAGTGGATGCATGGAAGGGTAACCCAGCAGAGGTGGTTAGTTTCTTTGTTTAAGCATTCAATGAGTTAATCTGAGGTTGCTTTAAATGTGTTTCTTTGTGCATGCCCTCTGTATCTGTTCTGGCTAGAGGTGTCATCTTCCCAAAGGACCCCTGTGGTGATTCATGGCCTAACAGATAAGGACCCTGAGTTATAGGAATTCCATTCCTATCTTAAGTGGAGGGGTTTCCATCACCTTTACCCCACCATAACTTATTGGCACATCAAAGATGGGAACCAATTCTTGGAAAAGGTGTCATATTATTGGACATGTGGTCAGAGGGGTGTTTTCTTGAAACAGAGTCTGATTTAGGCACAATGCAGCGACCGAAAGGCAGAACTCCATGATATTCTGAGATCAGAACAACATCATAAGAAACCATCTGGACTTAACGAGTTCCCACAGGCCGGCTTATTGGAGAAACTCGTGAGTGAGGGTCCTGTGTTTAAGTCCTATTGTTTTTAAGAACTGTTTGCCGTTTTATTTTTCTTTTGTATGTCTTGTTTTTTGTAATTCTGGCACTGTGTAATCTTTGTCTTTTTGTTATTAAAATATTCATAATCTAAGTCTGTCTTTGGGCTCTAGTATCGATATCCACAAACCCTAAGAGAGGATAACACATTACCGTATTGTTATTAAGTTCTACAGGATATATATATATATATATATATATATATATATATATATATATATGTTGTTTGCCCGGGTTGGGTTGATATATATATATACATAGAGATAAAGGTTCTAATTCGGAGTTCTCACGAATCCGGTATCAAAATCGTGAGTGGTGGCAGACTACCTGGGGGGATACAGGCAGGATTTGGGGGTTAATTTGGTGTAACTTATGCCTTGTTAAGGGGTCAAGTCAGTAAATCCAGAGGCCTGGTGCTATTAACCCTTCATGCCCATGCCCTCCACACAGTCATGGCTTTGCAAGTAGTCCTGACCGTGACAGGCCCCAACACCCCCCTGCTGCCTGATCGCTCCATGAGAGCAACAGTGCAGCGTTAACCCCTTCAATTCCACAATTGTGTACGACACATTTGTGGCATTGCAGGGGTTAACATTTGTCCCCACAAGGTTGTGGGGACTAAATATCAGTCAATGCTGTGCTCCAATGGAGCATCAGCATTGAAAGCGTTAAAAAATGTATATATAGATCAAAAAAAAAAACAAAAAAAAAAACAGCACTGACCTGAAAGTCCAGGGTGCTTCCAGGTCAAATGCTGTGAGTTTAGTAAGTGGGCTGATGATGATCAGATCACTCCTAACTAGGTCTGCAACTAACGATTATTTTAATAATCGATTAGTTGGCCGATTATTTTGCCGATTAATCGATTAATCGGATAAAAAAATACATTATTGTAAATTGAAGAAAAATTGCAATAAAAAAACGTACAATTTACACTTTCATCTCTTTATTGCAATGGCCTCTCTCTATTCACCTACTTATTTTACTGACATAATAATAAAAGCTACAAGAACCCAAACACAGTGTGTTTCTCAAACTAGGTTTTAATACAAAGTTATTAGTAAATATTAATTCACATGTTAACTATTTTTCATATTTAATAAAAACTATGAGAAAAAAGCCTTGTTTACATTTTTTTTATTTACCAAACTGCCCCCAGTTATACACATCTGACCCCCAGCTTGCCACTCTGCCCCCATATATACCTTATACCTCTTATATGCCAGATTCCGCTGTGCCCCTGATATGCCTTTCAGAGCATATAGGCATATCAGGGGGCATAAACATATGTGGGGGTAAAAGGTATATCAGAGGGCTCAGTTGCATATCACTGGCATATAAGGAGTATGCCTTATACCCCCTATATGCCACTGAGCCCCCTGATACCTTTTACCCCCAGATATGTTTATGCCCCCTGATATGCCTATATGCCCTGAAATTCACCACTCTGGCTCCTCCCCCTCCCATACACCACTGCCTCCTCCCCCTCCCATACACCACTCTGGCTCCTCCCCCCTCCCATACATGACTTTGCCTCCTCCCCCTCCCATATACCACTCTGCCTCCTCCCCCCTCCCATACATCACTTTGGCTCCTCCCCCCTCCCATACTCCACTCTGCCTCCTCCCCCCTCCCATACTCCACTCTGCCTCCTCCCATACACAACTCTGGCTCCTCCCCCTCCCATATACCACTCTGCCTTCTCTCCCTCTCATACTCCACTCTGCCTCCTGTGAACCTCCGTTGCTGACAAGACACTAGGGAGCCAGGTAGAGAGGCAGAGTGCCGTATGGGAGGGGGAGGAGCCAGAGTGGTGTATGGGAGGGTGGCTCCCATACACCCCTCTGACTCCTCCCCCCTCCCATACACCGCTCTGCCTCTCTACCCGGCTCCGTTACTGAAGGCACTTTCACTGCAGCTTCATAGAAGCCTCAGTGTAAGTGAAGGTGAGTAACGGAGTCTGTGCGATGCAGACCCCCACCGGCTGACAGAGAGGATGATCCTCTGTCAGCCGGTGGGGGTCTGCATCGCACAGACAGACTCCGTTACTGCCCTTCACTTACACTGAGGCTTCTATGAAGCTGCAGGGAAAGTGCCTGTCAGTAATGGAGCCGGGTAGAGAGGCAGAGTGATGTATGGGAAGGGGGAGGAGGAAGATGGGAGAGGGGAGAGAGACGGAAGTGAGAGACCGGCCGACAGTGAGGAGAATCCAGGTCCCCTGCAGCGTTGCGGGGGATCTGGATTCTAGTGTTATAATCCGATCTCTGTTTGAGGTCGGATTATATAAGGAGAGGAGTTTTTCAGCGCATTTGCTCTGAAACAAAACTTTTTTTTAATCGATAAAAATCTATTCGATTAATCGATAATGAAAATCGTTGACAACGATTTTCATTATCGATTATTATCGATTTTATCGATTAGTTGTTTCAGCCCTACTCCTAACCAACTGTTAGTTTAAAAAAAAATCCTGGCTCCTAACTTTTTTATCTGGCGCCTAGATTCACAACAAATTTGTCAAGCCCTGCCTTACTAGCTTCCTCTCCACTAATTCCCTACTTGACCCGCTACAGTCTGGTTTCAAACCCCTTCACTCTACTGAAAAGGCTCGAACAAAATTCTAAAATAACTTTAGAAAGCAAAAGGTCACTTTTCCATTCTAATAGTCTTGGGTCTCTCTGCTACTCTTGATACTGTTGATCAGCACCTTCTTCTTGACTCACTTGCTTTGACAGGCATTCAAGATAAAGTCCTCTCTTTGATCTCCTCATATCTGTCTAACCGTTGCTTCTCTGTCAGCTTCTCTGGCAAAACATTATCACCCCTTCAAGTTTTGGTTACTGTCCCCCAAGGTTTAGTCCTTGGCCCTCTGCTGTTCTTTCTTTATACTTCATCACTTGGCAAACTAATCAGCTCATTTGGCCTCTAGTATCATCTATATGCAGATGATATCCAAATCTACCCGTCTTCTCCTGATCTCTCTCTCTGTCTCTCATGTAACATATTTCCAACTGCTTGTCTGCTATTTCTTCATGGATGACACAACGCTATCTGAAACTTAATCTTTCTAAAACTGAACTCATTGTCTTCATCTACCTGAAATCTCTATCACCATTAACACCACCATTAATCTCTCCTACTAACCAGGCCTGATGCCTTGGTGTCATCATTGACTCAAACCTCTCTTTCATTTCTCACATTCAGTCCCTTGCCAGATCCTGCCGCTTGCACCTAAAAAACATCTCTCGCATATGCCCATTCCTCACCCAAGAATCCACAAAAATTCTTCATTCACTTATTTCCTGTCTTAACTACTGCAACACTCTTCTGGTAGGCATCCCACTTTCTCGAATCTCTCCTTATGAGTCTGTTCCAAAGGCTGCTGCTAGGTTTATCTTTCTTGCACGTCACTCCTCTTCTGCTTCCCCACTCTGAATTCCTTCACTGGCTCCTTATTACCTTTAGAATTAAATTTAAAATCCTGGTACTAACATATAAGGCCCTCCATAACACTGCTCCTTCATTCATTTCTGCACTCATAAACAAATACTCCACTACTCCATGGGCTAAGGCTCTCCTCCTTATCCTTTTCCCGTCTAGAAGATTTCACTCGTGCTGCCGCATATCTCTGAAACCTACTTCCACCAGTCCTTCAGCCTTCACCCTCTCTCCCAAGTCAAGAAACATCTCAAAACCCACTTCTTCTGAAACGAATATCATTGTAGCCACTAGGAACATCCCTGTTACTCATACAAACCCACACGCTCACCCTCTCTCTGTTCCTTATATTTGTCATCACCCCATTACTTCAAGATTGTAAGCTTGCAAGCAGGGCTCTCTCCACCTAATGTATCAGTTTGTCTTAGTCTGTCAATTCTAGTCATGTCATACCCCTTGAATATATGTATTGTATGTAGTGCTGCATAAATTGTTGGTGCTATATAAATAAAAGATAATAATCTAGAGCACGAAGACACTCTTCTGATGCATTTTCAGGAGACAGGGAAAACAATTGGCAGGTTGATTTCCTGCGTCTGACAGAACGAAGAGTAGACTTTAGGTGCGAATTCCGAGGGCAGAGAAAGGACCACTTTATCTGGAAAAATCTGAAAAAAAGGTTTTACAAAATATATGTAGCTCACTGATGCTTGTAGCAGAGGTAATGGCAATTAAGAATGCTGTTTTCAATGACAGAAGGTGATGAGAAACAGATTGAAGAGGCTCAAATGGAGGGAGAAAAAGTTGTTCCATAACAAGATTAAGGTCCCAGCGGACCATCTTGACTACAGGTCGAGGTTTGATCTGGACCGGAGGTTTAGAGAAACGTCTGAAGGGTGGACGAGCTGCCAATTCAACACATGTTGTAGCGCTGATAGCCGATTTACGGATTTACAGTAGGTGGCTGCAGCTAGAACTGCCTCTTGAGATGCACCAGGAACAAAATTTCTTTCAAATCATTAAGTAGCGAAGTGATGTCACTTTTGTATCGCTGAGAAGTAGGGTCTCTATGACTGATTGGGAGAATCCTTTGGCTCAGAGGATATCCCGCTCAACTTTCAGGCTGTCAGATGGAATATTTTGGGATTTGGATTAAATATTGGTCCTTCATGAAGGAGGTACTTTCGGTGAGAGAGAGCATCAGTGGTGGTGCTGAGCTGGATCAGATCTCCGTACCAAACTCTCTTTGGCCAATTTGGACTTTCTTGATCTTCTGAATTACTAGGAAAATTAGGGCAAATTGAGAAAAAAAAATGTAAGCAAGATGAAAGTTCCAGACTTTGGAAAGGCCATCACGTCCACTTCTGGTGAACCCCAAATTGCTACGATGAGATTGAAGGATTTCAAAATTCAAGGCCCATTCTCCTCCCAGACTGATGTTCTGCTTAGGAAGCCTGTGTGCGTTTTCATAGATCCCTCTACATGAACGGAGGATAGGAAAATGGAACGAGCCTCTGCCCCTTAGGAGGGCTATGCAAAGCAGAACAGGGCTCCTGGTGTCACTTTTCTTGTTTATAAAAGCCACCACACATCGATTGATCAAATCAGAAATCCTTTCCTGCAAATGATGTAGAGCTCAAGGTGGGATCCCAGAAGCCTTGAATGAACTGGTTTAGGTAAGTAGCTCCCCATCCCTTGTAACTTGCGTCTGTAGTTAAACTTATTTTTTTGATATTGACCAAAGTCTTCAAGCTGACACAACTACTGTTTAAGGCCAACATGCAGGAGATGTTCTGACGTGAGCATGCAGTCCGATCCGGCGATTCAGCAGTGTAGGATGAAATGCTGAAGGACCTGTAGATGGGAGACCCCCCAGGAAGAGGCCATTTTTCAAATTAAGGACATATAACTTCTTATGGAGCGTCTGTTGGAAGACAAAACCTTATGGACCAATGACACAATGTCTTCCATCTTTGAAGGAGTTAAGGAGGCTTTCCTTGGCTGCATGTCCAGGAGTAGGCCCAAAAACCCACAATTTCTTGGGTTAGGATGAGGCTTGAGACTACAGGGAGGATACTGAAGAAGCCCGGACAAGCCAGTCGTCCCAATACGGGATGACTGATATGTCCTGGAGTCTGAAGTGTGCAGCCACTACTGCTACAAGTTTTGCAAAAGACCCTGGGGGCTGAGGTGAGTCCAAAGGGAAGGGTCTGATATTGAAGGTGGACCACTCCTGATACGCAGGTATCTCTGGTGAGATACGTACATGTACGTAAGCATCCTTCAGGTCTATAGTACCCATAAAATCTAAAATATCTAGGGTATTCAGGGTAGATCTGACGGTTTCCATTTTGAAGCTGGAATACATGATGTGCTGGTTTAGAAAAACAGAAAACGTAGGTCTATAATAAGGCTGCCACCTCCTGTGTAGTTTGAGACCACAAATATGGGGGAATGTATTCCGTGACGTTGCTGCAGCATGGGGACCGGGATGAGAGCTTGCAATTCTTGAAACTGGTTCACTGCCTCAATGAGGAAAGAACGTTTCACAGGATCTGTAGGGAGATATCAGATAGCAGTCTGGAGGCCTGCATAGAAATTGTAGGCGGTAACCCTTTGAAATTATGTTTCTTATCCCAGGGGTCCAGCTGTCTCTGTAGAGGCTTCAAAAGATTTCTTCATCGACACTTCCACATTTTTGTCCATGTGATCTGAAAAGTAAGGGTAATCTGGTTTTCTTGGACACCTTCATAACTGCTGTATCAATAGTAGATGTTTCACAAATCCGATAAAACTATTCATCAAAGGTAAGATCACGTCTGGTGCGTCTGGATAGGTTAAGTTTGTGCTCTGGATGGTTCCATTCCTGCTTTATGATGTCTTACAAAACATGGTGGACAGGAAAGCAGGGATTCTGTTTAGAGACGCCAGGGGGAAAAAAAAAAAAAGGGTCTGATTTCTTTGTTCTAGGTTCCTCCTCAAAATGCATTGCAGCTTTAAAAGCAGCAATCAGGGTGTCCACTTCCTCAAGTGGAAAAAGGAAGAAATTCTTATCTGTCACTTCTTCCTCTTCGCGTTATCTTCCAATTCAGGATAATCAAATTCAGAGAAACGTGATGATTGGCTGAAGATGGCCGGCTACGGGGAAGCACAGAAGAGTGTCTAAGGAGTAGACATAGGTTGTTTGAAGGTGGAGAATGTGGTTCTTAGGGTCTTGAAGAGACTTATGGCAGCCAGCACATTAAATGTGCTTTGTTTTGGCTAGCATTTTTTTGTTTTTCTTCTCCCGTAGGGGGGTGGGATAATAGCTTGTTGAAGTACTGAATTTAGCGTCTTCTGCAGCCATGAGGTCAAGCTGTGGTGCTTAGTGAATGTGTGGAATTTTTTTCAGCTGGCAGCCTTGTATATTATAGAAGGATCTAGGCATGAAAGTTCAGCCCAGGAGGTAGAAATGGATCTTGTTGAATGAGCTCTCAAGTTGGATGGAGGTTCCAGACCCGCGAGACATTACATTCAGATATTGCTTTTTTATTGCAATCAGCCAGTCGTCTAAATACGGGATTACTTTTATGCCTTGTTGCCTGAGAAACACAGAGACCGCCAACATGACCTTAAAGTTATTGAAACTTATAGTTCATAAGGTTAAAAAAGACCTAAGTCCATCAAGTTTAACCCTTCTACCTAACCTTCCTATTCCTTGGTAAAGATCAGTGGTGCAGATGCCACTCCAATAGGTAGGGCCTGAAACTGAAAATGTCGAATCCCTTGATTTGATGGATAAGCGAGACGAAGGAATTGTTGGATGTTTCTTGTGGATTGGAATATGGAGGCTAGCATCTTGTAGATCTATTGATGCCATGTAGTCTCCCGGTGAAAGGATCTCTGCAGTTGATTTCAAGGTCTACACACGGAACCTGTAATTAATAATGCACCTGCACCAAGCATAGGTTTATTATTAGCCTGTATTTCCCTGAAGGCTTTTGTACCACAAAACCGATCAAAGCACCCTTTCTTATGAACTCCTGAACAGTTAGGGACAGACCAATACGTTTTTGAGAATCCTTTGGGGGCTGAGAAATGAGGAAACTTTAAGTAGGTCGATGATTGAATTCCATCATGTAACCCTGACTGATTATGCTTAGAATCCATGGGTTTGAAGTAATCTCTGTCCAATGTCAGAAGAACTGTGTCAGCCCCCCCCCCAATTGGGTCTGCTTGTAGTCAATCTTGTACTCTCTATCTCTTCTTCTGCCTCTCTGATTTCTTCCTCTGTATGATCTGTAAAGAAAGGATTGATAATCTTCTCTACCCAGTCCATATGACACCTTAATCTTGTAAGGTCGGAAGGTGGTGGACCTAAAGTGAGGTGGCACTCTTCTTTGGGGCAACCAATTTTTCTCGGCTGTTTTAGACTCCATAATTTCCTCCAGGTTTCTGCCAAAAAGCTGTTTTTCAATGGTGTTGCTGAAATGCCTCAATCAGGAGGCATTCAGCGACACCAAACACTTACTCCAGGACGGGCTGTGACCGCTCCGGAGAGTGGTCACAGCCGCCACTGCGAGTGATTTTCGCCATCTGCAAGATGGCGGCCGCCCTGTAAAAAAAACAATCAAGTTGAAAAAGTTCGCTAGATGGTCTCCAGATCCTCTAGAGAACTCTGGCTCCACTTGCAGGTTGAATACAGGTAAAATATTTTTCAATTAAAAGTTAGAAAAAGTCATTTTTTTTCAAAATTTTTCACCATATTTTATACTTTTTTTTTTTTTTTTATAGTAAATAAGATACAATCAAAACAATGTCATCTAAAGAAATCCCTTCTTGTCTTGAAAAAAACAATATATAACTTGTGTGGGTTCAGTAAATGGGAAAAGAAGAAAATGACAGCTAAACGCAAGCAGTGCAGAAATTTTAAAACGGCCATTGTCACGAAGGGTACAAAAAATAAAATCAGCCTGTCACTTGATATAGAACTCTTACTACAGCAGATAGAAAATAATTATGTGTGTAAACTTATATGTATGTATATGTGTGTACACAGAGCCAAGTATTTATCACCCTCTAGCCGATTAACTTGCAACTCAGTAGGGACTGGAAAACCCCTCATAAGTCTTTTCGAATAGCCACTTGTCTGAGGCAAGGATCGCTGCATCCTTCTTGGGCTGCCGTGCACATTCTTGAAACACAGCAGGTGAGGCTTCAAAGATTAGGTCGCAGCCATGGGTTTTTCTAGCCGTTGTGGAGACTTTCCAGAATCTTCCAGGGGCGTGTGTCTTTACGTCGTGTTATCTCTAGCTTCTGTTCTGAGACGCAGGCTGGACCTCTATTCTATGGTGCTGGCCAGGCACTTTAAACAGAGATTATACAAGTTATATACTTAGCTAATTAACCCTGTCGTGACCAGGCCCAGGAGTCATATAACTAAAACGCATTACACCGTCGCGCCAAAAGTGACACACACCGAAACCGGAAGTCTGTTCGGCATCATGCTGGAGCTGTGCTGTGTCTGCTCCTAGCGGACCAACCTTCCTAGGTGGTGCAGGGGAGTGAAAGAAATGCGGTAAGCTTCTTAAAGGAACACGTTTAAAGGTTACCTGTTCTGAAGTCTTTTACCCGCTGGGGTAGTGGAGTGTACGGGGCCTTTCCACATAAGTATCGCCCAATTTCTACAGTACCCCACCAGGGTTCCCGTAGAGGTTATAATCCAAAACTAGAGGATCAGAGGTTTATATATAACGTAAGGATGTTTTTACTTTACTTAGAGGTTGGTAGAGATTAATAATGTAAGACTTTAAAACGTATGGGTTAGGCATACGGCTATTCGGAGCAGAAAAGGAGACTGATTTCAGGACTGTATTTCTTATATGCCATGAAATTCTACGTTCCTATGTATCAATAAAACAATTTTCAATTTCTGCCAAAATCAATGAAGAAAGTGTCTGCCCCAATCTAAACAATCTTGTTCATGGTGAATTTTCTTGTTGGCTTCCTGTGCCTGTTTAGTTGTTTGCTGTGAGCGGTGTAAATTTTTTTCCTGTAAAAATCTCCTAGATACAAACTCCTGCTATTCTTGGCATTCTATAATGGATAAAGGATATCCTGCTACCAAACTCTTGAGTTAAGCATCCAAACAGCCTGTTGTGATACCTTTGTAAAAATTTATTTAATTTGTATATTTTCCAGATGTTTAACTAGCATGAGATACAAATCTTGTCCATTAAACAAATCTCAGACTCATTTTCACCAATATAAATATCGAGCATCCTACCCCGTGTATATTTGGTTAAAAAAGTGCAGATATAAAAGTGAATTTATGTTTTTAGCACTGAACATCAAAGAGTATTCATTTAATTATCTTACCAATTCTACCGCCACTGTAAGACACGGTGATTGCTTGTTCGTCAGTTTGATTTTAACAGTTTTGGCATTCTGTGCCATTTTCAATGCTCGAGAAAGATTCTCAGGAACCAACTCTAGATATATTTCATTTTGTTCTGCAGACACTCCTTCCATCTGATATTCATCAAAGAAGTTACCCTTAATTGGAAAGACACAATCTTGAATAAGTTCACAAGTGAAGGCACAGTTATAAAGCAATGGACAAAAGCACAACAACACAAGTTTGCGCATCCTTGCACCTATAAAGCAGTAATTAGGGATGCACCGAAATGAAAATTCTGGACCGAAATCAAAAATTCAGCATTCACTTGGTCGAAACATTAACAAAAAAAAAAAAAGTAACACACCAAAATTGGACAATAAAATGCAATAGCAATATTAATTATATATATATATATATATATATATATATATACACACACACATTATATATATATATATATATATATATATATACACACATACATATATACATATATATACATACACACACACACACACACGAACGAATTTCATTATGGATTAGTTGAATCGATTTTTATTGATTATAAAATGAGGGTTTTTTCAAAGCAAACACTCTGAAAAATAACCCTCATTTTATAATCCGTTTCATTCAGTGACTCACAGCAGTTCCTACTTACCAGTCACTCCCAGCAATCACTGCCGGAGAAAGAAAGGGGCGAGGCCAAACTGCTGATTGGACCCGCCCATTTCCTATTGCATCCACATGGCTGTGACACTCATCTAACTGAGTACAGAATTTATATTTGGGCTGCTGAAAGTTAGGGGAGGTGGGGGTTAATTTAGGGGCAGTTATAGTTAATGGGGTGTTTGGGGTTAATTTAGGGGCAATTGTGGTTGATGGGGTCTTCAGGGTTAAATTAGGGCCAGTTGTGGTTGATGAGGTGTTTAGGGTTAATTTAGGGGCAGTTGTGGTTGAAGGGGTGTTTAGGGTTCATTTAGGGGCAGTTGTGGTTGATGGGGTCTTCAGGGTTAATTTAGGGGCAGTTATGGTTAATGGGGTCTTCTCTTCAAGATTAATTTAATGCTGAGGACTGAGGGTTAATTTTATTAATTTAATAAGGTTAACTTAAGGTGCAGTTAGAGGTAAAGGGGGGCAAACTGAGGGGACTCTAAATCCAGGGTGCAGTGAAGATTAACCTCTATTTATTTATAAAAGTATTGCGTCTGAACGAGTCTGCAAATCTATGAGTGCACTATGGTATATCAGGGGGTATACGGCATACCTAGGGAGGACAGAGTGACATATAAGAGGGTATAAGGCATATAGGGTATATAAGGCATATGTGGGAAGGGCAGTGTGGCATATCTGGGAGGCAGCGTGGGAAGTAAAAACAAGAAATGCATTTTTATCAAAGTTTTTTATTCTGCCATTTGTTTTTAACACGTTACTTTATTAAATTATTTTAAATAAATGAAAAATTTACATTTTTTTTCCCAATTGAAAAAATAAATCGGCCAACTAATCGATTATGAAAATACTCGCTAGTTGCAGCCCTAATCACACCCCTATCATGCCCAGGAAGCCAGTACATGCTGGAACTTGGGCATGATAGGAGTGCAATTACAGCCTCCCTGTGTCATGCTATTCCCCCCCCCCCACACACACATACACATTTACAAATATTCACTCATTCATATACTTCATTCCCTTAATCACACATTTCCTGAACTGCAGATCTCTTACTCGCAGACTTCTGCAGGGGCTGCTGCTTCCCTCTGTGTTGCTTGCAGTCTGTGCGAACAACTTCTCTTGCGCCCGCCCCCTCCCGGGGAGGTAGAAAGAACAGAGCAGAGCCGTGTGATGTGTATTCACGTGACTCACACACTATGCGACCAACACATTTCGGCATTTTGCCGATAACGGCCTTTCCGGCCGATATGTTTCGTCCACAGATATATCGGTGTATCGCTAGCAGTAATATATCTGGACTTTCTGCTATCAAAGCTTATCAGATATTTACCTATAACCACCTCCAATGTGATCACATGAAACAAAACTCAAGTATTTGCAGTGCGACCTATCAACAAAATCCATGCAATGTACCATACAACGTAATATCCTTCTCCTTGAATTCAGATTTCATATTGCTAGAATATTCTCCAACAAATAAATTCAGATCACAAGCATTCTCATAGCAAAATCGGACAGAATACCGTATTTGCTCAATTATAAGACGGGGTTTTTTTCAGAAAATAGGTCTGACTATGAGACTAAGATCCAGATCCCCCACAGTGCTGCAGGGGACCTGGATCCTGCTGTCTTACGCCCCCCATTTAACTTCCCCCCCAAACATACCAGTGCCTCTGACTCCCCGGTGTGTAGCTGGGGCAGCGGGTAGACGTCTATGCAATTCGACAGCTTCCGCTGCAGCCAGAAGGAGGTGCGGTTAGCAGCGGGGGTTGTCTGCGTCCATCACGCAGACCTTCCCCCGGCTGTCAGAGATCAGAGTTCCCCGCACCGGTGCACAGTGGCATATAGAGGGTTAAAAGGCATCTCATGGGGCACAGTGGCATAAAAACAAAATATTTTTCTCAGTCATAGCTTTTATTAAAAAAAAAAAAAATAGTTTACATGAATTAACATTTACTGGTAAAACTTTTTTCCTATAGGGTTGTCTTATATTCAGGCTTTTTCTTTTTTTCCTAAATTGAAATTCAGATTTTTGGGGGTCGTCTTATAATCGAGCAAATACGGTAATGTTTGTTGCTTTCTAAAATGTGTATGAAGGAATAGTTGGCTGAGAGTTTATTATGAAAGTACTTACTTGACTTAACTCACACCACATGCTTACTCCTCCATTTGCCACTTTATCAGTCAGAATCAAATAAAGGTTGTCAACTGTAAGTCTCAGGGCACATGACTTGGTGAGTTTGGTTATTGTATTCACCACCCCTGCAAGAAATAGAATTAATTCCACATGGTGGGAAATAAATGGAAGCCTTTGGGATGTTGACAAATGTAATACAATATGTCACTGTATGACAACTATCCTTAAAAATTGAAGTTCAGTAGCCACCCAGAATGCGTTAAAAAACACTGCACACCTTTAAGCCATGATGCACACAATCTTTTAATGAAGTCTATGTAGCGTAGGTAGGCTGGTTGGAGAGATCTCCCATATAAGCAGCCCATTGTGCACCAGAACACCAGGGGCATCACTGGTGACAGCATGTACAACGCAACCAGTGATCAGTGGCAGCCCCTAGCCACACGATATATCTGGAACCACTAACTTTACACGTTTTAAAGCTCTAGTAGCAGAAGGAGAGTATATTCATTACTATTGCAAGGGGGAGCACTGTGTTTGTTTGTGTTGTGTTCAGTGTAAAGTTTTGTTGAAAAAAGCAAAAAAAAAGGGGTAAGGGCTATTTCAGGTGTGTTGCTAATTAAGTAACCTTATCTGTGAGTTCTGCTTGGCTTTTGCAGTTGCATTTAGCTTGGACACACAAGCGAATCCTGAGCTGGGGCGAATCTCCTAAGTGACATCTCTAAGTGAGGAGTTACAAGCAAAGAAGGAGTTAAAAAGCAAGAAGGAGGGTAAAGTATAAATCCTTGTGATTCCATATATTTATATATATATATATATATATATATATATATATATATATATATATATATATTGCACCTTACTGTCTGTTTTTGCCAGTTATTTGAGCTATACTCATTGCCAAGATGTCCTCCATGTTTGACAATGCGGACAGGTGTACATCTTGCTCAATGTATGCAATCCTTGATCAGCGCTTCGAGGGTGCATATTGCTGTGCGAGATGTGTGCGGGTTGCTCATTTGGAAGCACAAATCCTGAGTCTAGAGGAGCAACTGGCAACACTGAGATCTATTGACAACTTGGAGAGGAGTCTGCTGCTCACTGAGCAAGCTCTCTCGGGGGTAGAGGTGGGGGAGGATAGCGGGATGGAGGTACGGGACAGTCAGGCAGCTAGCTGGGTTACAGTTAGAAGGCGGGGTAGGGGGAAAAGCGCCAGGGAGGCTAGTCCTGATCTAGCACACCCCAACAAGTTTGCCCGGTTGGCAGATGAGGGGGATGTTAGTTCAGAGTTAGCAGTACTGCAGCAAGTCACTGCCTCTGACCACCAGAGGGGTGTCTGCTCCAGTAAGGAGGGAAGGAGGAGCGCAGGGCAGGCCAGACAGGTGCTGGTAGTGGGGGACTCAATTATTAGGGGGACAGACAGAGCGATCTGTCACAAAGACCGGGATCGCCGAACAGTGTGTTGTCTGCCTGGCGCTCGAGTTCGGCACATCGCGGATCGGGTTGACAGATTACTGGGAGGGGCTCGAGAAGAACCAGCAGTCATGGTGCACATTGGCACCAATGACAAAGTGAGAGGTAGGTGGAGTGTCCTTAAAAAATGATTTCAGGGACTTAGGTAGCAAGCTTAAGGCAAGGACCTCCAAGGTAGTATTTTCTGAAATATTACCTGTACCACGTGCCACACAAGAGAGGCAGCGGGAGATTAGGGAGCTAAACAAGTGGCTCAGAAGCTGGTGTAGGAAGGAGGGGTTTGGGTTCATGGAGAACTGGGTCGACTTCTCGGTCGGATACAGGCTCTACGGTAGGGACGGGCTGCACCTCAATGGGGAGGGTGCAGCTGTGCTCGGGGAGAAGATGGCCAGAAGGGTGGAGGAGTGTTTAAACTAGGTAAAGGGGGGGAGGGAAACTACAATATAGAAGGGGAAGATAGTGTAGATAGAAAGCTGGGGCTTATAAATGTACCTGGGGGTGGAGCGGAGGGAGGGGTTAGAATAGTCAATAGGGATAGCCTTCATAGGGAAAAAAACCATGCACCTCTAAATTGTATGCTTACTAATGCCAGAAGTCTGACCAATAAAACTGACGAACTGGAGTTAATAATGTCTGAAGAAAACTATGACATAGTGGGTATAACAGAGACATGGTTGGATGATAGCTATGACTGGGCGGTTAACATACATGGTTATAGTCTATTCAGGAAGGATCGAAAAAAACAAAAAGGGGGAGGAGTTTGCCTTTATGTAAAGTCCAGCCTAAAGGCCACACTGCGGGAGAATATATGTGAGGGAAATGATAATGTGGAGTCATTATGGGTAGAAATATATGGAAAGAAAAATAATAAAATACTGATCGGGGTTTGCTATAAGCCACCAAATATAATGGAAGCAGCAGAAGATCAATTATTAAAGCAAATAAACAAGGCAGCAAATCACAATGAGGTGGTTATTATGGGGGACTTTAACTATCCCGACATAAACTGGGAAACAGAGACCTGTGAATCTCATAAAGGAAACCGGTTTCTGACTATAAGTAAGGATAATTATCTGTCCCAAATGGTACAGGACCCGACCAGAGGGGGCGCCCTACTGGACTTAATATTAACCAACAGACCTGACAGAGTAACTAATGTGCAGGTCAGGGGGCATCTAGGAAATAGTGATCACAATATGATACATTATAACTTGTCCTTCAATAAGGGAACTCTTAGAGGAGCCACAAGAACTATGAACTTTAGGAAGGCAAAGTTTGATCAACTAAGAGAAGCCCTTAACACTGTAAATTGGGAAAATGTCCTCAAAAACAAGAGTACAGACACTCAATGGGAGATTTTTAAGGATATCTTAAATTCTCACTGTGAAAGGTACATACCGTATGGGAATAAAAGAGTCAGGAACAAGAGAAAACCAATGTGGATAAATAAAAATGTAAAGGGGGTAATAAATGGCAAAAAAAAGGCATTTAAGCTACTAAAACAGGAAGGCAGTGAGGAAGCACTAAAAAGCTATCGGGAAAAAAATAAAATATGTAAAAATCAGATAAAAGCAGCAAAAGTGGAGACAGAAAGACTCATTGCCAAAGAGAGTAAGACAAACCCCAAAATGTTCTTTAACTATATAAATAGTAAAAAGGTTAAAAATGAAAGCGTTGGCCCCTTAAAAAGTAATGAGGGAGAAGTTATAGATGGGGATCAGGAAAAAGCTAATCTATTAAATATATTCTTCTCTGCTGTATTCACAGAGGAAAATGAAATGCCAGGTAATATACAGCAGGATGAGATAACTGCCCCAGTACATGTCGCCTGTCTAACCCAGGAAGAAGTGCAGTGCCGCCTAAAAAAAAGTCAAAATAGACAAATCACCAGGTCCAGATGGCATTCACCCCCGCATTCTAAGGGAGTTAAGTAATGTAATAGACAGACCCCTATTTCTAATATTCAAGGACTCTATAGTGACAGGGTCTGTTCCCCAGGACTGGCGCATAGCAAATGTTGTGCCAATATTCAAAAAGGGGACAAAAAGTGACCCGGGGAATTATAGGCCTGTTAGTTTAACTTCTGTTGTGTGTAAACTGTTTGAGGGTTTCCTAAGAGATGCTATTTTGGAGTATCTCAATGAAAATAAGTGTATGACTCCATATCAGCATGGGTTTACAAGGGATCGGTCCTGTCAAACTAACCTGATCAGCTTTTATGAGGAGGTGAGCTCAAGACTGGATCGGGGTGAATCGCTGGATGTCGTATATCTTGATTTTTCCAAAGCATTTGATACAGTGCCACATAAAAGGCTGGTACATAAAATGAGAATGCTTGGGCTGGGGGAGAATGTGTGTATGTGGGTAAGTAACTGGCTCAGTGATAGGAAACAGAGGGTGGTTATTAATGGGTTACTGTTGCTAGTGGGGTACCACAGGGGTCAGTTTTGGGTCCTATTCTTTTTAATATATTTATTAATGACCTTGTAGAGGGATTGTTTAGTAAAGTATCAATCTTTGCAGACGATACTAAGCTCTGTAACGTGGTTAACACAATAGAGGACAGTGCACGATTACAAATGGATCTGCATAGGTTGGAGGCTTGGGCTGGGATGTGGCAGATGAGGTTCAACACAGATAAATGTAAGGTTATGCACATGGGGAAGAAAAATCCAGGCTGGGAATATGTATTAAATGGGAAAACACTGGGGACGACTGACATGGAAAAGGACTTAAGAGTTTTAGTTAACAGTAAATTTACCTGTAGCGACCAGTGTCAGGCAGCTGCTGCTAAGGCAAATAAAATCATGGGGTGCATCAAAAGGGGCATAGATGCCCACGACAAGGAAATAATTCTACCACTGTACAAGTCACTAGTCAGACCACACATGGAATACTGTGTACAGTACTGGGCACCAGTGTGCAAGAAAGATATAGTGGAGCTGGAGAGGGTTCAAAGACGGGCAACCAGAGTAATAAGGGGAATGGGAGGACTACAGTACCCAGAAAGATTATCAGAATTAGGGTTATTTAGTTTGGAAAAAAAGACGGCTTAGGGGGGATTTAATAACTATGTATAAATATATAAGGGGACAGTACAGAGATCACTCCCAGGACCTATTTATACCCAGGACTGTATCTATAACAAGGGGACATCCTCTACGGTTGGAGGAAAGAAGGTTTCTACACCAGCACAGACGGGGGTTCTTTACAGTAAGAGCGGTGAGATTATGGAACTCTCTGCCAGAGGAAGTGGTAATGCTAAACTCAATAAAAGAGTTCAAAAGGAGCCTGGACGTGTTTCTTGAAAGCAATAATATTACAAGTTATGGATATTAGATTAATAGGAACAGAACGTTGATCCAGGGATTTATTCTGATTGCCATATTTGGAGTCGGGAAGGAATTCTCCCCCTGGTATGGGGCAATTGGCATCTGCTTCATACGGGGTTTTTTTTTGCCTTCCTCTGGATCAACACAGTAGGGACACAATATGTATATAGGTTGAACTTGATGGACTTTGGTCTTTTTTCAACCTTATGAACTATGTTACTATGTTACATAGTTCAGTTCAAGTACCGGCAGTGTGCCAATGATGAAAATGCACAACCTTGTCAGACACGTACACTGACCCCTTTCCTTCTGGCAATGCTACTCCCCGTCCAGTTTTAATCCTAATTTTAAATATAATATATAACATTTGCAACACTAGATAGAAACAATGCACCAATAACCAGTCAATGATTACCAAAAAAAGTTGTGCTGAAATGTTAACCCCTTAAAAACGTCATGATGTTCCATGCAGTCATGAAAATAAGTGCCCAAGAACTATTATGATGGCATGGAATATCCTAAATAATGGAGCAAGGGTCTGCCTCACAACCACAACAGTCCTCATGTGGCGACATAAGACTTACTTTAAGAATAAAAGCCTGACATTCAAAGTGAAAAAGATGCTTCATGTGTAGTGGGTGCTCCTGATTAGCAGGCTCAGAAAAGTTAGAAACATTTTATTTATTTATTTATTTTATTTAGTTATTTATAGAACAAAGAAAAAAATTGATCAATGCATTAAGCAGACAGACTACTTTGACTGCTACCTTGCCAACAAAAATTTTAAAAAGTAAACAAAAATGTGCCATTATGTTGCCTGCTGGTAGTTGTAGTCCACAAAAGCAGGCGTACCAGAAAAGTGAAAGGCTGCCATCAGCACCTTGCCCCTTGCCCTTGTAAATCACATATACACTACACAGGCACACATTTACAAACACATCCCCTAACCCCCGGGCAGCTCCTTTAAAATATAAAAAAAAAAAAAACTGTGTTTGTATAGTATATTATGTCATTTAACTCCTTGTCATGCAATGAAATAGGTGTGTATTGTAGTGTACCCTGTAGATTTCAAAGAAAATGTATACAATAACCTATACATGTGGAGTATTTCTGTAATCTGACAGGGCATCTGATACATTTAGGCATTTTTGGGGGGCATCTGCATACAACCTGTGCAAAAATATGCTACCCAACCCAAAAGCATTTTTGGGGAAAACAAAAACACAGAAAAATTATAATTTACAAACACTGGTGGACAAAGGTTGTATAATAAGAGCCTAAAACCCGACGCCGAGACCTGCCGACGCTGGAGCTGGGGAGAGGGTGAGTTGATTTATGACAGATGCATACATGAAAGGACTTTACAGATACCATAAGTTATTTCTGTCCTTTTTTTTTTGGTCATAATGTTATTTATAATTGTAATATGCATGCATGGAAAATTGTAGTTACAATGAATGAACACAGTAGGGACACAATATGTATATAGGTTGAACTTGATGGACTTTGGTCTTCTTTCAACCTTATGAACTATGTTACTATGTTACTATGTTAACTATATAGACCTCTACTTATAATGGAGCTCTATGAGGACCAGCAATAAGCAATTTCATATGCTGCTAATGTATTGTAATTTATTGTCTTTTTATATGTTTTGTACCTTTTGTATCTAAAAAAAAAAAAAAAAAAAAAAAAAAAAAAAAAACCTCAGTAAAATAACTGAAATATGCACTCTGGATTCTGGGTAATTGTTTTATTTGTGATTACCGTTACAAACCTATATGTTTTGAAAATAATGCAAAAAATACTTTGACCCTTGCTGCACACAATTGTGGAGTAGGCCGAAGCCGCAGGATAAAGTTTACTCTTGGGGAGAGGCCTCCAATGGCCTGGGATCAAGCTAGCAGAGGGGTGTATTGGAAAGTCCTCAATCAAGACAGGGGAGGAATGGACACCTGTTGCACTATAAAAAACCCTCAGGCATCTTTCTCATGGTTCCAGGGTTCCTGTGAGTCCTCAGACTCCAGATCTAGCCTCCTTGTTACAGTATATCCTTTGGATTACCCAGTATTTGACCTCTTGTCTGTCTTCTGGATTACCCAATTTGCCTTTACCCTTGACCACTGCTTGACTCTCTAGCTCACTATTGCTGCCTGCCTTGACCTTTTGAATGGTTCCTGATTTTGTCTGCTACTCATGCCTTTACTTTTGCATCCCTGTGCTTCCACCTCTACCAAGGAGGGTTCTGCCTATTTACCACAGCAGACCACTTGATAGGGGGTCCAGGGAAGAGCATCTCTTGCTCTAAGCTCCCACTACAACCCTGACAAACTTTTTCAAGTATCTACATTCAATTATATTGCTGCTTACACCAATCAGCCATAACATTATGACCACCTGCCTAATATTGTGTAGGTCCCCCTTTTGCCGCCAAAACAGCCCTGACCTGGCGATGTATGAACTCCACTTGAACTCTGGAGGTGTGCTGTGGTATCGGCACCAAGACGTTAGAAAAAGTTCCTTTAGGTGAGAAAATGTGATTCATCAGACCAGTCCACCTTCCATTGCTACGTGGTCCAGTTCTTATGTGCCCATTGAAGGCGCATCCTGGTCTGCAGCTACGCACAGCTCACACGGGCTAGCCTTTGCCCCTCCCATGTGCATCAATGAGGCTTGGCCACCCATGACCCTGTTTCCAGTTCATCATTTTTCCTTCCTTGGACAACTTTTGATAGGTACTAACTAGGGCTGCAACTAACGATTATTTTCATAATCGATTAGTTGGCCGATTATTTTTTCGATTAATCGGATAAAAAATTGAATGTACATTTTTCATTTATTTAAAATAATTTAATAAACAAATGATGTTAAATACAAACGCAGAATAAAAAAAAAAACTGATAAAATGCATTTCTTGTCTTTATTTCCCAACCAGCCCCCCCAATTTATGCACATTTGAGCACAGGCTTGCCACGCTGCCTCCCAGACATGCCACTCCACACTGCCTCCCACATATACCACTCCACGCTGCCTCCCACATATACCACTCCACGCTGCCTCCCACATATTCCACTCCACCCTGCCTCCCACATATGCCACGCTGCCTCCCACATGCACATTTGAGCCCAGGCTTGCCACGCTGCCTCCCAGACATGCCACGCTGCCTCCCAGACATGCCACTCCACGCTGCCTCCCACATATGCCACGCTGCCTCCCACATATACCACTCCACACTGCCTCCCACATATGCCACTCCACGCTGCCTCCCACATATACCACTCCACGCTGCCTCCCACATGTGCCACTCCACGCTGCCTCCCACATGTGCCACGCTGCCTCCCACATATGCCACGCTGCCTCCCACATATTCCACTCCACACTGCCTCTCACATATTCCACTCCACACTGCCTCTCACATATTCCACTCCACTTTACCCCCACATATGCCACTGTGCCTGATACGCCTTATACCCCCTGATACACCACTCCATCCTCCCCAGACATGCCACACTGCCTCCCAGACATGCCACGCTGCCCTCCCCACACATGCCTTATATATCGTATATGCCTTATACCCCCAGATATGTCACTCCATCCTCCCCAGATATGCCTTATACCCCCAGATATCTCATAGTCCCCTCAGAGTCACAGACCTGTTCGCATCACACTGACACCATACTTTTATAAATAAGTACTGGGTTAATCTTCACTGCCCCCAGGATTTAGATTCCCCTTAGTCTGCCCCCCTTTACCTCTAACTGCGCCTTAAGTTAACTTTATTAAATTAACCCTCAGTCCTCATCATTAAATTAACACTAAACACCCCATTAACCATAACTACCCCTAAATTAACTCTAAATACCCCATCAAACACAACTACCCTAAATTAACCCTAAACACCCCATTAACCACAGCATGCCCTAAATTAACCCTAAAGACCCCCATCAACCACAACAGCCCCTAAATTAACCCTAAACACCCCATTAACCACAACTGCCTCAAATTAACCCCAAACACCCCATTAACCACAACTGCCTCAAATTAACCCCAAACACCCCATTAACCACAGCTGCTCCTATATTAACCCTAAACACCCCATTAACCATAACTGCCCCTAAATTAACCCTAAACACCCCATTAACCATAGCTGCCCCTAAATTAACCCTAAACACCCCATTAACCATAGCTGCCCCTAAACACCCCATTAACCATAACTTCCCCTAAATTAAACCCCACCTCCCCTAACTTTCAGTAGCCCAAATATTAATTTTATACTTACAGTTAGATGAGTGTCACAGCCATGTGGTTCTGGCCTTCTGGGAGAAGGAAGGGGGCGGGGCCAGTTGTCACAGTGATTACAGGGAGGGACTGGTAAGTAGGAGCTGCTGCTGTGAGTCAGACTAAACGGTTTGTATAATGAGGGGTATTTTTCAGAGCGTTTGCTCTGAAAAAACCCTCATTTTATAATCGATAAAAATCGATTCAACTAATCGATAATGAAATTCGTTGGCAACGATTTTCATTATCAATTATTATCGATTTTATCGATTAGTTGTTGCAGCCCTAGTACTAGCCACTGCAGACCAGGAACACCCCATTTTGGAGATGCTCTGGCCCAGTCGTCTAGCCATCACAATTTCACAATTTGGCCCTTGTCAAAGTCACTTTTTCCTGCTTTTAACACATCAACCTTGAAGACAAAATGTTCACTTGCTGCATACTATATCCTACTCACTGGCAGGTGCCATGATAACAAGATTATCAGTGCTGTTCAGTTCACTTATCAGTGGTCAGTACCAGCATTGACAATTTTAAACTGAAAAAAAGCTATTTTCATTTTTGCCATTTTAAGAAGAAAACAAAGGAAGTGACTCAATTCTCCACCACAGATAATGACATTAGACTGACAAAGACCAAAAAAATCCTAAACACTTAAATAAATGCCTCCAAACCAAGGAAAAGAGGTTTCCCCCATATCATGTGTTTTTGGTCAAGCCATCAAAAGTGTTTGTTTGAAATAGTATTAGAAATGGTCATAAATGAAACTATGGTTAACCTTAGGCAAAGTTGTAACACATATCCCCATACAATAGTATAATTTTACTATAACGTTTTAAAAAGGTATAGAAAATCAAATATCAGTCCAATTGACTGGAAAAATCTCCCAGTGGATATATTTGTAATATATTTACATTGTGTTAACCTCACACATAACCCCATCTATAATATATTATACTACGGTATGAGTTCACTGTGGACATTTAAAGAATGTAATATTTTTCAACATTCCATATGGGATAAAATCAAAATCTCCCATTGAATCAATATGTTTACATACAGATGTGTCACACATCCTCCTCTATAATATATTACAACATTTAATATAATACAATAATTTACTGTGAAGATGTAAAGATATGGAGCTCTAGATTTTTCAATACGTCTATATTTTGTAACAAAAAAAACAAAAACAGAGTTTCCCTTCTGACCAATATGTTTAACCCCTTCAATCCCCTATAGACGTACCGGGACGTCTAGCCCTTCGTGCAGTGTCAGGAACACATCCCTGCCGCTGCACGGGAGAACAGGCTGTCGTTTGACAGCCTGGACCCCCCCCCCCTGGCAGCAGAAGCCAGCGTCGCTGGCTTTCTGCTGCCCGATCTCCTGTAACAACTTGGTGTGTCATTAGCCTTGGGGGACTGAACCACATCCGGGTCAGTGACATTACTGCCGGATGTGCGACACTGGGGGGGAGAGAGAGAGAGAGCTCGTTTTGCAGAGCTGCAGTGCTTAGTGCAAAACCACATCATATATTGGGGATAGTGTAGTGTTTTAGAAATTGGCCAGGTAGGTGTCGTGTACAATGGCGCAACATGTCTTCAGCGCTGAGGAGGCTCATGACTGCCTCACTCAGTCTGATGACGATGCCACTCTGACCGCGTCAGACGCCGAGGCCACTCTGACCGCGTCAGACGCCGAGGCCACTCTGACCGCGTCAGACGCCGAGGCCACTCTGACCGCGTCAGACGCCGAGGCCACTCTGACCGCGTCAGACGCCGAGGCCACTCTGACCGCGTCAGATGCCGAGGCCACTCTGACCGCGTCAGATATTGATCCAATATCTGAGGAATCCTGCTGTGCGTCAGATAATGACGAGTCAGAGGAAGACGATGATGGCCAGGGTCCATCTGCTAAAGCCAGGCGTGGAGAGCCTGACTCTAAATATAATTGGGTGCCCCCAAATATGATAGACCCAGTAATCCCTGCTTTTACTGGGACTTCTGGCATCAGATGACATTGATGCTAGCGAGCCAAAGTCATTTTTCCAT